>PJEM01000170.1:381158-487808 GCA_004023845.1 Helogale parvula
GGGGGGCGGTTCCCAGCTATGCATTCGAAAACCTCCCTACATTAACAGAATAAAAAAGAAAACCATATGATTGCCCCAATGATTCAAAAAAACACACAAAACAAAGTTCAACACCCTTTCAGAAAGACACCCACACCTATGCAGACTCTGGATTCATGAGAGAGGTGCCACAGAAGAGCCGGGGGCAAGGACGTCTTCTTGTGAACAAGGCTGGTAGATTTGGATGTTCCTACAGAAAAAAAAAAAAAGAGAGAGATTTAATCTCTACTTCACTCTTCATAGAAAAACGAATTCTTTTTTTATTTTTTTTTATGTTTGTTTATTTTTGTAAGAGAGAGACAGAAAGAGACACAGCGTGAATGGGGAAGGGGCAGAAAGAGGGAGACACAGAATCCGAAGCGGCTCCAGGCTCGGAGCTGTCAGCAGAGAGCCCGATGCGGGGCTCGAACTCATGAACTGTGAGATCATGACCTGAGCTGAAGTCAGACACCCAACTGACTCAGCCACCCAGGTGCCCCAGCATCTTAAAAATTTTTTTAATTTTTTAATGTTTATTTATTTTTGAGAGATAGAGAGAGAGCTAGCAGGGGAGGGGTAGAGAGACAGGGAGACACAGAATCTGAAGCAGGTTCCAGGCTCTGAGCTGTCAGCATAGAGCTCAATGCAGGGCTTGAACCCACAAATAGTGAGATCATGACCTGAGCCAAGGTCAGATGCTTAACCGACTGAGCCACCCAGGCACCCCAAAAACTAATTTTAGGTAAATTACAGATCTAAATGTGAAACGTAAAATCGCACAGCTTCTGGGAGACAAGATAGAGGATATTTCATCACTTTGAAGTAAACAAACAGAAAGTTCTTAAACGGAACACGAAATAGCACTCATCATAGAGAAATAAATGGATATATTAGGCTTTCTCAAAATTAGGAAATTCTACTCATCAGAAGACATCAGTGAGAGAGAAAAAGCAAACCACGGGGTGAGAGGAGGAATTCTCAATAACTATATCTAACGTGGGCTGACGTCACAATGTGCAAATATCTTCTAAAAACAAGTAAGGGAAAGACAAATTTTCATGAAAGTTTGGTCAATGACTTTCATTGGTGCTTCACAAAAAACAAACAAAGGGTACCCCAATGGCCAGCCAGGCATGTGAACCGGTTCCCAGCGCCCTTATCCATCTGAGAAATGCCAGTCAAAACCACAAGGAGATGATAACAGCACAGTTTCAAAGTAAAAGGCAGAAAATTGCAAGAGTTGAGAAACTTGTAGGACAACAAAAACTGCTATTAGAACAGTTGAACAAAATCTTGATACAGCCCCATAAAGCCTTTCTTTATAAGGGAAAAAGTAATCTTTGGAGTCAGTTGGCTACTGGTTGCGATTGGGAAAAAGACACGAGATGAGATTAGGAAGGCTCAGAGGAGCTTGGAAGTTCTGCTTTTCTGTGTCTTGATCTGCGTACTTAGAGTAAGCGTGTGTGCAGATCGAGAAAACGCCTTGAGCAGTATGGTGAAGAGATGCCCCCTCTTCCGGATTTCCTGTAATAAAAGGAAATTAATTTTATTTTAAGTTTATTTATTTATCTTGAGAGAGAGAGAGCGCGCGAGCTTGTGAGAAGGACAGGGGCAGAGAGAGAGGGAGAGAGAATCCCAAGCTGGCTCCGCACTGTCAGCACAGAGCCCAACGCAGGGCTCAAACCTTCAAACCGCGCGATCGTGACCTGAGCAGAAGGCGGACGCTTCACCGACTGAACCACCCAGATGTCCCATAAAAAGTAATTTTAAAGGTTGTAGCTCTTACTATGTTTATCTGCATTTCATGTGTTAGACAACTAAAAAGTCTGAAATAGAATTCATAGCATGGAAATGCAGAAGTCAACTTCTGTGAAGAAGATTGTATTTCTATTAAGTCCAGCCTCGGTCTACGATAAATGAATAGATTAGCTAAATATGTCTTCTGCTGTTAAACTGCGTCTTACTGATGCAGTCAGGGCCACTGCCGATTTAAGTCTCCAACCGCCTTTCATTAATGTGGTCACTTCTGTTTTATGAACAGTGCAGCTGTTATTTGCAATTAGCTTTCCACCCTGGGTATCAAGAACTATTGTTTTTTACCACGAGCATTGTGAAAATCTCACAAGAAGAGGGAAACGGTTTGAAAGTCAAACAGAAACAAAACAAAACAAAGCCAGTTGGATGGACACGTGCTAGTTAGTCAGAAGTAGTATCAAAATATAAGTCATTCCTGAGGCAGTTTTAAGAATGAATTTATCAATGGCTTGTGGAAGTCGAGTTCATTTTAAAAGACAGCAGGTGTTAAAACAATGAGAGTGACCTCCTTTGCACCTGGGTTACAAGCCTGCCTCAATATTTGTGGACAAAAAAACAGGATAATAATAATAATAATAATAATAACATCCTGTCTTCGGCTAGTTCCTTTTCATTTTTTCTCACACTGGACAGTTTTATTTATAGATAATAAAGCATCGTATAAGAAACACACACACACACACACACACACACACACAGAGCCATTTCCCGGGGAAGTGATGTTTATTTGACGTAAAATAGCTTTGCTGTTTGTATCGTCCGTTGTCTTTGGAATCCCATCCAGACTGTAATGGTCGGATTACTGATACCCATTTTAAATCTGTTCACTAGCATATGTTCAACAAAATCCATCAAAGAAGACTCATTTCCAGTCCAACATCCTTCGATACGTTGGTATAATAGACTGGAGAGAAGCCACGACTCAGAGCTGATGTTCTGCTGCGCTCGAGCATGTAGATTTCAGCTGTCAGAGTCGCGTTAATACCTTTCACTGTTACGAAGCCAATGTCTATGCTTCTGGGCGCTTCCGGTGAGCACCCCGCGTGGAACAGATCCTCGACATCCGGGACTTCTCCCACGACCACTGCAAACCCCCAAATCAGGAACACTGCTAACTGAGATGTGGATTTTGAGCAGACACCCTGGCAACTCCAGTAATTTAAGGGATTAGCGACCGCGTAACAGCAGGTGGGTCCTAATGCGTGCCGAGTGCCCTACAGCCGTTATTCAGTGAATTCTTATAATAATCTCTTGAGGTAAGTAGAATTGACACTGTGATAAATTAGAACACATCGCTAACATTGGAGGTTGGTCAGGAAGAGTCAAGAGTGTCAATGGTAGGTCTTGGGACCCCAAGAGTCTGCCAACATTTATTTCCATAACTCTGGCCGGAAGAAAGGAATGCTCTATTCATGTCCAGCTCTGTATGCAAATGTCGACAGTTCCATGTGCCACCCATTCTCTTTTGTGCCGCCGCAGCCTCAGACAGGACAGGCGGCAGGCCTGTCAGGGCAGAGAGCTTAGCATCTGACACGCTAAAACACGCCTCGTATGCAGAATGACGCGTCACACTTAGAAGCCTGGAAAATGTGTCTTACATTTGAGAGCAGGAGTCCTTCACATGCGATTTGAACCTTACACTTCCCATTCTTTTCTGTCCTGCCTTCCTTTGCCTCCTGCGGGTCTGCGGGTCTCCCCAGGCACCCATGGGAGCTGAGTCGGAGGCCGGCGCTCCCTGCTTCCCAGCCGTGAAGTCCCTGCGCCGCCGAGGAAAAGACAACTGCCAACAATGCTCAGCTACTGAGTTTGCGGAACGTCTCAGGAGCTAAGTGTGAGCACACGGCCGCTTCCCACCCGGTTTTCTAGCACGAGGCAACGTAAAACCACACCACACGCTGAGGATGTTGGGAAGGTGACGAGCGGCGTCCTCCAGCTGGGGCGCTTTCGGGAAATCTGCAGTCGGGTGCAGGAGGGTTACTGGACCCAGGGCCGCCGCATGGCTCCCTGCTGGAGGATTACACATGTGTGCTGGCCAGGGAGCGATGGAGGTGATGCCTTCCTTCCCTGGGACCCCGGGGGTTCCCGGAGAACCTGCCCAGGGTCTCAGGCAGGGCCCGCGTGCTGTGAGGTTGGAGGGAGACGACCGTGACCCAGCAGAGAAGGAAGGACAGCGGGACAAAGAGCTGCCGTGGACACGGTGGCTGGGGCGGGGAGGGGCTTCCAGACCAGGGCTGGGAGGTCAGGGGCATCTGGCTGAGGAGGACAACGTCCCACTCTTTCTTTCCATGCGTCCTAAACATGAGCTCAGGCCTCCCCAACTTTACCATGTCCCGGGGGCCCCTCTGGGGCTGCTGTCCTGTCTTGTCTTCCTCGCTCGGCCCTGCCAGCGGTCACACCTGGCTGCGCGTGTGCCCCGCCCCCCGCGTGAAGCACGCAGACACCATCTCCGGGTCTCCCTCCCATCACCGACGCTGAGCCCTCAGTGCC
The DNA here is from genome assembly GCA_004023845.1 of Helogale parvula. Taxonomy (NCBI): domain Eukaryota; kingdom Metazoa; phylum Chordata; class Mammalia; order Carnivora; family Herpestidae; genus Helogale; species Helogale parvula. Next base: position 385,479 of record PJEM01000170.1, read on the forward strand.
ATCCTTGGTCCTCCCCCAAGGCCACACGCACCTCCTGTGAATATATGTTCTCAGTGCCTCACATCTTCTCCTCCACTCTCGGCCTCCTGCTCAAAAGTCCGGGTCCTCTTTAGGATATACATGACATAAAACTTGCCGTTTTAAGCCTGCGGTTGGGTGGCAGCGACTGTGCCCACAATGCAACGGGACCGCCACCGCTGTCTCCAAAACCTCCGGTCACCCCAACCGGAAGCCCAGAGCCCACGCCTGCTTCTCCAGCCCCTGTGAACCTTGAATCCACCCCTGTCTCTGTACATTTGTCCGGATACGTATTTCATATGAAGGGACATCAGGCACTCGGCCGGCTTCCCTCAGCCTGAGGGCCTCGGGGTCCTCAACGCTGCTGCAGGTGTCAGACGTTTGTTCCTTCGTGTGGCCGAGCGTTGCTCCACGGTAGACGCCCCGCACCTCGTTTACCCCTTCACCTGTGCCCCCGCCCCCCGCCTTTACAGTCTCTGTGCTCGGGGAGGACATTGGTTCTCCTGCTCAACGAAACCTCAGCAGCTCCGGGACGGCCACACGGTTCAGTCCAAACCTCCCCGCCTGCCCTGGAGCGCGAGCGGCACTGGCCCCCGTCTGCGATGCCAAGCCTGTTCCCGTCAAATGGAAATGCCAATTACTGAATGAATGTGTCTCCAGGCTTCTGCTCAGATGCCTCCCCTCTGCCTGGAATGCTCTCCACAGGCCACAGCCCTGCTGGTCCTCGGCATGGCCAGCTCAGGTCCCACCTTCCACGTCCCCACGGGCACCTTGACCCTCTCAGTTCTAAACCCACAGTCGACCTGACGCTGTGGCATTTGGCCTCCTCTGACCTTGACCTCCTCTGCTCTACTCTCTGAAGGCAGAATTCGTAGCTGGGTCATCTTTTTCCAGGGCACAGTATCAAGTCCTGGGCTTTGTGCAGAACCAGCACCGATAAACGTTTGCCCCACGGACTTCACACATGTCGAGACGCTGGGGACATGGACTTTGCCAGAGACCTAGTAGTCGGACCATGAGGCTGTGTCAAAAGCCGTTTACATTTTAAGTGAGATCGAACATCAAGTATTAGGACAAAATACAGTGACTGTGGAAAAGATAGCACTCAGTTTAGAGGAAATTACTGGAAAGGTGAGTCAGACTTGGGCACCAGATGTCTAGCAAAGCATAGAGTATGGTCACTAAACAAAATAAAGGAAGTATTTTCATGGAGAAGAGAACGTGAGACCGTGGAGGCATGGCAGAGGGAATTCTGGGATGGGCCTGGGCAGGGCAGAGCCCCGGACAGGGAGGGCAGGACAGGGAGCTAACTCCTGGAGGCGATGCTGCCACATCTGTCCCTGCCCGTGCCACCAGGCTGGGAACTCTGAGCCATCCCTGGGACAGGGTGCTCGGCCCAGCTGTGTTCGGTGTGGACAGCTTGGTCTCAGGGTAGCGTGTACACTTACCTTGTTGTGTTAGTCCTGCCATCACGGGGAAGGATGAGGGGGTCACAGGTGAAGGAGGAGGGCGAGGAGGTTGGGACCCTGAGAAGGGGGTCCTAGAAGCGTCAAGTGGTGCCCCATCTTGGCCGACCAAGCGGCTTGCACGCCACCCTCTCCTAGGAAAAGGCGGAGCTCAATCTTGCAGTGGGACGACCAGACAGCAGTGTAGACGCAGGAGCTGCCGTCGTGGTACCTGAGGTCCCAGCCTTCGGGGAGAGTCAGGTGCCAGTGAGCGGCCGCCCACCCCGCCTGGTGGAGCTGTCACCATGCCACGTTCGGTGGAGAGGCTCCGCGTGGCAGGTGACTCAAAAAGTAAAGCAGCTCAGGCACAGATCCAGTGACCTTGAACTCCATGCGGAGCCAGAACAGATCGTTAAAAGGATGTGTGAGTTCTTAGGAAAGGAAGCAGAGATAGCAAGCTCTTTTTCAGCTGTACGGTGGGGACGATCATGCTTCGCTCAGAAGGCGCATCGGCGGATGTGGGCCCAAATGACTGCCTGTGTGAGAAGATCCTTTTCCCCAGAGACCACGATGCTGCATAAGTTATCAGCTACTGAGGCCAATGTCACCTTCTCCACTGCATCTACCTGATTCGGCAGCAATGATGTTTTTTTCCTTAAAGGATAAACGACTTGAGAACCACTGTTTTTAATAACAGAAAACAATTTTTTAACAACTATTCATTAAGATAGTTGTTGCTACCAACAAAATGCCAATAGTCAATGGCGTAGACTTTGAATCGAGGTCATCAGGTGGTTTGCAGGCAACTCCACCGTGTATATGGTGTGGCCTTGGACGTCCGGAGGCTCAGTCTCGGTTTTTACAGGTGTAAAATGGGGATGAAATTCTTACCCACCTCATGGTGCAGGTGGGAGGCTAAATGAATGAAGGTATGTCGCGTCCTAAACAGTCCCCGTCAGAGGGACCGCTCAGGAAGGGGTCTGCAAAGCTGGTGGGATAAAATCGGAGAATAACAGTATCTGTTCTGCCTCTCGGACTGTGGGAGACCTTCCCCACGCTGAGGACTTGTCCGTCCTCGGAACATGACTTCTATCTTTGGATTGCTGGATTTCATCACCAAGTGGTTTATTTTTCTAGAACAGCTCAAGTTATGCTGCTGAATGTTGCCCCCACAGCAGCCCACACTGCCGGCTCCCAGGTCAGCAGGATCCAGATTTAGTTCTTATATCCACCTCCTGTCTCTCATAATGCAGGGAAATCCGGATTTCTCTAAGACGGTAACGCTGGTCACACTTCCCAGCTGGTCCTGTTTCTATCTCGAGCTGTCACAGAGTGAGGTTGCAATGTCTGGAGCTGCTGCAGACATTTTATGACCATGAGGGAAGTCATCCAACATCTTAAGCATGACCGCTCCAAAACGTGGAAAGACCATCAAAAACCGATGTCACTGAGTCACTGAAAGAGCCACCTCTAAAACTCGCTCACCTCTACTCTTATTAAGGGAGGCTATCAATCCTCTTACTATTTTTAAGTGTAGTTACTTATTTTGAAAGAGACTGAGACAGTGCAAGTGGAGGAGGGGCAGAGAGACACGGCGACAGAGAATCCCGAGCAGGCTTCACGCTGCCAGCACAGAGCCTGACATGGGGCTCGAACTCACAGAACGGTGAGATCATGATGTGAGCTGAAACCAAGAATTGGACACTTAACCCACTGAGCCACCCAGGTGCCCCTAAATCTCCTGTCATGTAAGCCATTAGACATCAGGTTTTCTATTACTTGTGTCTGAAACCATGCCAATTCACACACGAGTGCCCTATTTCCTGAGGACTTGTGTATTTGGGGATATTATCTTCAGTGAGAAGAAATATCTTGGGTCACACTTTCCCCCAAAACCTTTGTAAATGTTGCTACCTTTTCATCTTACATTGAGAGCTACTGTGGAGACCTCCGAGACCACCAGATTCCCCTACCGCTTCTCCTCAAGTTCAGTAACACGGCCAGGATATTACTGGTGTGAATTGATCTATGCCAGTTTTTCCCGGGACACAGGGAGAACTTTGATCTGCAGATTTAGTTCTCTTATTTCAGAGATATTTCCTTCTATCTTTGGAAAAAAATTAATATTGGAGGTCTCTTTTTAAAGAAATGCCAACTAATCCTTTTCCAATTGCTTAAACGGTGCGGTCTTTTCCCCTATGCATTCACTGTAGTTGATTCAAGCTTTTCCTGTGAATTGTGCCTCGTCGATTTCTTGATCTTTCTAATTTGGTTTCTCCGGCGTATGTTTCTGATTTTCCTTCGGTTGTCTTAGCTTTATCATCTTTCTCTTCTCGTTGCGCCATTTCATCTTTTCTTTCAGCCCTTATTCTGTTTTATTCAGTTCATACGAATTTGTTCTATAACATGGGACACATGGGAAGATTTTTCTTCTACTTGGTTACATTTTCTTCCAGACTAGGGCCTTCACCTGTCACACCCACACTGTAATTCCTGTTTATTCCTTCCCCCGTCACTAGAGTCTTGAATTTGGACAGTGGACTTGCTGCTTCTATCTTATTCATATTAAAACAGATTGCTCTTTGTAAATCTTCTATTTGCTCAAATATATGAAAAATTCTCCTTGCCTGCTTTCTCGCTCTATCGGAACGAGTTTGAGAGCTGGAAGACTGTATTTTTATCTACTTTTCCACGACCCGTGTCTGCAGTGAGGAGTAGGGCTGACCCCCTGGATGCGTGCAAGCGTGGGCTTTGCTTTCTCCTGAGGTTCTGGTAAACTCTGCCACCATCCTCCACCCTTGTCAGAAGCCTGCCCTTTCCTGTGACAAACACGTCCTTGGACTCTGGATCTTTGCCTCAACTCAGTGCAAAGTCCCAGAGAGTGGCAAAGCCCTGGTGATTCTTCCCAGCTCTGGCCGGGCCCCGGGCCAGGAGGGCTTGTTTCCTACTCCTGACAGGCGCCTCTCACCTGCATCTCCCTGTGCCTGGTGGCTTGCTTCTGTGCTCACCCTTCTTTGCATCGTCGGCAATGAGGATTCTTGGCACCTTGTCTGCTTGGTTTCCTTCCCTCATGGGGATTCTGGGGGAAACAGAGATGAGATTCAGACGCCACACTCCACTGCAGGCTTCTAGTTCACTGAGTGCAGTTCTTGACATTCATGGCACAAAGTTGTCCTTAAATTTTTAGTTCTTTCTTTCTGCTGCTGAATTTTGCTATTCTTTTGTTCACTTCATCGGCGATTGTGGGAGAGAGGTTCTGGGATCCAGGCTCAGGCTCTCATTCTTACGTGGGTATCTTCTCCAGGCTCTTTACACCGCATGGTCCCGAATATATTCCTGTAGGGATTGCGGGTTACAGAATTTGCCAATAAATGGCAATCATCCCTAAAGAAGAAGAAAGAAGGGCAAGGAAAGCAGACACTCGTGGTGAATGCTAAGAACTGACACCCACACAGCATCCCCATTTACAACAGACTAGCTCCTCATCTCGTTTTCATTCCGTCCCGGGACGGGGCTGCTTGGCCTGTATCCCCAGAACCTACGTCTGCGCTCGGCCCTGGGGAGAAGCGCAGTCAAGGTAGGAGGAACAAGTGAACGACTGTCATCCCATTGCACAGATGGGAGACTGAGGCTCCCATCATCCAGGGCGTTGTTCCAGGCCCATACCTGAAGGTGGATGAAAACGGGGCAAACAGGGCAGCAGGAAGACGTCGTGGAGGACGACTTGCGGAGGAAGGGACCTGGGGTGGCCCCAGGACACGGGTCCCCAGAGGCCGCCTGGAGCTCGGCCCCCACCGTGGTCCCTACCGGGCGGCGCCTCCCCTCCGCGGGACCAGCGCGGCTCAGCGCCGCAGCGCGGTTGCCACGGAAACCAGGCAGCGCAGGCGCCTGGAGCTCGGGGGGGGGGGCGGAGCGCGCCGGGCGAGGGAGCCGGCACTGCGCATGCGTCGCGTCTCGGTTGCTAGGTTCCGGGTCGCGTCGCGTCGAGTGGCTCCGGTAAGGTTCCTGAGCCTCGGGGTGGCGACGGGAAAGTTCGAATTCCCCTCGGTGCCTGCACCTCTCTGCGGGTGGTCGCCTTTTCCTGCCCAGAGTGAGAGAATATCTCCAATCCCTGTCCCCTCCTCCAGAGGGACCTCTCCGTGGCCGCCCCTGTGGGTGTGCCGACCCCTGCCGCGCCGCCCTTCAGAAGGAGACTGAAGAGCTTCCAGGCGGGCGAGGGAAACAGGGAAAGGAGCCAGCCATGTCGAACGCGTAAGTTGCGGGCTGCCGGGTTAGGGACGTGGGTGGGCTATTTCGGACGGAAGGCTGCTTGCTCCGCTCCTTTTCTTTTTTCTTTTCTTCTCTCTCCTCCCCTCCTTCTAATATTTTAGCAGACATAGGCCCAAGATAGAGCATCCGCTTCTTGCGGACAAGGGATGTCCTCCACTTGGGTCTCCCTCCTCCGGGGCCCACCGCCTTCTCCCCCCGTGGAGATGCGCTCCGGAAGCCCGTCGCTCGCGCCTGCTCAGCCCTTGGCGCTGCATTTTCGAGCAAGGAGCGCCTGCAGTACGCTCAGTGCATCACCTGCTTTCCCTTCCTCCTGCTCAGCACCAAACGGATTGCTTTGTGAAAACACCCAGGGCCCCTATTAAGCCAAGAAAGACGTTCCGGAAGCTTTCATACCGCCTTGCCTTCCACCAAGATGGCCAGTCCGGTGGCAGGGTGCTGGCAAGTGTCTGTGCCGAGCAGTGTTCGCACATCACTTGCTCGGCTGCTATTGCATCCGGGCTTCACGAGGACTTGCTGATTCCGTGGGCTCTACATGTTTGAAATACAGCAGCGCCTTTGATGCTCACAACACCCCTGTAATGTAGGACTTGTGACTATTGGGGTTTTTTTTTTTCCGTTCAACAGCGGAGGAAACAAGCACAAAGAGGCTAAGTAGTTCACACCCAGCAGCAGACGCTGCCAAGCCGGGTTCTGTAGCTCCAGCATGCATGCTGGCTATTTCTAGCCCTATTTTTAGGGGAGGAAGTAAGAGCACAGAGGTCAGGGGCCTGCTGAGATTCTGCGGGTGGGGAAGATCAGGAGCTCCGTTGTGGACGTGCTGAGTTTGAAGAGCTGATTGGACATCACAAAGAGGTCAAGTAGGCAGGTGGAGGGTCGAGCCTTGAGTTCAGGAGAGAGGGCTGCGTGTGAAATGTGCACTCGACAGGTGTTGGTATGTAGATGGTCTTTATTAATAGGAAATGAGGGTAGACAAAGAGAAAGGGTCCGAGGACGAAGCCTCGAGCCTTGAATCATCTGGTGGCAGCAGACTAGGGACCAGACGCCAGCAGAGGGATCAAAGGTGTGATCAGGGAGGAAGAAGCAGAATTGCAGAACCCCGGAAGCCAGGGGAACAAAAAGTAATGTTTCTCGGAGCGGGAAGTGACAGAGTCAGGCACTGCTGGAGAGTCAGAAGAGAACAGAAAGGGATCATTATCCATTTAGAGGGGGGTGGGGGACAGGTCAGGTGGTACCCTTGACCCTCAGTGGGGATGGAGCAGGAAGGTGGCCAGGAGTGGAAGGGACCAGGAGGAGGAACGTGGTAGGCAGTGAGTCCTGCCAACTTTTAAAAGGAGTTTTGCTATAAGGGGAGCCTGGGTGGTTGACCACCTGACTTTGGCTCAGGTCATGATCTCACAGTTTGTGGGTTCAAGCCCCATGTCAGGCTCCATGGAGCCTAGAGCCTGCTTCAGATTCCATGTCTCCCTCTCTCTCTGCCCTTCCCCTGCTCATTCTCTGTCTCTCTCTCAAAAACAAACAAACAAACAAAAAGGAGTTTTGCTATAAGCTGGTGCCAGACTATGGAGCCAGGAGACAGATCTTTTTTTAAGTGGGGAAGCAATGGCATGTCTGTTGGCCTCAGAGCCTGGGCCCGGGGTGAAGGAAACAGGATGGTGGGGAGGACGGAGAAGCGGGGTGATGTTCCGGGGGGGGCATGAGCCCCAGCGAGTGGCTCAAGGTCCTGGCGTCCAGGGAGGAGGCGAGTTACGAGTTACGTATCACAGGGCAGTGAGGAAGGCGGAGTCCGTCAGCAAACGCGGTTCTCGGGGCAGACGTCTCGTGGGGCCTGGAAAGACGGTGGAGGCCGTAGACCGTGGAGACACTGAGGGGCGAGGTACTACCACCGGATGAAAGGGGGTTCGAAGCTAGAGAGTAGGGTGGCGGGAAGAATGGGCAGAATGGTCTGGAAGGAACAGTGAGAAACAGGGACCTTGACCCTCGGCCCCGACTGAGGTCCGAAGAGTCTGGGTGGAGGGAGAGTCTCTCGTGATGCCTGAAGGGGAGAAGAGCTGGGTCTCCCTTAAGCAAGAAAGCCTAGGGAACATTCTGGAAAGAGGACAAACAGGAGAGTTTGAAGACTGAATAAAATACCATGAGGAGAATTCCCAAGTTTACAAGGTTTAGATTTCCCATCCAAGTACCTGGTGTGTCTGAATGGCCAAGGCTTCCCTTCCCCCACCCCCCCAGTTACAGAAAAACCGCCAAAATCTAGAAATAACAATCTGGTCGTTATCAACGTCGTATTCTGTCTTCTCCACCCACAATCCTCCTGACCTCAAAATCTGTAACGTTTCTTGGTCATTTGCTCAAAGCCTGAAACCAATCATGTTCTTAAACAAAATTCTACCGAGTCTCATGGATAAAATACCGGTCTTCTCTTTACAAGGCGCTTTTAAGCTTCCTAGGACAGTTCCACATCTGTTATCCTGCCCCGCAGCAATCCCTGGGGGCATCCCAGAGGAGGCATTGTTATCCAGATTGGCCACTTGAGCAAGTAAAGGCATCAGGAGGGTCAGTGACCAGCCCTCCCCTCCCCACCAGCTACCGCAGGAGACAGATTCTGATTCTAAACCTAGGGCACTTTTACCTTCACAACCCCCCCTTGCCATGGCCAAGGAAACTAAAAACCCTGGTCCACACCCGCACGGGTGCAGGAATGCCCTTGGCGCAATTCTGTGTCCATCACCTGAAGGCTGGGTCGGAGGGTGGGGGCATGTACCCGGGAGCGTACGTGACAAGCAAGAAGCGGGTGTTGAGGCATGTTACGGCACCTGTGAACTTGGGAAACGTGGTGTTGGGTAAAAGGAGCCAGTCAGCGGGCTGCCTGCTGGGCGGGTCCACGTACAGGAAGTGCCCACCACAGTAGGCAGGGACAGAAATTAGATTAATGGTCGCTGGGGGGGGGGGGCGCTGGAGCTGGAAGGAGGCGGGCTGGGGGGGCTACCAGTGGTACGGGGTTCCTCCTGGAGATGAAAGTGTTCTTGGGGCCTTTGGGTCACTTAAGTGTCCGACTGGGTTTCCGCTCAGGTCATGATCTCACGGCTTTGTGGGTTCGAGCTCCATATTGGGCTCTACACTGACAGTGCAAAGCCTGCTTGAGATTCTCTCCTCCCCGCCCCCTGTCTGTCTCACCCCTGCTTGCTCTGTCTCTGTCTCTCTCAAAATAAATAAATAAACTTAAAAAAATGCTCTCAAATTAGAGGTGGTGGTTGTGAATATGCTAAAAACCACTGACCTGGGCACTCATAAAGGATAAATCTATGGTAGATGACTTTTAGCAGATGTTCTTATTTAAAAAATCATCTTGCTGGCCAACAGACATGGAACAATGCCCAGCGTCACTCAGCATCAGGGAAACACAAATCAAAACCACACTGAGATACCACCTCACGCCAGTCAGAGTGGCCAAAATGAACAAATAAAGAGACTATAGATGCTGGCGAGGGTGTGGAGAGACGGGCCCCTCCTACACTGTTGGTGGGAATGTAAACTGGTGCAGCCGCTCTGGAGAACAGGGTGGAGGCTCCTCAAAAAACTATCCATAGAACTCCCCTATGACCCAGCAATAGCACTGCTAGGGATTTACCCAAGGGATACAGAAGTGCTGATGCACAGGGGCACATGTACCCCAATGTTCATAGCGGCACTTTCTACAATAGTCAAATCATGGAAAGAGCCTTAATGTCCATCACCTGATGAGTGGATCAAGAAGATGTGGTATACATACACAATGGAGTATTACATGGTGATGAGAAAGAATGACATATGGCCATTTGTAGGAAAGTGGATGGACCTTGAGGGAGTCAAGCTAAGCGAAATAAGTCAGGTGGAGAAGGACAGATACCATATGTTGTCACTCATAAGTGGAACAGGAGAAACTTAGCAGAGAACCATGGGGGAGGGGAAGGGGGAAAAAGAGTTGGGGAGAGGGAAGGAGGCAAATCATGAGAGACTCTTGAATACTGAAAACGAACTAAGGGCTGATGGGGGAGGGGGATAGGGGAAGGGGGTGATGGTCATGGAGGAGGGCGCTTGTGGGGATGAGCACTGGATCTTGTATGGAAACCAACTCGACAATAAACTATAAAAGAAAAAAGAAAGAAAAAAATTAAAAATCACCTTGCCACCCCCCTCGTGTCACATAATGTCCCCAGGCTCTGGCTCAGTAGGAGACGCAGGGACGGAGGGGCGGCGAGGAGGGGGGGCCTGCAGGGGACGTAGGGGTCCCCAGCTGCTGGCAGCCCCGAGGTGGCCGGGCTGTGCCCGGTGGGCACACGCGCAGGAGCATCAGGACGGCAGGGAAGCTGGAGGGCAGTGAGGCTAAGGTCTCTCTCCGGAGAAAAGGCTAATGGTGCAGAGGTCAGCCTGCTCACGTGGCTGCTTAGTATTTCCCATCAGCCAGTGACCCCTGCCTGGTCTTTCTGACCAGGGTCGCCTGAAAGGCATCAGGTGAGGGAGGCAGAGGTTGCCGCCGGAGTGGCGGGACGCGGAAGGCTCAAGAAGGCCCAGAGTTCCAGTTAGGGGTCAGCTCAGCCTTGGCCTTGGAGGCGTTTCTGCACCCTTGACCCTGGATGGAAGCCAGTGAGCGCACTGGGCGAAGGCAGCGAGGCCTCCCCTGGCTGGGTCTGTCCCACACCGGGGTCCAGAATGTCCTTTCTTACATTCTGGGTGTGTACCGTCCATTCATTTGGGTCTCTTGTTCCCGGTGGAGGCCTCCCCTCCCGACAGCCCTTGCTCACGATGGGTGATGTCTTTGTGGGAGTCGAGTCACCCCACCTGCCCCCACGGAGACGGCCTTCCTGGAGTGCCGCACAACCTCAGTGCCCGCTGGTGTGTTCCGCACTGTGGAGTCTGCCGAGCGCCCCTGTCTTCTATGACTGCCCCCGCCCCCAGTCAGAAACCAGGACTAGCTCTGTTTGTGGAGACCTCCAGGGTCTTACTCCCAAATTCTTGGTGATATTAAATCTGCATGTCACTCTCAGGAGTCTGCTTTCTTTTTGTCTGGTCTCTTCTGCCTTCCCTCTCTTCCGGCCTCTGCAGCTAGCCTTCTAGAATTTTCTTCAGTTGCATCTTGTGTGGCCCCGACCCCATTCATTTTTAGATGTTTCATCAGTACCGGGAGTGAGGTCTCATTTTTCATTATTTTTCTCTGCGTTTAATTCTTACGGCTTTTATCAATGATTTGCAACTAAATTGTACCCACTCACTTCTTATATTCTGTTGCTGACGCCCTTGCATTTTGCAACTGTGTCATTTACAAGCAGTTTCTTAAATCTTTTGTATGAATCCCTTTCATTTGGCTTCATCCTTTTTTAACTCCTGCCTTCCAGATTTCTAGTGTGTCTCCTGGAGAGTGTTTTGGTCTCTGGTGTTCAGTGTTTTGGTTTTTTCTGTTTTTTTTTTTTTAATGTTTATTTATTTTTGAGAGACAGAGAGACACAGCATGAATAGGAGAGACAAAGAGAGAGAGGGAGAGACAGAATCTGAAGCAGGTCCAGGCTCAGAGCTGTCAGCGCAGAGCCCGATGCAGGGCTCGAACTCATGAACCGCGAGATCATGACCTGAGCTTACCTCAGCCGCTTAACCGACTGAGCCCCCCGGGCGCCCCTGGTGCTCAGTGCCTTGGAGGGCTGGCAGCATCTGCTCCGAGTATGGGGACCGTATTCCTAATTAGGCATCTGCCGTGAGTTAAATTTATTGAGCATTTCTTGGCCCCTGTGGACATAATCTTCGGTTGGTGCTGTTCTGCTGCTGAACTTGGCTCTGCTTTTATTTATGTGGCGTTCTCGCAGATTCCTGGGGTGGCCCCTCCACTGGTCACAGGGAGCCACACTTTTGATCCGGCGCTGACTGCCATCCTCACTGGAATTTTAGGTCCAAGTTCGAAACAAAATTGGCCCGTAATTGTCGTCTGTGATGTCCAGACAGGTGTGGCCACAGAACAAACCACACAGTTTTCTGTTTTATGTGCACGTTTGTTCTGCAGCTGATGTCACCTGTCAAGTCAGGGGACGCGGGGGTCTGCCGTCCCCCCTTGGAGTCCGGGCTCTGGTGAACTGAGAACCTGCCCTGCCCCTGGCCCCCTGCACAGCCTCACCGCCCCCCTGCCCGGGCGGGTGCTTGTTAAGCCAGCCTTGACTGCTCCATGGGGTCTGTGGTTTCTGCCCCCCCCGCCCCATCCCGTCCCGTTTGCCTGTCATTTTAAGGCCCAGCAGGCAGAGTAGCCACCGTGCAGGACACTGGGACCAGGCAGAGGGGGCCGCTGCTCTCCTGTGGGGCAGCGCATCCAACAAACAGCCACTTCTGCCAGGAGCGGCCGGCCCTGTGCTCAGGCGGAGTCTGACTTTCCCCTAAAAACATCCCCTCCTCATCGAGTCGTCTGGCAGGGCGTTCCTTACTGGCCTATTTTTTAACAATGGTCAAGTTTGGAGACAGGCGGCACAGGCGCCCACGGACGGCACCCAGGGCAGCACTCGGTACCAAACTCGGTGGCGTGCAGGGAGTGGGTTTTCAACCGTAAATTGGTGTTTTCTTGTGCACCTTTCAGAACTCTGCCCCGTAAGGCATCACCCTTGCTTGCTTTTGCCCCAAAGACCAGGGGACCGCACAGCGGCTCAGAGTAGGGGCGCGGGAGCCAGACCGCCTGGGCATGGGCCGTGCGTTCAGGGTCAGGGTTGGGCTGCTGCTTTGAGAGACTTGGCTGTACCTCTGTTCTTCCTCATCTGCAAACCACAGTGCCGATAGTCCCTGCCCCAGGAGTGGTCGGGTTTACACTCTCGAGTGTGTGGAAAGCACTTAGGACAGTGACCAACATGACACCCTCGTGGGAGCTGGATGATCATCTGACCTTTAGCCAGAAAGATGAATGTCTCTCATCTCTGCTCCAAGGACATAAACATAATGGGTTAATGGAGCGCCTGGGGGGCTCAGTTGGTCAAGTGTCCGACTTCGATTCAGGTCATGATCTCACAGTCTGATGAGCTCGAGCCCCCACATCGGGCTCTGTGCTGACAGCTTGGAGCCGGGAGCTGCTTCGGATTCTGTGTCTCCCTCTCTCTCTGCCCCTCCCCTGCTTGTGCCTGTGCTCATAGGCACGCTCTCTCCCTCTCTCTCTCTCTCTCATAAATAAACTTCAAAAGTGATCACTTCCCCGTAGTCTCCCTTTAAAAAAATAATAAAAAATGTTTTATTTTTAAAACATTTTTATCTTTAAAAATGTTTTCAATTGTTCTTTTGAGTTTATATGAATTGGTAACATACTAATATGTAATTATTTAGTAGTGTTATATTACATTTTTAAATAAGATGAAGATATTTTGACTTGAGAAATGAAAGAATTGGAATTTTTACTGCAAGGTCAGGACGTCAGCACCCGGCAGGACAGAGGCGTGCATGTGAGACCCCCCTTCTCAGCTGGGGGGGGGGGGCAAGCGGGGAAGGCATGGATGTTCGTAATGTATAGGGAACCCCCAGAAATTAATGGAAAAACAGTCCCACATGAAAACAAGCACCACAAATGAGTAAACAACCAGAGGAGGAGAACTCGCAAATGACCCATGTGCGTGGAGATACTCTGTCTCATTTGCAACCCGGTAAACGGACATTAGACGGTGGAGACCCAGTTCCTCACCCATCATCTCGGCCAGAGTGGGGAGTTCGTACTTTCTAGTGGTGCTGGTTCTTTTGTTTTTGGTCAAGGTGCAGGTGGCGGCACCGTGCCGAATCAGGGTCCGGAGCTCAGACTCGCGTGGCTGGGCTCGGACACCCCCCTCCCCGGCAGGGCGCCTCCAGCCCCCCGCCTCACAGAGGGGCCCAGGAGCCCCGAGCATGGAGCATCCGCCGCGAGCATCTCACGTAACACAGGTCACGGGCTGTGGTCAAGTCCAGTACGTGATGGTCACAGTTGTCGGAGGACAGTGCGGAGCAGGGGTGAGGGAGAACAGAGAGCAGAGGGCGCATAGCGGGCGTGCCTGGGAATGACCTTGGGAGGGTCAATGCGGGTCCCAGGTAAGCAAGGTGGGCTGAATGAGCATTTCGATCCCGTCTCTTCCCGAGTCACCTCCAGAATGGGAGGAGAGGATTTCAAGGCCATCCACGCACGAGGGCTGGGGGAGCGTTTGAGCGCTTGACAGGAGAGGTCAGGAAAACAAGGAAGGAGAGACAGCAGGTGAGATGAGAGGGAAGAGGCAGCGGGAGAACTCGGTGCCTGCAGGGCAGCCGGGGGCGGGAGGGGGCGGCCAGGAAAAGCCCACCTTCCGGCGGAACCCTGGGAAGAGAGAGAGCCAGGCCTGGTCCTCCTGAGTGGGGCTGACGGCCGTGGGGCTGCGTAAGGGGACTTCACCCCAGGGAGCAGGTGCCCAGCCCCTCCCACGCTGGCAGAAGAGGCTCGTGCCCCCAGCCTGGACCCAGATGAGTGCAGGTTTGTCCACGCCCCCCCCTTGACCCACTGGCTGCATTCTGGCAGAAGTGGGAACCGCCCTGGCCAGCGCAGAAGACCCAATGGGCCGGCACCCACATTCACGGGTTGCCCACTTGTCCCAGGGCAAGGACCTGGATCCTGCCACCCTCCCTTCCCCCCACCAGGAAGCCCATTAGTCCATAGCTTCTTTCCAGACACTGAACTTTTCCTTTCGCGATTCCTCTGGTTCTTGGATAGAAAGAGACCTGAGATCACTCAGACTTTCAACAACAGCAGCCAATCGTGGACGCACTGGGCAGGGTCTGGGCAGGGAGAGGACGGCACCCTCAGCAGGGCAGTTAATAAAGGGACCGGCGGGAGAGATGTGGACGGAGTCTGGAAGAAGCGACGAGGGAGGGCGTGGTGTCCTGGGGCTCCGCAGCCGAGAGAGGGGGCCGTCCGGAGCCCCGGGTGTAGGAGGCGCCCGGCCACCCGCAGGCTGACTCACCAGGAGGCAGCGAGAGAAGGCACAGCGCCATCTCGCCTCCTCCCGCCCCCCCCCCTTCCGTCCACGGACTCAGACAAGGGCAAGGAGCCTGATGACCCCTTGCAAGGCTCGGCCTCCCGGCCAGTGCACTCACTTTTTCTGCCCAACATTTCACGGTTCTAAGGCTCCTAGGCATTGCTTCGAGCTGTAAATCCCCCCTTCCCCACCGCGGGTGGTCATCCGGTGGTGAGTATCCTGCAGTTTATACATCCCTCTCTCGTTCATGAACTACTGGGTTATCTCGTGTGCGGACCCTTAACAAGCAAGCACTCTGTTCATTCTCGTTCATTCTCGGTGCTGATTCACAAGCGTTTCTCTGCGGTGTAATCGTTCATAGCGTCTGCTCACGTTCGACCTCCTACGATGGTGCGGAGCGGCTTTCCAGCGAGGCCGTTCCAGTTTATCCCCCCTCCCAGCTGTGTGTCTGGACGGATCAGGTGACCCTTCTGGTTATCAACTTCTTCATCTTTGAAGGAGTGTAATAACGCAGGCTTTATGGGCGTAGTGGGGAATCGCTTTTTATCATTTGGGTGAAAAGTCTTTCAAGCTACGTATTTGATCGTAATAGCAGTGGTCACGTCCAAAATCACATGCGCCTCAGGACGCAGATGGTCCTCGGGCCTTGTAAGGACGCGCCGTGTTCCTGGTTCGCACCTGATGCTGCGGTACTGCTTGTTGTACCGGATGCCCGTTCCGCGCGGCTTACGAGGGATGTTTGCCTCTTCTCTGTCTTCCCTCAGAATGTATAACAAGATGTGGCATCAGACCCAAGAAGCCCTCAGTTCTTTGCTTGGTAAAGAGTCTGAGAGCACGACAGAACCACAAAGAAACCAAGTTCTCGTCTTCCAAATGCTGGCCACCTTCTACATAAAATACCTGCAGATCTTTAGAAACCTGGAGAATGTCTACGACCAGATCGTCCACCCCCAGAAGCGGCTGCTGATCCGAAAAATACTGGACGGGGTGATGGGTCGCATCCTGGAACTGAAGAATGAGATGGTGGAGTTGGAACTAACCGAGTTCCATTATTTCGATGACGTCCTACAGGACCTGAAGTTGGTGCCTGTAAGTACTCAGCCTCTTTTCTTCCCAGGGTCTTGCTTTAGATCAGCTCCGTGGGCCTGTAACCAACGTTCTGCGGGCTTCCTAGACACACTGCTGGGTGTTGCATGCAAAGGTGGAGCGTTGCCGTCAGTTGGGCCGTACTGCCGTGGGCCGGGAGGGGGTTCCTGTGGTCGTGGGCAAATCCTTGCACAGTCCTTGGGTCCAGTGAGTGGCCTTGCTTGTCACGGTGGCGTCTGCCCAGGCCTGTTGGATGGAGGAGGCCAACCCTTTCCCAAATATCCTGTAGCACAAACCCTCCCAATTTCCAGTCGCAGTGCCCCGACTTTTGTGTCCAAAGGAGAGCTCTTTCTGGCCTTAGTTTCCCCCCGTCTTCCTCAGGGTGAGCGCCTGTGCGGCAGGTTCCTTATTACAGGTGGATGTGTCTCCGCCTCTCCTCTGCGTCTTTGGTGAGTTGAGGATTCATGACAATAGGTGTCTGCGGCTCAGACAAGAAAGAAGGGCACCCTCTCTCTCTCTCTCTCTCTCTCTCTCTCTCTCTGATGCCCTGGAGCTGAGGGCCTCTGTCTCTCCACCACCGCCCTTCCAACCCCCACTGCCAGGCGCCCAGAGTCTCTTCTGACGCCTCCGTCTGGCTGAGTCTGCCAGAGACCAGGGGACAGCCCATTGCGGTGTCACCGTCCTGTGAGCTCAGTCTTCATTTCGAAAGGAACATTTCCCTAAAATAAAATTAAAAGGAGACAGTGTTCAGTTTTCTACATGGCGTGTAATGCTTCTTCCTTTTGAAAACATTCGAGATTCTATACAGGTGACGTTTCTTTCTGGGATCGGCTTTCCTAGTGTTATTATTGCACTTTGTTAGAACAGACTATGAAGGGTAACTCAGCTGACAGAAAATGGTGAAGATCGTGCTTGCTGCGTTCACTCATAAGAGCCTGGCGTAAGCGCTGGACTTTCTGGGTCAGGCGTACTTTACCCACCGTGTGAAAATATCCAGAATAAGCGGGATCAGCGTGAGGTAAACAATCACTAAGTCACATCCCTGAATCGAATTAGTGAAGTCGTATTAGAGGTGTTCATTCCCAAGAGTATTA
Source organism: Helogale parvula (assembly GCA_004023845.1). NCBI lineage: Eukaryota > Metazoa > Chordata > Mammalia > Carnivora > Herpestidae > Helogale > Helogale parvula. The sequence goes on from PJEM01000170.1 coordinate 402,351, forward strand.
ATAATACGCTCGAGGCTGAGGAGTAAGACGTCTGCGAAACCCGAGGGACGGCTCCTTCACGTGTTCCGCTGCCCCCTCCGGCTTCACGCATCGTCCCTCCGGCTCCACTGGCCCCTCCTTTTGAAGCTCGTGAGCCCTGAAAGGGGCGAAGAGTGAGTGACATTGTCCAGGAAGCCTTTGTTGTCCCGCGGTTCTGGAGGTACGGGCTGAGCCTCGGCACGACTCTAGGATCCAGGAGGGACCAGCAGCGCCGTGGACCCGGGAGCACTGCGGGCCAGGAGCCACGCTGTGCCAGCTCTGGGAAGTCCCGCGTGGCTCAGTCCGCAGGTCCCGGCGGAAGCCTGACCCACCTGCACGCCGGAGTCCGGGCCGCTGAGGCCGCCGCCCACGCAGCACGCAGCTCCTCTGTTCGGTCGGGCCAGCACCCAGCTTCCCGTGCAACGTGACCCACAGCCCGGCCGCAGCTGGTCAGACCAGGTGGGGGGACGGCGGCTGCACCGGGCAACCCTTCCCGGAGAGGTCCTGAAACTGAGACAGAGAGACGGGTTTGTGTCTTCGAGTCAGAATTGTGGTGGCCCAAATTTGAGCAGTTGGAGCCTGTGTTCATCGGGTGCTTGGAAGAATGGAGAAAGCTGCTTTTCAGAGTCAAAGCGATGAGATGAGAACGAGAGAGAGAGAGAGAGAGAGAGAGAGAGAGAGAGAACCAAAGAGACCCCTCCCCCCACCAAGAGGAAAAGGAGTGAATGCAGAGCGCTTTCATCCCTGGACACACCCCTGCTGATGGATGACAGCCTCTGAGCTGCGTTCCTGCCCCGGGTCCACGAACATCCCCTTTGGCTAAACGCCCCAGAAGAGTTTCTGCAGCCTGTTCTGTAAGGAGCTTTCCCAATCGGCCCCTAAGACAGAGAGACACGCAGGGCAGAGAGGGGGTGTTTCTCTGCCACAAGACGTGCCTTGATTCCCCTTCGAGAATGGGAAGCCCCGAAGAACCCGGGGCAGACGTAAAACGTCCTGTGGATGGAGCTCTGGCAGCCAGCCCGAGTGACTGTTTCATCTTCCCTTCTCTTCCACTCTCCACTGCTCTGTTCCCTCACCTCGTGCTCCCCATGATGGCCCGCAAGGGGCTGCGCCAATGAGGCGTTGTCTTAAACGTTGGAGAAGTACAACATTTTAACACACTTACTAATAAGTAAAATCTCCACGTTAAACAAAAGCGTGATCTCCCTCCTCTGACTGCCCTGCATCCCCAGGCCACACTCACTCACCGGGTTCTGGAAACACACTTTTAGTTCACCCCAAAATTCCGTTCAGCAATGAAGTTTGGTTTTCAAAAGCAACCGCCATCTGGTATGAGTTGATACCATCTCAGCAGCTCTAAAAAAGACACCCCTTTCTGTTACAGTGCTTCTTGAAGGAAGGCCTGTTCCAAACCCCCTGGTTGGGGGGAGGGTGTGGAGTCACGGCAGAATCGGGAAGAGAGGCGCCGACCCTGAGGACCAGAGCCGAAGCTTTGCCCAGACAGCGGGTCTGCCAGAGGGCAGCCAGGAGTGTCTGGAAGTGCCGGGCACAGTGTTTCTCGTTGGGGGTGCCGAGGGCCCACGTCAGACCCTGACTGGCACTTCTCCCCTTCTGATTGTTGAACTTGAGCTGCTAAATATTCACGTGACCTCCATTAACTGAAATAATTGGTCAATGCACAAGGGAAACACAGAAGTGTATATTTATTGCATATAAAATGAGTTTCCTATTGAAGCAAATGAACTTTGCCAATAATTTTTGTAATTTAGGGCAGTTTAGGTAAAACTCAAACCAAATGTGATCATTTACAGGCAAACAGTTAATGATGCTGATGATAAATTATGAGGTTTAATTCAAAGATCTCTCTTTGAGATGATATTCTATTTCTTTAAAGAAATTCATTCAGTTGTCATTAGTTAATTATGAATTAATTGATGTGAATGCTTAAGTTTTACATAATGATTAAAATAAGGGCCATGGTGATGATTCTTCTTTATGACTTTATTTGTGTCTCCTTAGCAGTAATAAATGTCTTTAAGCCGCTGGCCTCATCCCCTCTTACATGAGGAGGGGAGGGAAAATGTGTCTCTTTGTTGTCCAGTCTTTACTGTATATTTAGATGGATTTGAATTGTGTCCTTAAATTGTGACTAATGTGCCCTTTTGCTTATTTTTTCTCTTCTCTAGCAACAACTAGATATTCCCATCCCCAAGTATTTTTTGAGGGAGAAGTTGGAAGTAATCAAAGGAAGAGAGAGAATCCTGGCTCAGATCCTAGCCGACTCCAGATTAGAGATGGATGAAAAGGTTTGTACGCGATTTGACCCACCATCGTTCCAGAACCTGTAAAACCTGCTCTCCCCGTGGCTCCTGGCTGTGTGGGAGGCGGACCGGGGTCCATCAGGGCGAGGGAAGGAGCGCCCATCCCCCGCGCTATCCCACATGCAGGAAGTCACTTACCTTCAGGATGTGTTGTTGACGATTCGTAACCATTATTTTTCCAGAACTTAGAAACAGAGATCAGAACATGGTGCTCTGCTGGTGGAGTCCGTGTCTCTGAGGCTGAGCAGATCCCTGACTCTGTAATTTTGCATCTCAGGTTCACCTAACCCTAGAGTCTCAGAAGCTGAATGTTTTCACAGGAAATGATTGCTGAGATAACCTACCAGGCAGACTTGTCACTTCAGACCCTTGCACGTGGCAAGGCCGTAGCCGCCTTCTGGCCAGTCTGCGTACGCGTTTCAATGACCCTGGCTGTGTCCCAGAGCAGGGCCTCGCGCCCCTGGGTGGTCACTGCCCAAGCAGGGAGGCGGCAGTTGGCTGTCCAGAATGGGACAGTTCAGGGCGCCAAGGCTGCAGGTGCGGCCCAGGGCACAGGGGACACCAGAGCCTGCGGGCTTGGCATCGGGGGTGGTCAGCCTGGGTCACGGCACCCCGGAGATTCTGAGACCGCCAGAACGGCGGCGGGGAGCCAGAAGGGTGTGGCCTGTCCGCCTGCCCGGGGAGCAGGCAGGCGACGTGCTCTGTGAGGCGGCTCCGGGCTCTCGAGTTCACGGCCGCGCTGCGTGCTGCAGAGGCGGCTTGCGCTTCTCCCGACCTCTCAGCCCATCAACACCCTGCTCATTCGTTCGGCTCCATGTAGCAGCCCTCCCAAACTCGCCCTGACCCCCGAACTCAAGACTGCCCCTCCTCCCTCCACGTCTCCCTTCAGTGACTGGCCCTTCCTCTACACCGCGCCTTCCTGGAGGCCGGTCCCAGGCTTTTTGACCGGGTCATCTAGCGGTCCTCGCACCTGGGGGTGCCTTCAGCCTGTGCATCATTCAGAAGGGAGCACTCAGCGCCGTCCACCTCCCCCGAAGGGTCCCTGGCACAGGGCACTGAGGAGCCGTGCAGAGTTCACTGAGCGCTCTCTGCAACGGAAGCAAGGGAGATGACATCACACCCCACAGTAGGACCCTAAGGGCTCCTCCTTGGTCCTCCTGCTTCTCCTCTCTCCTGTCCCCCTTCACTTGTGCGGGGCGGACAGCAGGGAGCTTTCTCTCCCAGCGCCAGCCCGAGCTGGTCCGCTGGGTCCGCTCCGTAGCGCCCCTGCTTCAGATGGGCTGAGGGTCAGGGAACACCGGGCTCCGGGCAGCATCCCTGGACATCTGTGTGACTTTCCCTCTGCCTTCAGTGCCTCACTGGACCCCATTTCCACCTGACACTGCCTCTTTCCTGAAGACACAGGTAATATATATCCCAAGAAAGATTCTCAGAGACAGACATTAACATCCAGTCCCCCATTTTTCATGCTTCGTATTTAATGGCGCTCAGGCCCTCCATGAAGGTTCGGAAATCTTTGTCGTATTGAATAGACCACTCAGACCCTCAGAAGTATTCGTAAGGAATGGCCGAGTGAAGTAAGTCAGGTGGAGAAGGACAGATACCATATGTTGTCACTCATAGGTCTAACAGGAGAAACCTAACAGAGGACCATGGGGAGGGGAAGGAAGGAAAGAGAGGGAGAGGGAGGGAGGCGAATCATGAGAGACTCTTGAATACTGAGAACAAACTGAGGGCTGAAGGGGGAGGGGGAGTGGAAGGGGGGGTGTTGGTCATGGAGGAGGGCACTTGTGGGGAAGAGCACTGGGCGTTGTATGGAAACCAACTTGACAATAAGCTAAATAAAAACCAGAAGTATCCGTAAGGGCTGCAGTGATTTTCAGAGCGAGGATGCCTAAAGGAAGTAAGTAGGATAATAACCAATGTTTGCAGAACACCTGCTCTCTGCTCGAGAGATGTGCAGACCTCACCCAGTTCGACCAGAGCGGCCCTCAGTCTGCTGTCGAATGCCAAGTGCGTTATCGCAAACATGTGCTCCCTGCACAGCTGAGGTGCTGAGGTGTCAGAAAGCTTGCTCGCAGCCGCCGAGGCTCCACGCTGAGGCACGGGCGGGCTCTGTCAGGAAGACGGCCTGTCTTGGCTCAAAGTGGCTCCACCCTACTCACCATGGGCGCTTGTGCGAGTTATTTTCCTCCCGTGAGGCTCTGCCTTCTTAACTCACGAGCGGCCACAGCAATACTGTCTCGGAGGCTGCTTTGTGAACTTGCTGAGGAGGTCTAAGAAAGCATCTGGCTTCTGTGGGGCCTGAGGGGATGCCCCTTCCCACCCCTTGCTCCTTCCTGGGCACAGCTCCCCCTGCGCGCACACACACACACACACACAGTCATTACACAGAGAAGAGACCGTCCCGGGAAACCGTGGCCCTGGGGGTGAATCGGAGCACGTCGCACTTGGGACCTCAGGGTCTGGCTCGGCGTCCTGATAAGGCAGCCGCACTGCCCTCTGAGACCTGAGCAAGGATTCAGCCCATGATTGGGTGTTTTTCAGATTCAAAAGGCCTCTCCCTTCTGCATCTGTCCTTGCGTGAGGCTCCGCCCAAGCCAGGCCACTTGCCCAGCTTCTCCTTCCCCTCAAGGACAGTGGAGAGCCTCACCCCTGTGCCCACTCAGAGCTGACATGGGGCTCTGGGTTCCTAGCAGCCTTGCCCCGGACCCTCCTCAGGAACTGGCTCAGCCCCTCACCCGCTGTCCCCCACCCAACATCACAGCAGCGTCCTCCTGCAGGAGCCCTGAGGTTTCTCCAGTCATAGTCTTCCCATCCCGTCTGGAGGTTTTGAAATGCAGACTTGTAGGGACTAGAAGACGTTGCATATGTAAATCAGATACTCCTAAAATGATTTTAACATTACTCATATTTCCTAGATCATCCTGTAATTGGTTTCTAAGTCAGCATTTTATGCCATGTGCATTTTGCATTTCAAGTTCTCGTATTACAGATGTGTTTTTAATTTATATGTTTCTACTATTAAGTTAATCAAACACTGATAGCGATTTTGAGTTTTATTGAATCCATTTGATTGGCATTCCTGGTATAATTCGCTACCAACCTAAAATATTGTGGAACGAATCAGTACTTTGTTTGGACTGGTAGAGGAAAGCTTATGGGGTCCTTAAAAATATGGGGCCAGAGCGTGAGCGTGGCGCGTTATCAAAATCCACATACTTAATGAGTGAGACAACTACCAGACTCCTGATCAACCGTCGGGGAACTTCCAGCAAAGTTGTGTTAGCAGTGAGCTTGGGAGGCTCCCAGGACCATGGTTACCATGTTTAAACATTGACTTGCCTTAGGGTGCCTGGGGGGCTCAGTTGGTTAAGTGTCTGGCTTCAGCTCAGGTCATGATCTCACGGTTCATGGGTTCGAGCCCTGCGTCAGGCTCTGTGCTGACAGCTCAGAGCCTGGAGCTGCTTCGAATTCTGTGTGTGTCTCTCTCTCTGACCCTCCCCTGCTTGCGCTCTCTCTATCAAAAATAAATTTAAAAAAACATTTTAAAAAATTAAAAAAACATTGATTTGTCTTGAATGTTTTTGCAGAAATACTCTGTGAAGAGTATGCCCCTGGAAGAGGGCGTTAAGTTAATCCAGGTCGCTGAGAGGGCGCGGCAGGGTCGCCTCCGAGCCATGTTCATGAAGCAGATCTTTCTTCAGGAATACAGAGCAAAGCAAGCCAAGATCCTCAGCGAGAAAGTAGTGGATCTGGAGGCCGCGGCGCTGCAGATCCAGAAGGTGCGGGCGTGGTGCTCACAGAGCCGGGGCGGGTGCCTCGACTCCGCTAGAAACGCACGCCGGGGTCGGGGGGACCTCTGGAACCCAAACTCCAAAGCCCTACCTTGAAGAGAACTGGATTTCAAATTCTGGAAAGATTTATTACCGTTCCCTGGGGAACCCGTGAAGTAAGCTTGGTCATGTTTTGTTTCTGTTTTGTTTCTTAATTGTATTATAAATAGTTACAACATGCAGGGCACTATATTCAAATATTTTTAAAGATCACTGATCATTGTTGGAAAGAGGGTTGCTAGGCATTCAGTGAGGATCTGCATCCCTAATGAATTTTTAAAATGTGCTCGTACACAGACGTGATCACAGAAGGGAGCAAAGGTCAGCCCCTCTGCCTGTGGGAACATGTGCGTCTCACAGTGCCATTGACCAGAACATCGGGGTTCCTTTAAATGTTTATTAATTAATTAATTTATTTTTAATTTTTTAATGTTTATTTTTGAGAGAAAGAGAGAGACAGCCAGCACAAGTAGGGGAAGGATAGAGAGAGAGGGAGACGCAGAATCCAAAGCAGGCTCCAGTCTCTGAGCCGTCAGCACAGAGCCTGATGCAGAGCTTGAACTCATGAACCATGAGCTCATGGGCTTAACTGACTGAGCCACCCCGGTGCCCCAAATGTTTATAAATTTATTGTGAGAGACACAGGGAGAGAGCAGGGGAGGGGCGGGGTGGGAGGGAGAAAATTCCAAGCAGGCTCTGTGTGGTCAACAGAGCCCAACACAGGGCTCGATCCCATGAACCATGAGATCATGACCCGAGCTGAAATCAAGAGTCAGACACTTAACCAACTGAGCCACCCGGGTGCCCCAATGTTCCTTTCTGAGGTGGGCCTGACGCGCCCCCCCCCCCTGGGTGGGTCTATCGGGATCTTTTTCCAAATAGAAGCTAAGTTTGCTTATGGTAAACGCGGAAGGTGACAACATGAGGCGAATTGGAATGAGACGAGAGACGAGGAGGGCGTGAGGACCCAGACCCCAGGCGGAGGGTCAGGAGCCCTCCCTTCCGGGGTCTGGACAGGGGTGGGCAGAGGGTGCAGGGGCGCTAACAGGCTGTTCTCTGTCTGGTTCTCTGACGAAGCTCCAGACAGCACCGCGTGCAGAGCTTGAGGTGCGTCGGTCATGCACGTGACTGTGTTCTACTCCCCCCCCTTAGAGTGGACATTTCTCTTTTTAAAACTATGAAGTGCCACCCTCAGATCTAGCCCTGCACTCCTGCAATCTGGAAGTTTCTCTTGAAGAAACCCAGGTGGAGGAGTCTCACTAGTGAGAGTTAGAAGCCCTTTCTTCTCTCCTCCCCCAGCTTTATTGCGATGCACTTGACAGAAAACATTTAAGCTGTATGAAGTCGTGACGTGGTAACGTATATGTTGCAAGGTGATTATCACCGTCGGCGTAATGAACACATCCATCGCCAGCGTAATTACCAGCTCCCGATAGTGAGAGCACGTCACATCAATCCTGTAGACGCACCACCGCCTTGCTGACTGAGGCGAGCTCATTCATCTAGTAACTGGAAGTTATCTGGCCACTTGCACGCATTCTCCTCACCTCCCGGCCCCTGGCCATCCCAAACCTACTCAGAGACCCAGACCACCAGAAACCTGTTTCTGTAGGTTGGTATTTTTAGATTGCACGTGCAAGTAAGATCATATAGAAGTCGTCTTTCTCTATGTGTCTTCCTTCACTTAGCATCAAAATTCATGCGTGTTGTCGCAAATGTCAGGATTTCCTTCCTTTTTTTTTCAATTTTTTATGTTTGTTTATCTTGAGAGAGAGAGAGACAGAAAGACAGAGCAAGAGCAGGGGAGGGGCAGAGCGAGGGAGAGATACAGAATCCGAAGCAGACTCCAGGCTCTGAGCTGTCAGCACAGAGCCCAACCCGGGGCTCGAACTCATGAGCCGTGAGATCATGACCTGAGCCGAAGTCAGATGTTCAACCTACTGAACCACGCAGGCGCCCCAGATCTCCTCCTGCTTTTTAGCTGAATAGTATTCCGTCGTGTCTCTATACAGATCCATTCATCCTTCATCCATCGTAACCATTGTGGATAACGCTGTGACAAACATCAGGGTAGACGTCTCTCTTCGAGACAGTGACTTCATTTCCTTCAGCTGTGTGGCCAGAAGTGGGGTCGCTGGGGTGTAGGGTAGTTCTGTTTTTAATGTGAGGACCCCCTGCTCTACCCCCGGTGGCCGCCTGGTCTGCGTTCCCACCAGCAGGGCAGGAGGCTCCCTCTCCCCCACACCCTTGCCGGTGCCTGGTGTCTGTCGCCTTGTGGATGACAGCCGTTCTGGGAGCGGGGAGGCGGTCTGGGCCGGCAGGCGGGCCGTGCGGCTGGAGATTGGCTTCCAGGGTCTCGGGTGGGCGTGGGTCCCGTCCAGGCCGTGGGGGAACAGGACTGTGCCCGGCGCCCCTTGCTCGATAGGGTGGCTCTGGTCCACCGTCGGGTGCTCAGGCAGTGAGGAGGCCATTTCTGTGATTTGTTCTTTCTTTAAATTTTTGGCCTGTGATCACAGAAGAAAAAATATTCCATCAACACACATGCACACAGCCTTGAAACTGGAGAAAGGGTAGGGCAGCATTTTGGGTGTTGTTTATGTTTTTAATGTATCAGACAAGTGACCATTGATTTGTTTTTAGGTCTGGCGAGGTTTCCGTCAATGTAAGAAAACCAAAAAGCAGAGAGAGGATGAGATGATATTCCTGGGTATGGTAAGTTCTCTTACAAGCAGAATATGCATGTGGCTTTCTTGGGACTTGTGGCTTTGTTGGGACTTGTGTCTTAGAGAGTTTTTGTGGGAAGAGAGGAAAAAAAATAAATGACAGTGACTTAAGAGAATGAAATCGCCCACGCTGTACGGAAGCATGCCTGGGGGGTCTGGACGGAGCAGCGGGTGCGCTTACACATCTGGGGAGGGTTCCAGATGTGGAAACAAGCTATGAATTGGTCACAAATGGCCGTGCCTGCGTGACGTCTGCGCCGCCATCTGTCGTGTGTGGTCAAGAGAACGGGTCTGCACCGAGCGAGCCGGCTTCGGGGGGCCCCGTGGGGATGGCTGACTCAGAGCTGAAGGGCTGTGTATTAGTTACCCATCGCTGCGTAACAAGACGACCACAGCTTAGCCGCCTTAACACACACCCATCAGCTCGGTTTCCGCGGGTCAGGAGTCTCCCGGCCAGGGTCTCACACGGCTCCGGGCTGTCATCCGAGGCCCAGGTGGGTGAACTCCACTCCCACACGCGTGTGGCCGACAGCAGGGCTACTCCAGCGCTCCATGTTTATGCCGGGATGAAAACATCGCAACCCTGACACCGTTAGATACTGTGGCTGAGTCTTTGAACATGGTAATGATGCACTAAGCTCTAGTGAGGCTGAAAGAAGAAAAGAAAACACAAATACAAATAACCACAGATACCAATTAGCTTTTTAAAAAACACCTATTAGATAGTATCATCAGTGACTAAGGTAATAAACTAGAAAATACTGAACAGAGAAGATGATCTAGGGAAGTACAAAGATCAAAACAGACCAAAGAGGTAACAAAAACAAAAACAAAAACAAAACACCCTAGATAAACTGATCAGGCAATGAATGCCAGAAAGGTTTTCCAAGTCCCGGGGTTCATTTGGGGCCTGTGAGATGCAGGTGCGAAGATGGAGTTGGACGTGCAGGAAAGGAACGGGGGTGGGGAGCTGGGGGAGCCCCACAGGGAGGCAGCGAAGACCAGTGGGGGCGGGGAGAGGGATGGAGAGGAAGGTCCAGCCTGGCAGTGCACTTCCGCTGTTTTTAAAAATCTCTGTTAAGAAAAGAAAAGAGAACAGCAGTGGCGATGCCTGGTCTGGGCAATGACCCAGCGGCGGGGGGCAGTGTGGGGACGCCAACCAGGGCGGACGTGCACGCCCACCCTCCTGAGGACAGGTGGTCTCACTGCAAACATTAAAATACAGGGGCGCCTGGGGGGCTCAGTCGGTTAAGCATCTGACTTCAGCTCAGGTCATGATCTTGGAGTTCGTGGGTTTGAGTCCCACGTCGTGCTCTGTGCTGACAGCTTGGAGCCTGGAGCCTGCTTCGGATTCTGTGTCTCCCTCTCTCTCTGCCCTTCCCCTACTTGTGCTGTCTCTCTCTCTCTCTCTCACTCTCTCTCAAAAATAAATAGACATTAAAAAATAAAACTGTTTGCTCAGTAATCCTGACCCTTGCAATTTCTTTGCTTAAAAAAAAAGAAGAATGTGAGCAAAATTTACAATATGTAAACATTCATATCAGGATACTTTTATCCTTGTGGATTGATGGGACACCTGTGTGGCTAAGTCAGTCGGGCATCCAACTCTTGTTTTCAGCTCAGGCCATGATCTCACTGTGTGTGGGTTCGAGCCCCACTGCTGACAGTGTGGAGCCTGCCTGGGATTCTCTCTCTCTCCCTGTCTCTCTCTTTCTGCCCTACCCCCCTTCAAAATAAATAAATAAACATTAAAAAGAAAAAGAATTGGTGAAATAGGCTAAGTTGTTTCTATCTTACATGCAAAAAAAGTTTTTTCAAGTTGTAATTATTGACAGAGGTGGGAGGGACACCATGAGTTACATTGACTCCATCGGTGAGCAAAATGCAAGATCGTTAGGATGTTTACATCCTGTCCCCCCTCCCCACGTTCTATTTCTGTCTTGAGGAAACCATCCGAAATAGAGATTTATGCGCATGGAAGTCTCCTCCAGTATTCTTTGTAATAATGACAAATTGGGGATAAAACTGATTCAGAGTAAGGATGTAGTTAAATTACTTCCAGTGGACCTACATTAATGCAGTAATATGTCACCCTTGAAACCTATGTTTATGATTAGTTTTTGATGACATGAAAGCGCTCAAAGTAAAAAATCAAGGTTTGGAATTAAACACATAATATGATTTCAACTAAATACATACACACATCTATGCACTTGCAAAAGAAAGACAGAAAAGATACCATGTTTAATAACATTCATTTTTTAAATGTGGGGACGTTGGAAGAGATTTTTTTCTGTCTGCAATTGTATTTTCCAACATGCTTAAACTTTGCTTCATTAACTGGAAAAAAAGTATACATTTAAAATGAAAGCAAGTGGCCGTAGAATCATATCAATTTTTTTTCTCCTAAGATCTCCACATCGTCGGGCGCCTATGGATGGGGAGATGAACAATGATGTAATCTCTTTCTCTCTCCCCGCCCCCGAAGAGGCACCCACATGTACAATATTGTGATAGAAACAATGGCTAACTCCAGCTTTGTACTTTCCCAGCTCAACTAGCCATCAGAAGATTCAATCTCAGATCATCTCAGTTTGATGTGAAGTTTTACATTAGCAGTTTGGTTCCACCATTTCCTTTGAATTTAAATCAGCGCACACGTACTGAGTGTCTACTGCATGTCACATGCTGAAAGCTGGGAGTAGCTCCGCCCTCTTTTTCATCCTAGGGTCTTAATTGCTTACACTGATAGCACACAAAGACAGAAATGTGTGTTTACCACTGTCACTTTTCTGTTTCACTTTGGAGTATATATCTGCTCAGCTCAAATCAAAGAAGGTTGTATTAATTTTTCAGCAGTACAGGATTTGGGTAATATAAATAGACCAACTTGTCTGTTTTGTGTTAAATGTGACTTTCTCTGGTTTGCCTTTTTTTCCCCCCAAGTACGTCTCCTCCTCATAGTATGTGTTCTACTGAAACTTTACACCATTGAGAAATATATGGATTCAATTTTTAAAAGAATGGTATCTTCTGTCCTCTGGCTGATAACCATAAAAATCCATTATCCCAAATCCAAGAAATGTTTTCACTTGAGTATATTTTCCACTATATCACTAATGAAGATATTGTCTGCTCATTGTAAACTTCCATTTTTCCATTATTTCACTTCGTTACATCACGCCAGTGAATAAACCGTTGACTTATCTGATCAGAACAGTATTTGTAAGTTTGGGGAAGCTTGGGCTATTTCCAGGAAATTCGTAACTGAAACCAGAATTAAAGCAGGAGACATCATTATGCCTTCCTTTCATGACCAAATGTTTCCTTGACCATTGTCATATAATTTTTTTGATATTGCCATTTTAAATATTTATATTCTAAAATCTACAAAAGAAAATAAATAGCACTCTAAAAACTCATACGCGCTTATTTTAATTGGCAGAGCCAATGGGGTGGACCGAGTGGAAGGAAAATTAATGAAGGTAATATATTTCATTCTGTGGATCCCCTTGAAATAATTTGTCGTGTGGTCCTGCCCATCATATATTTTATGTTGCCCTGGAGCTGGCAATGTTTTCATTACAGTAACACTGGGGGGCACTTGTTAAAGAGGAAGAGCCGTCCCTTTGAAATGAGTCAGCTGAGTCCTCAGAGCGCCGTGAGACCCTGCTCACCTTCAGATCCTAACATCACACAAGCTGTGTTATAAATTATGTGTTGGTCAATTTGGTCTTCCTTATTCGCAAATAACCCGAGACACCTGGGTGGCTCAGTCGGTTAAGCATCCAACTCTTGGTTTCGGGTCTGGTCATGAACTCGCGATTTGTGAGTTAGAGCCCCGCGTCGGGCTCTGTGCTGACAGCTGGGAGCCTGGAGCCTGGAGCCTGCTTTGGATTCCGTGTCTCCCCTTCTCTCTCTGCCCCTCCCCTGCCTGCTCTCTCTGTGTCTCTCTCAAAATAAATAAATAAGTACTTAAATAAATAAATAGGGGCGCCTGGGTGGCTCATTCGGTTAAGTGTCCGACTTCGGCTCAAGTCATGATCTCACAGTTCATGGGTTCAAGCCCCGCGTCGGGCTCTGTGCTGACAGCTCAGAGCCTTGAGCCTGTCATCAGATTCTGTGTCTCCCTCTCTCTCTGACCCTCCCCTGCTCACGCTCTGTCTCTCTCTCTCTCTCAAAAACAAGTAAAAACATTTTTAAAAAATAATTAATAAATAATCTGAAGTTGGAGCTTGGGCGCCCAGTGAGGTCCTGAAGCGCAGCCCCCTCAGAGGACCCCCTTGGATATTCGGTACTTCGGAGCCCTCGGTGGGCCTGGGCTCTTCCCTGGGATCGGCTCTCAGAGCCGAAACGAGCACAGTGCTCTTTGTGGCCACAACTTTAGTTCCAACCAAAACCCGTGTCGTCCAGCTTGCTCATATGTACTATTCATTACAGTTGGCTTCAAATGACATTTGTTTCTAGAAATCTGTTCTCGGAAGGAAAATAAAACAGTCATGATTTGGGGGGTTTTGTTTTGCTTAGTTTTAGTTTTATTTTACTTCTTAAAGGCAAAAGAGCTGTCCCTGCGGGAGGCAGCACCTTAAGATGAGCGCGTCTCGAGGCACCCGCTGTAAAGAGTTTGCTCTGCCATATTGGTGACGACAGGTGTCTGGGGGGGACCGCGTGTGCGCCCGGCTCTGCCATGGGGGCTGTGGGAGGTCTTTGAGCGACAGGCCCCCCTCACTATCTTCTGTAAGAGCAGGATGCTGCCACCAGTTCACAGAGAGATTCCAGTAAAGAGCCTGACCTACAGCTTGGGGTAGCACACGCCTTCGAGCAATGGCGGCCACGTGAATCGTCTTGGAAAAGTACGGTGCATTGTCACGATAACAGAGTCATGAAGAAGTGTGTAACTTGTCTATGCAGCGAAACACAGTACGTCCTAAAATAAGTTGCCGCATAAAATACACACGCCACCAATTTCAAAATACAGACTCTCCTGGCCTTTGTTACTTGCTACTCAGATTTATGAACTTGAAATTAGTCTGTTAAAAGTAAGATCTCAGAAAGCAGCGGTGTTGGAGCGGCCCCCGGGGTCGGAGTCTGAGCAGCAGCAGCAGCTACGGGTCAGATCACACTCCCCCTGCAGCCGCTCCATGTGGCTGCAGGGGGAGTGTGAGTACTGCCCACACACCACACACGTTGCGTGTGATGCACCAGAAGGAAAGTTCACAGACCAGGGAAGGCAGTGACCCTGCGTCAGGCGCACAGGAAAGGCTCTTGGGCTGAGCAGAGATCAGAGCTTGAGGGAGGACACCGTTTCTGCTAAATGGCGTTTTATAATCCACTTACTCAGGAACCTTCAGTTTGGTATTAAGTTGTTACTCTTTTAATTCTGCTTTACTCTTGTTCCAGACCATCAGAAATCACAGGATAAAAAGAATTCTCTTCCTTATCCTTCTTTGTCACCTGATCCCAGGATTTCTTTTTTTTTTTAATTTTTTTTAATGTTTATTTATTTTTGAAAGAGGAAGGGACAGAGCATGAGTGGGGCAGGACAGAGAGAGAGGGAGACCCAGAATCTGAAGCAGGCTCCAGACTCTGAGCTGTCAGCACAGAGCCTGACGCAGGCCTCAAACTCCCAAACCGTGAGATCATGACCTGAACCTAAGTTGGACACTTAACCGACTGAACCTCCCAGGCGCCCCCCGATCCCAGGATTTCTTAACCTACATCCTGGGTCAACACGCTTGTCCTCCTCTGCTTAGATTTGGGCCCGTTGCCCGGTCTGTTAACGCAGCAGGTAGAGTGGGAAGGCCACGAGCTCCAGAGCCAGCCCGCCCGTGTTCAGATCCTAGTTCTACCGCTTCCTGGCTGTGAGGACTTCCGGGAGGTGACTTGACTTCTGGGTGCCACGATTTCCTCATACACGAGATGGAGACGACCGTGGCACCTCGCTTGTCGATCTGTGTTAACTCCTAAGGAAGCCGCCATCTGGGAAGCATTTAGAGCAGCGTCTCACAGACAGCACCCAGGAAACACTGCGTTAGCGTTAGCTGTTGCTTCTCTTCAGATGACTTAGTATCATGGGTTTAGATGTTCACGTCATTCAAGATTCAAAAATGCTTACTAAATTGTCCACTTTTTTTTACCTACTTAAGTTAGCCGCGAGCCAAAGGGTTCACATCACCGTGCTGGCAAAGTACGGAAAGATAGGCTGTGTCGCACCCTGTTGTCGGAACAGTAAATCTTGCAGCGTCTTTGTGAGAAGGATCAGCAACATCTGCCAAAATCACAAATGCGCGTTTTTTAAAGTATGATCTATCGTACCCATAAAAAAAACCATTTTCAGACAAAAATGGGTTAAGCTGGAGGAAACTGCTGAGTGGAGAGACCCAGCTAAGCACAGAGGGCAGGAGCAGAGGTGCCAGAAGGAGATGACTTGGGCCAAACCCCCTGACTGCCACTCGATGGCTGTGTGATCCTGGGCGAGCTCCTTGACCTTTCAGTGCCTCCGTTTCCTCCTGTGTAATGAAGATAATAATGCCACCTACTCAGAAGGTTATTTGGGAGGAATAAATTAGTATTTGTAAATCACTTACAATAGTGCCTCACAACCTGCAAGTGGCTTCGAAGTGTTTGTTTTAAAAATATTTAAGGGGGCGCCTGGGTGGCTCAGTCCGTTAAGCGTCCAGCTTCGGCTCAGGTCATGATCTCACGGTTCATGAGTTCAAGCCCCGCGTCGGGCTCAGAGCCTGGAGCCTTCTTCGGATTCTGTGTCTCCCTCTCTCGCTGACCCTCCCCCACTCATGCTCTGCCTCTCTCCGTCTCTCAAAAATAAATAAAAAACATTAAAAAATTTAAAAATATATTTTAAGAAGGTCACCTGGGTGGCTCAGTTGGTTAAGCATCTGACTCTCGATTTCTGCTCAGGTCATGATCCCAGGGTCACGGGATTGAGCCCCACATTGATCTCTATGCTGAGCATGGAGCCTGCTTGAGATTCTCTCTCTCTCTCTCTCTCTCTCTCTCTCTCTTTCTCTCTCTCTCTCTCTCTCTCTCTCTCTGTTCCTCTCCCCAACCTGTGCCTGCTCTCTCTCTCAAGAAAAAATATATGTATTTAAAGAAAATAGGACAAAAACATGGCAAATTAAGTTTATATCACTTATCAGTTGTAAACTCAACTTGACTGTCCTAGCCCAGCTCCTAATGAAGCAAATCTTCAATCTGCTAAACGATTTTTAGAAGTTGGGCTTAACGAGCTAGAACATTTTTTATTATCTCATAGTTTAGCGTGCACTAAAACTGTGGCGTCCTGAAACAAGGCCTTCCCATACATAACTACTCAGGGCAGAGGGCAGGGGGCAGCCGTTGGCAATGGGTCTGCGTAGAATTTTATTCCACTGCTTCTGCTGGGTTCGTCTTTATAAGTAGGTGTGTTTGTACACACACACACAAATACAGGGCTATTACCCTGAAATGAAATAACGGAACAAAATGGCTTATTTTCATGAACTAAGGAGCAGGCGCGCACGCGTGCGCATGCACACACCATCTTGAAATGGACCAACTAAAGAGCATTTTCCTCCCCAGCGTGAAAGGGAGCGGGGAGCCGACCGAGCCCGCCTCTAGCTGCTTCCTAATGAACACCAGCACACGCTGCGTTCAGGAGGCGCTGGAGCTAATTAATCTCCGCATTGACGACGGCAGGAGATTTCGCGGAATGGCCACTGGCTCAGAATGGAGCCTTCCCCCAACCCCTTCCAACTTCGCCTTCAGAGACAACGAGGCACAAGACGAAGCGAACCCCCCGAGACAATGAGCTTCCGGAGAAAGTTGCCAACATTCAATCACTTGCTGCAAGTGTATTTGTGACTGATAAATTGAACAGATTTTCATTTGGACAAATGTCCATTTTATCTGACTAATTTGAACAAGGATTTTTAAAGACAAAGCCCATCAAACATTAGATAAGCATTTTAAGTTAATGGACCGTGCAGTCCTATTTTCCCACAAACCCGGGAAGCATCACCAGACGTCCCGTGTTTACGGCAACATCAATTATTAATATGTATATTTTTGCTGACAGAGGACCTTGCTATAAACGTGGGTTTCGCTCTACGGTTCCGGGTCATTAAGTGTGGAAAGCTTGTAAATATAATGGTTTATTCACACGGGAAGCCTTCATTAAGATGCATTATTCTACAGCTGATGCATTTCAATATATACTATATTATCATGTTCTCTATTTCCCTTTAATATTTGTAATTTATTTTTAAATGAGTTGCTGTTTACACGGTGAGTTAACAAATTTGAATTCCGTATGACCAAAGTTGCTAACGAGGAAAAGATGTCTTAGCCCAAAGGAAAAGCTGCTCATTAACATAGGACCTAAATATATTATAACCTTTGAATTCACAAGCAGCTAGAGAAAGAAGCTACAAATGACCCCAAATGCATTTTTGTCAGACAAAGTCTATATCAAGAAACATGCATGAACACACACGCATTACCGGCGCAGCATGGTGTAATGGGAGGAACAGAACAGAAGGAACCGGGAAGCCTTCGCGCCGGCTTCTTCATCAGCGTATAATGACTTGGGAAGGCCACTTAGGATCCTCGGGGTCCTCATCTGTACAATGGGATCGTCACACCCTCGTGTGTACCTCCAGGTGAAAGTGGACGCCAGTAAGGGAGTGGAGAGGAGGAACGCTCAGCACAGAGCACGTGCCGCCGGGGTTGGGACAAAAACCCGATGAAAGCTGAGCGACGCCTCTGCTTTGCTCAAAGATCACAGAAGGGCAGGAAGCTGGCTGAACACGCTGTAGAGTTCTAGAGCTATTGCCAGGGCCCAAGTCAGGGCCACCTACTCATTGTTTCATTTGTAGAGATAAAAGGGAAAAAGGGCAGCTAAAAACGCATTTTATGCATATGCATCTACGGAAGAAATCTGCTGTAATTCACCAGAGGAACAATGTAATGGGTGGTAGAGCGAGGCCATGTGGTTGGTTGATAGAGAGTCAGACAATTAACGCAAGACTTCGAAACAATTCCACACGCTGATCACAGACAAAGAAATTTGGGCACAGATATATTTTAACCTCTTCGTGGAAACAGTGAACGTTAAAATAATCATTGAAGAGATCAAGCAAAAGTCTTTATGTGAATTATAAGCTCCTACTTCATACACTGAAAATGTAAATACTAGGAATAAAAAATATCACCTGAAAGATACAAGATTTTTTATCCTTTTAAAAATGATTAAATAAAGGAAATTTCTTTCTGTTTTGGCACAAGATGCAGAATCTAGAGTCAGGCCTTTAAGCACATGCATAGCAAGGAAATTTAGATCATTTGTTTTTAATATTGTACTTGAAAGTGATCCTTTAATTTTCATTCTAGATTTACTCTTAAAGTGGTTCTAGGGCTTTTTCCTACCATAAAAGTATGTTTTCATTATACTGAACTCAGACAATTGGATTTTTTTCCTTAGACTTTCCAGTGCATATATTTAAAGTATTATAGGTATAATTTCTTTCATTTTTTTTCACTGTCTTTGTGTTAAGTAGGTGCTCTATTCTAACAGCATCTTTTTTTAAATTTTTTTTTTTTGACATCGAGAGAGACAGAGCATGAGCAGGGGAGAGGCAGAGGGAGAGGGAGACACAGAATCTGAAGCAGCTCCAGGCTCTGAGCTGTCAGCACAGAGCTGGATGCAGGGCTTGAACCCACAAACTGTGAGATCATGACCTGAGCCGAAGTCGGATGCTTAACCAACTGAGCCACCCAGGCGCCCCTCTAACAGCATCTTGATTGTATTTCTAGTTGAGAAATCACTCCCAGAGGTTCATGGGTATTTCTCGGAGATTGTGTGTGTGTGAGTGGGCACACCCGTGCACATACGTGTTACAATTAACTATTTCATCCGTTTGGAATTTATTTCAGTATATGGCATCACCTGAGTGTTTAAGATTATCTTTTTTTCCAGCTAATTGATTTACAGTTATAATGTTGTTAATGTCTTTTGTAAATAAAGCAAAACTTTGTTCTGAGTTTTATCCTGTATTTGTTTTGAGCTTCTGAAATGAACTCTACTGTTTTTCTCTTACCCCTGAAATTTTCTCTATAGGGTAGTCCCCTAGCAGTCCTGGGTCTCACGCGTGCGCGGAGGCATCGGTGCACCGGACGATACGGTGACAGCCACAGTAAATGCCCCGAGGCTCCCTGGGCGCGAGGCTCTATAGCAGGAGCTCACACAGAGCGTTCCACTCAACCTCCGTAGCCTCATCCTCTTCCCATTAAACAGGAGGAAACTAAACCTTAACCCTGTCAGTCCTTCTTACAGAATATTAGAGGTAGCCAATGGCCGAGCCTCGACTTACCCCCGGGCTTCTGCCCCAAACCCCCTACCATGGCTTTGGGTCACATAATCCTGGGACTGACTGTTTCCTACCTCTGCCATTTGCCAGCTGTGTGAATTGGGGAAAGTTAGTTAGCCTCTCTGGTTCCTTTCTTTATATGGTAAAAATACCAGCTTGGCTGGATTATTGTAAGGGTTGAGGGATTGAATGTGTATTCGCTCAGGAAATGATAGGTGCGTCATCGTCTGTGATTCTTCTTTTAAACCGCGCCTCCTCCTTCCCTCCCCCTCCGCCGCCTCCCCCTCCTCCTTCTCGGGCATCATTTTAGGCTTTGCAAGGCCAGACCATCTCTGCCACAGCTATTCAATATGGTGCTTGTTGTACGAGAGCAGCCATGGGCTTGGCTGGGATCCAGGATAACTTTATTGACAAAAGCATGCGTTTGAACCTGGTTTGACCTGTGGGCCCCAGGCGACCCTGGCCCGGATAGTTATCAGAGTCACCTGAGGATTTTCCAAAACTACTACTTTCTTGATTCCTCCTCACCCTCAGGATGAAACTGGGAATATGATTTTTTTAAGCTCTCTAGAATTTTGAGAAAAGAAAAGAAAATGTGGAAAAAATAACTCACCAGTAGATTTGAAGATAGGTTGCATCTAAAAACACTTCCCCAAATAAAATGATTATTAAAAAGAAGAAGCAAATATAAAATAATAAGGAATTCTGGGAAAATAAAAAGCATACCCCCAAAGGCAAAACAATAATACCCCCCCCTAAAATGTTAAATAAATCCAAATAATAGGGGGTGTCTGGATGGCTCAGTCGGTTAAGCATCTGACTCTTGATTTTAGCTCAGGTCATGATCTCAAGCCACAAGTCCGGCTCTGTCCTGAGAGCCAAGAGCCTGTTTGGGAGTCTCTGTCTCTCTCTCTCTCTCTCTGCTCTTCCCCTGCTCTCACATGCTCTCTCTCTTCTCTAAATGAATAAACTTTTAAAAAATATATATAAATAAATCCAGATTAATAAATAGACATAACTGAAAACCACGTTAGTTCTGCAAGATAACGCCCATGAAACCTCCGATAACATTGCAGATAGATAAAGGGGAGATAGAGCATATCAGAGAGAAGTTCAGCCTTGCAGAAGATTAACTTGGTGGCCTGGCAATTTTATCTACTATTTATTCCAGAGAAAGAAATGGGGAGAAAGGAAATAATAAAAGGGAAATTTTCAGAGTCAAAGACACAATTTTTTATATTGAATGGACCGACCAAATGGAGAGTGTGATGAATGAATCAATGTCCCCACCTGGACACATCTCGCTAAACGTTCAGAGCTCCAAGGGCAGAGCCGGAGGGAGATGGGCTTATGGCCCAGGAGCATCCGTGTCCAGCAAGCCAGTCACGGGCGACTCTGCGTGCTGGAAGCCTCCTCCAAGGCCGTCGCCAACCTGCCATTCCCGGGGGAGGGATCCGAGGAAACACCTGCAGAGCGCAAGTACATCGAAGATTCACGGCCACACGTATCCAGTCTGAAGGTGGTGCTCATGGGTGTGCTTCCGCAATATGGAGACTGAACACGCAAAACTGAACAACTTATGGTTCAGCTTAACTAGCATTTGCTGATTTCCACGGTGTAACTATTCCCATCGCTGATTCAGCTGCAGCCGATATAACGCAGGGGGACGGTAGGCACCTTGCACACATTATGTAGTATTTTCCCCATGGAGACACAGCAGATAGAAACAACGCCAAGAGCCTCGATGATACAGTAAAATCCAGTCATATAATTAGGAAGTGATGAGTTTTGAGCATTGAGAACTTTGTAACATAATTTACTTCCTTGTAAGTTTATACAAATTAGCATTTTAAAATGCCAACAATTAACAATGCATTTAACAACCAGCTTGAAAAATTCTAGAAAATGTGTCAGTTGGATCTCCCAAGCCATGGTGGGCTGGCTGCACCACACCACTGAATATCCCCTTTGTTTGCTCAGTGGCCTGGGCCAACCCTCTGAACGGCTTAGGACTCAGATCCTCTCTCTGTGAAGGAAACTGCTTCAGCTCCCAGAGAGATAATGCCAGGGACAACTGTCCTGCGGTGTTTTCCTTCTCCAAGTCCGTCTTTAGTTCGAAATTTCCATCCAAACCCATGTTGTGAAACGTCTTTGGGCCGGCTGACATTGTTCCCTGCCATGTCGTGTATTACTCTTATCTTGCCAGCTCCATTTTAGAGATGCTGAAGAATGGGGATTATGTCTCAAATGATTTGTTTTTCTTTTTAAGGAAGTGCTACACCCAAAGAGGAGCTTGAACCCACGACCCTGAGCTCAGGACTCACGTCCTCTTGGACTGAGCCAGTCAGGCACCCCTCACAGTGATTGTGTATTGTATTTCACCACAACCCCACTGATGCCAGAGCAGTGCTGAGCATTTGATTGCTACTTTCTAGCCAGATTTTTGTTGACTCCCTAACGAGCAGACTTTGAAGAAGAATGTTGTACCAATGCGATGTGATACAGGGTGAATGTCCAGAGTCAGCTGAGAGTTTCCTCCGTGGGAGGTCTGTAACAACGGAAGGGAAGCTGGCAGAGTTGGTTTGGGGGTAATTTTTCTTGAAACCAGAGCACCCAAACTTTCCGCCAGTCTTGCTTCAAATACTTCCTTCCTCTATAATCTTTGATCTCCCTAATTAACCAAGAAGATTTGGAAGCATTCTACTTTCCATAGCGTGAACAGTTTTTTGTAATGTTTATTGAATATGCATTTTTCAAGCTAAGTGCCCCCCTAGCTGGAAAATGGCATGGGGTGATTCCACCTTTTTCCCCATGGTGGCGAATCACTTCTTCAGACTCTCCTGCCAGACCTGATCCTCTGCACTCTGTGTGCAGGTCTCGTGAGCCTTGATGAGACGCCCCGGAGGTGTTGACATACTTCACGAGTGTCTGGTGCTCTTTTCCAGCATGAGGACATTTATGATCTTGTGTTTTCAGAATCCACCTCCTCTGTTTAATGAAGTAAGTGCCACCGTAATCCAGGCCGAAAAGGTGTCCTCCCTGAGGAATGAGGTGCAGACCAAGCATGAGGAGAAGTACAGGGAAGCCTTGGTCACAATCAAGGACGACCTGAAATTAGTAGAAGGTCCGGACATCAAGGACAGCCTTCAAGACCAGATCCGGCATTGGTTCATCGAATGCAGGTAAGTGTGAGCAACCCAGTAATGTGTCCTGATGGTCTCTTCTGTAGGGTGGAGGTTCTTGTGTGTTTTTAAGCACAGAACCATGTGCATATAGATAGACTGATGGTTTGTTTTTAAGTTTATTTTGAGAGACAGAGCGGAGGAGGAGCAGAAAGAAAGGGAGAGAGAATCCCAGGCAGGCTCTGTGCTGTCGGTGTGGAGCCTGATGCAGGGCTCGAACCCACGAACCCGAGCCCGAAACCAAGAGTTGGACTGCTTAACCGACTGAGCCACCCAGGTGCCCCTGATTCATGGAGTTTCTAGGCTTCATTTTGGAAAGTGAAATGTCAGGGCTAAGAATTCAGGAATGACCTTTTTTTCCCCAATGAGATTGCTCTTTGTGCTGGTGTTTTGTTTTGTTTCACATTGTTTTGAGTAAGGCCCATCTTGGATGAGAGGCCAAGATGGCAGAGAAGGAGGGAGTTCCGTACTTCCTGCCTGCATCCCACAAAGGGCAGAAGCCAAAGGACTCTGAACCTCAAGAGTCTGGGAGGAAAGGAGACAGAGCCCACTAAGAAGACAGCCTCATAGGTGCTTGACTGCAAAGTGGGGAAGATAAAAATGGGCTGGACCACGGAGCGGAGGGAGCCCCTTCTGCGGAGAGACCAAGGGAAGAGAAAGAGCATCTGGGGAATCGTAGAACTGGCCCTGGAGAAGAGAAGAATCTCAGCCCGGGACGGAGAGGGACCCTGTCGTCCCATCTCTAACCACAGGGCTTTCGAAGAGATCCCATCTCTAACGGCAGAGCCTTCTTGGGCTGGGTGCCCCAGTCCCAGAGGTGCCCTCCGGGATAGGTGGTACACAAGGGACACAGTCAGCATCAGGAGGAACCGGCTCCCTGCTCGGACCCTTGCTCAGACCCCTGCTAAGAAGTGCCCAGCTTGTGGGATTACATTTCGGGCGGTATCATTAACGCACACGGAGTAAGGGCCTGAAATCAGCTGGGTGTGGGACATAATGAGGCCCATGTGGTACTTCCGTGGCCATGTGGAATCGGACGTCGTGGGCGGATGATGGCCCCAGCGTGGTGGACTTCCCCGGCCAAGGCTGGAAGCCAGGGCATCCAGTCACAAGCAGGTCCTGGGTGCTGGCCAGCCTCTCCACTGCATAAGCTCGGGACGCTCAGTGTCTGCGCTTCTCTGTCACAGTTCCGTGAAGCAGCTGCTGAATGTGTGGCCTGACCCCGGGGCCCTGGGCCTCCTTGAAATGTTGGGTGGCTTGCAGTTCTGGGGACCAGGCCCCAGGGTCTGCACGACCGGTCTTCCCTGATACTCTTGCGCGCAACGTTAACTGACTTAAACTTGCTTACAAAAGAGGGTTTTTGAAAGGTATTCATTTTTAGAGAATCACACATGGCTAGAGCAAACCCCTGTGGGGCACAGAAGTTTCCACGCAGCGGAACAAAACTTCAGAGACGACCTAATGAAATCAGTTTTAAAATCTGTTTTATTTTGAGAGGGAGAGAGAAAGAGGGAAGATGGTAGTGATCAGTCCCAGGAGCCGTGGAGGCCAGACTTGGCCATCTGTTTCCTTTAATAGGGACAGTGCCGCATTCCGTTGGGTTCAGAGGTGCTCAGACACCAACTTTGGTTAGCTCATCAGAACTGGAGAATTTAACTGTTGGTAATAGAAAATCAAACTAGCTCTCAAAAAATCACATTAAAAGATATTTATGTCCATGGTAGGCAGCCTCTAAGATGACCTCCAGTGACCATCTCTTGCTTGTCATAATGCCCTTCCCTTGACTGTGATCTAGACCAAACACTTCATTTCTGAAGGAAGAACAGAGGCAAAAGTGAGGGGTGTCACTGCCTTCCTGCCCGCCTCCCTTGCCCTCTCTTGCTCTCTCTCTAACCTTGCCCTCAGACACCCCGTCTCCTGCGCACAGTCTAAGCAAAACTTAAACTTGCCAGTTGTAGGTAACTCGGAGTCTTCCTGGTTAAGAGTGTCTTTCTGGCTATTGTGAGTCCATCTGGAGTCCATTCAAATGCCCACCAGGAATGTCGGCCTGCTTTTCTTCCCCTTATGGCCCCTGACAAGAAAGGGAAGTTAAACCTTCGTGCCGACAGTTAGGGGTCGGACAGATGTGACGACGTCTGGGCGCGAGCTGTGGTCAGTCCCTGACCAGGTCCCAGGTGTGCGGTGTAGTTATCTGGTCCAACAAGGACTGACCACCCACTTGGTCCCTGGGGCTCCCTCCCGCAGCCGTGGTTTCTGCCATGCACCCCCGATCAGTGGGCACCTGCAACCCTGGCCTCTCATTTCTGAGCACAGCCTTACTGGGATGCTGGTTCTCCTGGGAACTCCACGCCCCCAGCAGCACAGCTGGTGTCAGGCCCAAGCCTCAGGGCACCGGCCGGCTCCTTCAGACCCTCACCCACCAAGCCCCCTCCTCCTCACTGCCATCCAGCCCCCTCCAACCCCATCCAAACCCATCCAGCCAGGCTGCACGGGGAAGGAAGACAGATACCACCCAGACATTCCCAGATTCTCCTCAGCCACCTGCTGGGGTCTCAGCAGTGACCCCCTCCCTTCATCGAGACCCTTAGAGGGTGAGGTTCCAGGACTCAGGCCGTGTCCCCACTCACCCACCTTCTCCTGCTTCCTCCCGCACCCACCCCTGCCCCCACTAACTTCTCCTTCAGGTCAAGACTCTATGAAGCCTCCCTTCAGAACTCCTCCTGGACTCCTGCTGGAGCCGCGCCAAGCCCCACGCCCACCTCCCTGCCCCTGACCGTTGGCATAACGATTAAGAACGCAGGCTGGAGACCGCTCTGCGGCCCTCGTGCTTCTTCCCTGTGGGTCAGAGTCCTCGTCTGTGGTGTGAGGACAAGACTCGGGGCGCCTGGACCTGTGTGTCAGGTCATTACTGTCTCTCCCGTCCTGTCACCTCCGGCTCCCTCACATGCCCCTCCCCCAGCCACTCTGCCAGCGCCGTCAGGACCAGTCTGGCGCCGAGAAGGGAGCGGTGTATGAATTCCACGTGGGAAGAGGTGAATTACACAGGCAGTGGTGTCGCTATGTTCCATTCTTAGCCAATTACAGAATTCTGTCCAGAGCAAATACACTTGGGTGATTTTATGCAATTGTGGACATTTAGGTAGAAAGGCATGGTATCCAAAGAATTGAGTCTTTAGATGATACCACGTTGGTTTATAATTAGAATTCTAATTTTTAAAATTTTTTTGAGAGAGAGACAGAGACAGAGACAGAGAGAGAGAGAATGGAGGAGGAGGAGAGGCAGAGAAGAAAAATTCTTACGCAGACTCCATGCTCAGCGCTGAGTCCGATGCAGGGCTCGATCTCAAGACCGTGAGATCATGACCTCAGCCAAAATCAAGAGTCTGATGTTTGGGGCTCCCGGGCAGCTCAGTCGGTTAAACGTCCAATTTCGGCTCAGGTCATATCACAGTTCGTGAATTCAAGCACCACGTCAGGCCATCAGGTTCTGTGCTGACAGCTCAGAGCCTGAGCCTGCTTCCAATTCTGTGTCTTCCTCTCTGTCTGCTCCTCCCCCGCTTGTGTGCGCTCGCTCACTCTCTCTCTCTCTCTCTCTCTTTCTCAAAATTAAATAAACATTTAAAAAATACAGTATAAAAAGAGTCTATCGCTTAACCAGCTGAGCCACCCAGGAGCCCCAAAACTCTCATTTTTATAGAGAGAATGATGTGTCCTGTGCTCACGAACCCCTTCTTCCAGGGCTGCAGAGAATAGTTTCCACAAGCATGTTTTCTATAAATGAAATGAGTCTTAACTTTAAAATAGATGTTTTAAAATCTAATTTACCATTAGGCCACAGAACCGAGATGAAAGCCCTGTGTACAGGGCTGACTAAGCAGAAACATATCAAATATACCCACACGCATACTCATACACATTTAACTTATTAGGTACATATCCGTACATGCATGGAAATTTCTGGAAGGATACACTGGAAACTGTGAGCTTGGTTACATCTGGGGACTAGGGTGCTAATGTTACTTTTTACTTTATATTCTGTGCTGTTGGAAGTCTTTTTTCTAATAAGTGTTATTTTTATAACAAAAAGCCCCATTATATATATTTGAAGACAAGGAAGGATAAGCAATCAATTTGGGATAATTCAAAATAAATATGAAAAATTCTAAAACCCGAATTTTCAAAAAGTAGGTTAACGAAATGCCCGCATGACTCTCTTGGAAATTGTCCTTTGATCAAAGAGTGGGGAGTCAGTGTGAGTGGTCTTCCAGGAGGTTCCAGGGAGACCTTGGGGGGCCCTGATGTCTTCCTGGGAGGGGCCCCTCCCGTTGTCCCGGGGATGTGGGCTCCTCTGGGGACCCAGCCCTCGCCGGCCAGGCCTTGAGAGCAGTTCATGAGGGTGTCCCTGGCCTGACAGTTTGGAGACCGAGTTGGGGTCCCACGGGTATGCTGAGTGTCACTCGCAAAAACATAAAGACTCCTCCTTTTGAAGTAATGCAAGGTCAGGGGCAAATTCATTTTCCTAATTGGATTACATTTACCTGATGGACTTTGATAAAAATCCTTTTCCTTGCTTTTTTTAAATCAAAGATAAATAAAAAGCAAATATTGTCTTTGGAAGCATGAAACATGACCTGTCCTCAGGCTAAATTCCAATAGAACACAACATGACAACTTGAAAAATTACCAGAAGTAACGACTCACATACACTCCCACGATGCGGAATGCGTGTTCGGAGCTCATTGAATCAAGACTTACAGCTACCAAATCGACGAAGATTTGGTTTTTAACTCAATTTTCAGATTTCTTTAAAGGAATTCTTTCTGTTGTTAAAATAACACGTGCTCATGCAGAAAATGTGCGGGGCAGGGGAGGGGCTTAACGAGGAAAGTGGAAGTCTTTCCTGATCTCGGCATGCCAAGGTCGCCACCGTAAAAGTTCTCGGTAAATCTCCTTCTGTCTTTTTCTCTCACATATGTGTTTAATATCAACTTTGTGAATCTTTTTAAATTTTTTAAACGTTAACATTGGGTTTTCCCATGTCCTTAAAATATTTTCCAGAAGATGGTTTTAATGATTGGTCAGCCTTCTACGAGGTGGGTGCCCTGGTGAATCACTGATTTGTCCCTTTCCCATCTTCTGTCAAATTGATAAAAGAAAAATGCTCTTGGTAATCTTTCCATTTGCACCTGTCATTAATGGGGGCGAGGGTGGGATTGAAAACCTTGGGGTTCTGTCTGCAGCTTCTCTTCCGTGAACCCCCACCCCGACTTGTATCCGCTTCTCTCTCTCTGTGGTATCATCTTTTTAAGTGGTTTTTAAAATGCAGTCATGTGGTGTCACTGATGGTAAAGCGGTTTTGGATACATTATTGCAATAATGACTTCTGAGTTACTGTTTGCCTTTGATTGTTTTGGCTGGCCTATAAGAAAGCCAGAAAGAGAGGAGGAAACACACGGAGGGAGAGAAATGAGAAGTAATGCAGCCGTTAAGAGCCCACTGCGCACTCTCTGTGCCCTGGGAGCCTCTGAGCCCCACCCTGGCCACCTGCACCCGGCCGCCACCACACCTGCTGCCTGCGGTTGTCCTGGGAGTTAATGGGGCGGTGCAGACGAAATACTGGGGGCCCAGCGGTTTCTTGTCAGGGCTGTGAGGTTTTTAGGGATTTTTGTATTTTATAAGATTTTATCCAAATAGCATTTTCTACTGTTAGTAGTTGGATGTTTCACTCACGGACTTATTTGTTTTTATTATTGAAGTACAGTTGACACAGAGCGTTCTATTAGTTGGGTGTGCGACCCAGCGACCCGTCCAGTCTGCACATTATACGGCGCTGCCCCAGGTGTCGCCTGCCCGTCCGTCCCACCCGGCCTGTTCCAGTATTACTCACTGCGTTCTCCGTGCGCTTGGTAGTATATTCTAGATAATCTGCACCGTTCGCTAAGTGAACTCTCCGGCTATTTCTAGTCCTTCACTTGACTCTCTTGGACTTTCTTGGAATGGAGTCCTGGTGACAGTGTGGCTGGTCCTCGCACCCCGACCCCCACAGTTACTCTTCCGCCCCTCCCCCGCCCAGTGGGGCAGGGGAGGCTCGCTCAGTTCACCTTCATGCCCCCTCCTGTACTGTTTCCCTTTGCTTTACACTTGGGCTCCAGGAGCTGAGAATCTTCCGGAAGCGGAGGCAGTTGTGTTTATAGTCAGTCCTTTGTACAGGCTGAACTGCTCGAAATAGCTGTTTTTGTCAAATACTCAGTCCTGGAAACGTGCTTTCAGTTGGCAGGCGCTTCACGTGTTCCTCAAAAGAACACAGAGCCCCCCACCCAGGTGCCAGTCCTGCTGCAGAGCCCGCTCAAATGTGGGCACTCTGTCCTTCCTCACCCCAGGCCTCCCTTGTCATCACAGCCATTCGGTGACTCGATACATTAAGGTGTGTATTAATCTAAAATAATAATAACAATAAACAGAGACTAACGTTTCTTGAGCGCTTATTCAGAACCAGGAACTCCCAGTACTTTCCACGCTAACGAACTTAACCCTGGCGTTAACGGGCTCTTGCTTCTGTAACAAATGATCACAAACACGGGGGCTTACACCAATAGCGGTTTATCTCCTCCCTGCTCTGGAAGTCGGAAGCGGGAAATCAGAGGCCCGCTGTCCAGAAGCTCCAGG
The DNA here is from genome assembly GCA_004023845.1 of Helogale parvula. NCBI lineage: Eukaryota > Metazoa > Chordata > Mammalia > Carnivora > Herpestidae > Helogale > Helogale parvula. Next base: position 431,461 of record PJEM01000170.1, read on the forward strand.
GAGAGCCTGCTGCTCACCAGCTTCTGGAAGCGGCTGGCATCTCGTGGCTTGTGGCCCCGCCCCTCCCCTGCTGTGTGCGCACACCGCCTCCACCTCTCCCTGTGCTCCTCTGTCCTAAGAACACGCCTGACTGCAGGCAGGGCCCACCCAGATGATCCGGGACAGTCTCCCCGGCTCACATCCTTGATTTGATCACCTCTGCAGAACCCCTTTTCCATATGAGTAGCATTTACAGGCTCCAGGGGATAGGATCTGATATCTTTGGGACCCGTGACTCAGCTGACCGCAGCCCTCAGCGGCTACCAGATAAGCCCTCTGCTTTTCATTCCCCAGTAACGTTCCTGGTGAAGGACCAATGCTTGGGTTTGCATCACCGGAGACCCGTGCGGGCCCGTCGGCCTCCCCGAGGTGCTGGAGACGGCCCGGATCCACGCCGTCCAGGGTGCTAGCCAGCCCCACATGGCTCCCTGCGGTTAACTAGGGTGACGAAGGATCTGAATTTTGAATTTTATCTATTCTAATAAAATTAGACTTTAAGTTGAGATCTGCACATGTCACGAGTGGCCGCCGTGGTAGACGGCGAAGTCACGGGGACGCTCGTCTCCAGAAAATGTCTTCCCCGGGTGGCATTGCTCCTGGCTTGAGCCCTGCCCCAAACTGCCATTTACATTTCAAACTTCATCAATAAGCGTTATGTTAATTTCTTTGAATGTTTGTCTACTTTTGAAGGAGAGAGACAGAGCATGAGCAGGGGAGGGGCAGAGAGGGAGACACAGAATCCGAAGCAGCTCCAGGCTCTGAGCTGTCAGCACAGAGCCCGACGCGGGGCTCAAACTCACAAACTGTGAGATCATGACCTGAGCCCCAGGATCAGTCCTGGTTTTCAGGGGGCCGGATGCGCGTGAGGGCAGTGAGGCGGACGGCGCACCTTCAGCGCCAGGAGCCCACAGTCCGACGGCCGGCTGTGGGCAGGCAGCTGCCCGGGCTCCAGGCTTCTCACCCTGGGGGGTCAGAGCCCGTGTGGCACACGCCACACCCTCCGAAGTTATTTCAAGCAGAGGAAGGCCATCCTCAAAATTTGCAGCCTTCACTCTGGGCCGTGGGACCTTTGTATTCACCGCTGCAAACGTCTTCCCAACCTCTGGAAAGAGATCCTGGCTGGTGGCGGAGCAGGGGGGGCAGGCTGCGCGGGCTGGGGGGCGGGGACGAGGCCGAGGGGCTAATAACAGGGCAGGCAAACAAAATCAGACCCTGTGGAATGTGGGTCAAGCCCCCGAGCGCAGCGGTGACAAGCGTGCAGATCACCAGCAGGCGCGCATTCTTTCTGGAAGAGGCCGTGGGATGCTTCGTTTGGGGGGATTGTTTTATTTGTTTGCTTGTCTCATTTTTAAAACTAAGACATCATGGACATGCGCTAAAATTCGCCCTTTTGCGTACAGCTCCACGAGTTAAGCCTGGTCCTTGGAAGGTATGTGGACCCAGAGGGACTCCCCCCACCGCCCCTCCCCACCCAGTTTATGCCCATCGGGCTCCGGAACTCACCCTGGAGGGGACTCTAGAACTGGTGTGACCGTACCTTCTGCCCAGAAGAGCCCTGGGCCTAGAGCAGAAATTCCCTGAGGATGTTTGGACAGTCGGTTCCCCAGTGCTGGGGGAGAGTGACTGTCCGGTCCGGTCCGGAGAGGGCTGTGCAGGTCTCTCCCCGCTCTGGCCTCCAGGGACCCCGTTCAGATATCCTGAGCTCCAGGGTCACCCCGTCCGTCTTCCACCAGGATTCCCTCCTTCAGGAGCACGTCCTTTCTGCTCGGCACACATGCCTCTCCCATGTCCCTCCGAGAGAGACCATCCCCAGCCGCTTCCCACGGCTGCTCTTCTGGGGTCCCAAGCCCAAAAAGGCTGCGGCAGTGACCCTCTCTCCGCCCATGGCTCATGGAAGGAGGGCCGGAATTCATACACAGGCCTCCAGATTCCAGAAGCCATGATGCTCCCACAACACCAAGCGTGTCTCCCCGCTCTGAACATTCCAGAAGCAGAAACCTTGCTCTGTATCTTGACTCCATTGTGCACTTAAGGGTCATTTTGTAGGAAAAGATGGAGGTTGTCCGAGGCCGTGTGGCTCATTCGATGCCACCTGGAAACCCCAGGGCTCTCCTCATTTCCAGTCCCTTCTCTTTCCCCTCCTCCTCAACACCCACACAAAGAGCGTGGTGATGGTTCTGTGTAGGGAGAGGGGAGCAAGAGAGAGAGGAGCTGTGGGACTCGAGAGACACAGCAGGGCCCCCGTCATTTCACAGGCGTCAGAGTGGGCTCAGAGAAGTTGGCTAAAACCTGGGTGTTTGCTGCCAGAACTGAAACTCGGCTGCGTGAAGACTTGCAGAAACTGGTTTCGGGGCAGGGTTCAGAATCGGTGCCTCTGAGGACTTATAAAGACATCAAAAAAGAAACCACTAGAATGTGCACAGCAGATACATCTGAGGGGTGGGGCCACAGCTTGTTTTTTCCCTTCATCTTCCGAGTTTCCGGCCTGGAGGACACATGCCCTTCAGATTGGAAGAAGTTTCAGGACAGGGAAAGGGCAGCCTCACACGGGGACGCGAGTTAGGGGCCCTTGATCTGGAATCCCATCTTCAGCAATCCTGAAGGGCAGCCGTGGTCTGACGGTTGCTCACAGCAGGAGGTGAATGACTTTCCTGCCACCTGTTTTGGTGGAAAATATATTAGGTTGAGCACAGGGCATGAGAAGAAGTGGGATGAGAAATGGAGGGCCCGGCATTGCCCTCCGAGGCCTTGGGGACAGGTGCGCCTCCCAGGTGACGTCACATGTAATAGGCGCGTCGTGGGGCTAAGTGAAATGAAGAACACCCGGCAGCCAAGGGCACCCTCAGTCTGTGCAGGTGCTGAGTCCTGATGAAAGATGGGCCCGGAGGCTCTCTGTGAATACGCAGTGGACAGACTCCCTCTCCGCGGGGTGCAGTCACCCCCCCTTATAATCCGGGCCCCCGCCGGGCCCCCACCGGGCTGTCCTTCTCTGTCCTGCTAGACCCCGAGATTTGGGGGACACCACAAGCTGTGAGGTCGCCCTCTGGTCCTCTTGCAACCAAGTGCAGGGCCTGGGATTCAGCAGATTCGATACATGTGCTGAGCTGAGCTGAGCTGAGCTGACCTGAGCTAATAGGCAGAGAACAGCCGAAGGCCCAACCAAATATTGTGATGGGGACCGGGCCAGACTGCCTTGCCTCGCACACCGGAGCCCGCGTCACCTGAGCGGGGAAGCCTGTTAAAACACGTTGCTGGGCCCAGAGGTCTTGGGAGGGAGCTGATTATCTGCATGTTTTTTATTTTAATCACCTCCCACTCTTTCTACGTTATTATTCTGTATGTGTGGTAAAAGTCACTTAAGGTAGGACCTGCCGTCTTGGCAAATGTTTAAGGATACAATGCAGCATTGTTTTCTGTTTTGTTTTGTTATGTTCTATTTTTTAAATCTTTTTTTTTTAACATTTATTTATTTTTAAGAGACAGAGAGAGACAGCGTGAACAGGGGAGGGGCAGAGAGAGACAGAAACACAGAATCTGAAGCAGCTCCAGGCTCAGAGCTGTCAGCACAGAGCCCGACACGGGGCTCAAACCCACAAACCGTGAGATCGTGACCTGAGTGAAGTCGGACACTCACCCGACTCGGCCCCCCAGGTGCCCCTACAATGCATCCTTGTTAACCACAGGCTCTGTGCTGAACCCTGTTTCTCCCTCACCCCCCACCCCATCCCGGACAACCTCCATTCTTCTCTCTGCTTCTGTGAGTGTGACTATTTTAGGTCGCTCATACAGGCGGAATTGTGTGCTCTTTGTCCGTCCGTCCCTGGCTTATTTCACACAGCACGGTGGCTTCTGGGTCCATCCAAGTTGTTACAAGTGGTAGGACTTCCTTCTTCCTCGTGGCTGAATAATATTCTGCCGTATGTATATACCACCGTTTCTTTCTTTTTTCTAAGTTTATGTATTTTTGAGAGATAAAGGGAGAGAGGGAGCAGGGGAGGGGGCAGAGAGAGGAAGGAAGAGAGAGAATCCCAAGCAGGCTCTGCACGGCCAGCACAGTGTAGGGCTTCAACTCAGAAACCATGAGGTCATGACCGAAACCGAAATGGAGTTGGCTGCTCAGCCGACTGAGCCACCCTGGCGCCACCCCCCACCCCGTTGCCACACCCCACCCTGTCTTTATCCACATATCCCTTAGCCGGTTCCCATATCTTGACTTCTGTAAATAATGCTCCAGTGACCACAGGTGTGGGTAAAAGAAAAAACTCGCTTCCTCCCGTGTGCTTCTCCCCTACCGCACACGACTGCCACACTCACAAGTGTTCCCTTCACCGGCGACACCAGGTGTGTGAGGATTCCACACGGGGGAATGTCCTCGGCACCCGCTGGACGCCCCACAGCTCAGCGCTGGCTCCCAGAGACAGCGCCAGACCCCACGGGCTGGGGGCTCGTTCCTACGGGACCGCCCCCTGCAGGTGCGGGCCACAGGTCTCTGCTTCTCACCTTCATGTGCTTCTGACTCATCAGCTGTAGATTGGGGGCCCAAGGACTCCCTTGTTGGGTTCAGTGATTTGCTAAAAGGCTCACGGAGCTCCAGGAAACCCTGAGGTCGCCCAGTCTAGTAAGAAAAGAGACAGGTGGACATCCAGATGGAATGGGACAAGGGACCCGGGAAGGGACAGCCCCGTCCCCAGCACCTGCGTGTGTCCGCAGCCCCGGAGGTCTCCACAGCCTATACTTCAGAGGTTTCTCTGGAGGTCCCGTCACCTAGGCCCGACTGATCATTACCTCAGGGTCCGTCCTGCTCCGCTTCCTGGAGAGCAGACAGCGGGACTGAAGGCCCCAAGCCTCACATCGCGGCTCGGCCTTCCCCCTGTCGAGACCCCACCCAGCCGCCCCCCACACATGGTTTCGGTAGAACAAGAGACGCTCCTGTCACCCAGAGATTTACGAGCCCTGGGCGGGGGACCGGGGTCAGAGACCAAATATTAGAACAAAGGATTCTCCTAGTGCTCTGATCAATTAGGAAACTTATGAGGATTTTAAGAGTCCGTTCAGGGGGCTGAGGGCAGAGAGCAATATATATTCTTTCTACTGTTTCAGTGTGCGCACAACTCCGAGGTCCTCAGCTCATTTCCCAAAAGTGGGAAAGCGTTTTCATAACGGCCGCACCAGTTTACGTCCCCACCATCAATGCACATTATTTTTCGCCTCGGATGCCGGCCGTTCTGACAGGTGTGAGGCGCTGTCTCGTTGTGGTTCCAATTTGCGTTTCCCTGATGGTGACGGGTGTTGAGCACCTTTCCGTGTGCCTACTGCCCATCCGGAGGCCTCTGCTTGAGAAATGTCTACTGAGTTCCTTCACCCATTTTTTAAATCAAGGTTTTTGTTTTTGTTTTCTAATATATTGACTTGTACGAACTCCTCCTATATTTTAGGTGTTAACCCTTTGTCACATGGATGGCTGGCAATATTTTCTCCCATTTCATGGGGCCGGCTCTCATTTTGTTGTTTCTTTTGTTGCACAAAAGCCTTTCAGTTTAATGTCCATCTCCATGTCTATGTTTGCTTTTGTTGCCTGCGTTTTTGGTATAGAGTTTGAGTTTCTAACAAGCTCCAAACACAGGCTGATGCCTTCTGCTGCTGGGACAGTACTTTGCGTGGCTCTAGGCCAGTTACTGCCACCCTCTGTGTGCCACCGAGGGAGGGGGGACGTGTAGGGATTCCCCGTAGGGGGGGCAGAGCACCAACGGAAAAATTAAAATGAAAATTATCCTGGGAATGTGAAAGCCCCCGAGTCTATGACTCTCCACTAACTGGGACGGTCGGGTGACTTTGGGCCGGCTGCTCTATAGTGTGCGTAAGCGTCGTGACAGGGGCCTGACCGTTTCCTTGGGCGCAGAGCCTTTAGGCTGGTTTTCCCTCGCCCTTCATTTCTGCGTCTTATGGTGACAAATGTCGACATGGATGCGTTGCTCCCGACAGAAATTATCCTGCCTTTGTGCTTCATAAATTCGTATTTACCACTCAATCCAATAAGGTCAGAGAATCTTCAGAATTAACCTTTGTCCCCTAAAGCTGCACTTTTCTGTTTTGCATTCTGTTGCTGTGTGTATGTGATTACTCATTTTTAGAAGTTCCGTGTAAGGAATGAGTTTAAAACACACGTATCTGACTGCTTCACTGACGCACTCTCTCCCCCCATGACCGCTTTCCCAGGCTTTCTGGATTCTTGAAATAGATAAGGGGAAGCCTTACTCCTTTGAGGGAGGAAAGGAAGGTGGATGAATGATGGCCCGGGCTTTGAACCAGGAGAGTGTGAACAGAAGCCGCAGCCTCTTTGAATGCGGAACCTCTCCGTTCCTTGCTCAAGTGGTCTGCGCCTGCCCCGTGTCAACTGTCCTTTACAAATGTTTAAGACAGAAAGGTGTGAGGACACCATGTGGGTCGTTTTCCCGACGGAAGAGTCACTGAAATCAAACTGATCCCTTATGTGATCACTAATATGTTGTTTCTTTTAATACCATGGAAACGGGCGGGGAGGCCCCTGTAGGATTCGCCCGTGAGCGAAGGCATTACCTTTGAATCCGGAAGGAAGCTTCCGTCTTGAGCGTCACTGCTTATGTTCTCCCAGAAATATGGAGAAACATCAGTGAATAAATCAGATCTCGTGACGTGCACTGTGAAATCGCGCACCACTTTTTCCTCCTCTTCTTTGAGAACTGGTGAGCCCCTCAGTTTCCCGAGGAGGGCCGTGGTAATTAAGTCCATGGGCAGCCAATTGCCTTTATTGAGTGTAAGTGAATTTATAGGCAGCAAGTGACACTTCTGGAGGCTTCTGTGCAGGGGCACAAGCTGCTGTCTTTAGAAGGTGGGAGAAATTTATGAGCCTGCTGACATTAATGGAGGCAGCTGGATGACGTGGGGGAGGGGTGCCGGCCGGAAACCCCTCCACCCATAGATTTTTCATACTTGATGAAACACAGATAAATCTCTGTCCTGGGAGTCTGAGACGGGGGACCCGCTGAAGCAGTGTCAGACCTCACGGGAAATATTTGTCATCTGACCGGTTCTCCTTTCTAAATCACCGCAGACTCTAGCACTGGTCATTTTCACGTTCGCTCAAGAGTTTTTGACAATATGCATAAATTTTAAATAGGCCCTAACTTTCCCAAACCATCTGTGCCCCCCATTTGCGAGGCACGGGTGTTTTTCTCCTCCAGCGTCCTCCATAAAAGCACATAAGGTCAGATAGCTACGTCCAATACCGTTTTACAAGCAAGTAACGTTAATCACTGAATAGATTCTGTAGGAAACTAACATTGCTTTTCCCGCCAACTTCTGTCACGTGTAAATCATAGAGCTCCTGGAGCTGACAGGAACTCTGGAAACGGTCTAAGAGGCACACCGTACTTGGCCTTGAACAACTGAGTGGACAAACCCAGTTCGGGTACACCATTGGGCACAGTAAGCGAAACCGGTCCCCACAGTGACCGAGCGCTTCCTTCCCTCCCGCCACACGGCTAATTAGCGGCTGTGGCCCCGGCTTTCGTCATTTCCAGGAAAATACTATTTTCACGATACATCCAGCCACCAGATCCTTCTTTGCTGGGTCTAAAGCTTTATTTTATGTTATTACTGAGACCTAAACCAACAGTTGCTTCCCGTGACCTCCCAGCCCCACGTGACTGGCATGTGGCTCGCATGTGGCGGCCTCAGTGAACCCGATCCCGCAGGCCCAGGAGCAGACCTGTGTGGACACGTCACTGAAGCCTGAGTTTTCTTATCCAGAAACCACTGACAACAGTAAGAGTACCTACCTCATGAGACTATTGGAAGCATTAGAAGAGACAATGGTATCGAGTTCTGAGCACATAAGTATTAATAATTCCTTTGGGGCGCCCTGGGGGCTCAGTTGGTTGAGCGTCTGACTTTGGCTCAGGTCATGATCTCACGGTTCAAGCCCTGCGTCGGGCTCTGTGCTAACAGCTCGGAGCCTGGAACCTGCTTCACATTCTGTGTCTCCTTCTGCCCCTCCCCTGCTTGTACTCACTCTCTCGCTCTCAAAAATAAACATTTTTTAAAAAGACGAAATATATAAAATTTAAAAAGGGAAAGACAAGGATTAATTCTTGTTTAATAAAAAGTAAGCTGAATAAAAACCCGGACTTTTATCGGTTCTGTTGGCCGCTGTTTCCCAGAGCCTTGGACGGCGCGTCGCACAGAGTAGACACTAGCTGAATACGTCTAAGTGAGCGCGTGAATGAGCCGAACACCAGGATGTTGTAAAACGAAAGAGAGCAGGCACTGGATGAGGAAACGCTGTGGGGGGCCCCCATGGAAGGACGGTGTGGGCACTTTGCCTCTAATTCTAGTTAAGTCCCTAATATAACTTATTTTCAATATGATGACGTGAAAAGGAAATAAGAGTATTTTAAAGAAAGTGGCAAAATGTACTTTTTAAATCAATGATAGACTAAATGTGAAAAAATACATGAAAATTTAAGAAGTCTATAAATGTTAAAAGAAAGGGATGAAAGAGACTTGAGTCAATGGGCAGATACGCCACCCTCCTGGTCAGACGGGAGGAGAACGCGTCTGCTCTCGGTAATTTATAGAGAGAACGCAATTCCAATTAAAACCCCAACAGGATTATTTATTGGGCTTGCAAACATGATTATGAAAGCCATTAGAATTAAAACAAGGAGAGAACAGAACAAGGCAGGACAAATGGTACTCTGTTTTCAAGTATATTATCAAGAAAAATAAGGTAAATGCATTCTACTAATATAAAAGCATAAACATAGATCGATGGAGCAAAGTAGAGAGCCCAGGAAGTGACAGAGGTGGAAATAAACAGCGTATGATGAATTAACTTACAAGAAGTAATAATGCAAACAACACAGCTGCAGTCATAGATTGGTTTAATTATTAAGGCCAACAAGGAGTAGAAGGCAGACTGGAGAGCTCAGCGCTCCTAGAGAGACCGGGCACAATCCTCTAACTTTTAGAAACAAAAATATTTTCAAAGACAATTGGATTGATTCCACTGTAACATTTACAAAGTGTGTGTCATAACCAAACCCTAAAATAAGACATAGAAGGAAACTGACCAGGGGCGGCGGGGGGTTCAGTTGGTTAAGCGTCCGACTCTTGATTTTGGATCAGGTGATGGATGCTATTATGGTTTGTGAGTTCAAGCCCCACGTAAGGGGTCTGCGCTGTGCATGAGCCTGCCTGAGATTCTCTCTCTCTCTCTCTCTCTCTCTCTCTCAAAACAAATAAATAATTTTTAAAAATTTGAAGGAAAAGAAAGGAAGCCAGCCAAATACAACATTTATTTTTATTGCTATTTATTTTACTTTGTTATTTTATTTAATTACCAACATAACTCCTATATGCTGTAGCAAGGAAAGCAATACTAAAATGCACAGAGAAGGACTCACCTGTCTTCCCATCCATCCCCGCAGCCGCGAGGGAGGCCAGGTGCACGCAGGGGCACAGCCTGTGTCGCTGGCCCCCGGCCCCCACGCACCCGCAGGCAGAAACACACGCGCCTGAGGCTCCTCCTGTCCCCTTCTCTCTCTCTGACGCACATCGCTCCCCAGCCTGGTCTCCCCCTGAACACCCTACCGTTAACACCCCTGCGTGTCCTCTAGAGCCGAGAGTCCTGTGAGCGGGCCGAGCATTCACAACATGCCCGTGGCGCGCGGGTGGAGAAGGCAGGTGAAGGCGAGGCCAGAAGCAGAGCTCTACCTGGAGGCCTCCCCTCGATTATACGACCGTCCCCAGCGGGTGCTTGTTCGCAGGGTTTCCTTACAGCTCCTATTACTTACCGTTTCTACGAATCCAACCAGTCTCTCTGCTTTCGATCTGTGAGGATTTCTAATAGCGGAACCGCCGGAGGCACACGGTGCGTGGGTGCAGGAGGGTGTCTGGGGCGAACGTGAAAGTACTAGAAATCAATCGTGTAATCGTTCATGCAAACACAGCAAGTGGCTGTGATGAGTGGGGGGCGCCCTGGGCATCCAGATAAGTTCAGGGTCAAGTCAGAATCCAGGCTCTTCCCGTAAGGAACCGTTTGCCTTGGGATAAATCACTTAAACTCTCGCATTAACAAGGTTCCTCCTTTGCAAAGTGGAGAGAAATGCTTATCTCACAGAATTTCTGTAAGGATTAAATGAGAAAGTACTTCATGAAAGGCAGGTGTGAAAATGCTTTGTGAACCTTGGTGCGACACACATATTGTGAGTTGTTGTCATTTCTGCTACATCCGTGGATCCAAGGTAGTACGAGACACAGATGCACGGGGCACGAGGCAAAGTGTCAGCCTCACTAGCAGCAGATTTCTAGAGATCTTCCGGACAGCCAGCGTGTGTCCAGGAGTGGAGTCCTCGCACTGATAAAACTCAGCGTGAGGAAGTAGTTAAAAGACTATTTGTGAGATCTGTAAGTACCCATCCCGCACTATTTCAGGTCTGGAAAAAAACACATTTTCTCAGCAACAGTGCTCCGGGCTGACAAAGAATCTTTTTCCATTTCCTGGTTCGGGAAAACAGATGGCAGAGGTGTATCTGAGCCTGAATTCTCTTCTTTTCGGGAAATGACCAGGAGCTTTTCCCAGCGTGCGGCCATGACCCTGCCTCCCTGGAGAATAACCGGTTGGGGGCATGGGGTCCAGGTGATAACAAGTTATAATCCTTCCCACTGAAGATAATGAGCCATGGGCATCCTGAGTGGAGCGTCTGGTTTTCCAGAACAGGTCGGGACTGTTAGCGGGAGATGCCTGTGACGTGTGGACGTAGGTGACCCGGGCCGGGCTGGGTCACGGTGAGTGGCAGCTCTGGACAGGCCACGCGTCCAGGCAAGTTCTCCGCCCCAGTTCCGGCCCCCGCCTCCACACCGTGGAGCCCTGGTGGGAAAATATTTCAGGTGCAATAAGGAAATGGTTGGGATGCCTGGTGGCTCAGTCAAGGGTCTGACTCTTGATTTTTGTTCGGGTCACAAACTCACGGTTCAAAAGTTCAAGCCCCACATCGGGCTCTATGCTGATAGCATGGACCCTGCTTGGGATTCTCTCTCTCCCTCTAGTCTGCCCCTTTCTCTCTCTCTCTCAAAATAAATAGATAAACTTAAAAAAAAATAAGGACATGGCAACACCATTGCCTGAGCTACCCTGAGTTGGGGCAAACGCTATTTGTACAAAAGAAAATACAGGATCATCCCACTTCTCCTTGTGGAGATGAAGAGTGAGCAGGAAGGAGCCCCCGCTGGCCTGGGGTCAGAATGGGGCTTTGGTTCCCCGTGCCACAGGCAGGAGCCTCAGAGAAGCTGGGGGCAAAGCGTAGGGCCAAACGCGGGGATCGCAAGCAGGGATCGTGGACCAAGGATCCGGATGGGGGCAGGGCAGAAGTAGGTGAGAACTTAGTGTTCCGTCAGGACCACACGGTGGGCTGGCTTCATGCGTGATGCCACGTGGGTGCTCGGCTAGGGGAGGTCGGGTGTGACGGGCGCAGGCCTTGCTCAGGAGCCAAGGGGCTGGAGGCCGTCCCCTTCAATAACTGACCCTGCAAATGGAGTCAAGGGCAGGGTTGAGAGAAGACGCTAGAAGAAATGTCAAACTACTGCAGGTATCCAACCCCAGAACAACTACAAGACAGCATCACCCAGAAGATGAGTCCTCCGCAGGGAGGGGGACTTGGTGGCTCCTCGGCTTCTTTCCTTTGTAACGTTCCAAGAGCAACGCGGCCTCAGTGGTGCGCGAGTGTCTCTCGGGCGTGGTACGCGCTGCACTGCACACTCAGTGTTCGCGTTCCGATCTTTCTAAGTGTCTTTCAGGGAAAAGATCAATTGAATAACTTTAAACCCTATCTTTTGGATTTGTACTTAATTTGACATGAATTACCTTTTGTTCCCAAAAGCTGAATTCTTACTTAAAATAGACACAACCCCCGTGCGGTCTGCCAGCACTTGTGTGCAGTGACTAAATGGGAAGAGCTCAGAAACACCTGATGAATCCAGTCTTAACCTTTCTCAAGCTGTGTGTCCGTGGACGGCCTTCTCCTTTCTTGCTTTTCCTGTTCCGTTGTGTTCTGCAGACTTGGGTGAAATGAGAGAGCCCTCATCTGCACGGGTCAGGTGATCTTCCATGCGGCCCCGTGATGAGTTCCATTTTCTGCATCGCTTGCCCCGTTAGGAGGTCCAGGTGCCTGGCTGAAACACCTGCTCTGGCCTTGCCGCTGCCGCGACTGGGGGACAAACGGAAGGTGGGAGGGGGTCCGGGGACGGCGTCGAAGCTCGTGCCGCCAGTGACTCTGCAAGTCAGCAAAATGACGAAAGATCATCAAATGCCTTTGGAATCAAGACTCAAAGTCTGATTGAGGGAACACTGGAACACTGTGATTTCAATCATTATGCGCAGAGGTAGCGTATTTACCACAACAATGTTGCAGAGATGTTTTTGTGCTGAAATCTAAGTAGAGAAGATCCCCACATCTATGAAAGGAATTTCCGCACTGCACAGAGAAACTGAAGTAATGATCCAGAAACAACTTTACATCCCCATTCTTCCCTACCCCGCTACCCAGGTGGAGAGGGCCAAGCCAGGGAGCAGCTGGAAGCAGGTGAGCAGGGGGAAGGTGGGGAGGGCCAAGCCAGGGAGGTAGCAGGCGTGTGTTATTGCAAGTGGAGGATCCATGTAACTTAATGCCCAAACCAGGACACGTAAGAGTGAAGGCGGCTGCCGTCACGGACTGCATGAGCCGGAACCTGTGAGCAGGTACCTGAGTTCACCTGATCCCAAGGCCATTGGTTTTTCACTTTGAGTGAGAGAGTTGGCAAACTTTGAGCAGAGAAGGGGCGTGATATGGCTTTTGTTTTAAAAGGGTCGCTCTGGCTGCTGCAGGGAGTGTAGTCAGAGCAGGAGCAGGGGGCACCAGGGCGTCCGGTGCCTTGTCGAGAGGTGAGATGCAGGGGTGATGGTGGCCGGGACCAGTACAGGCCACAGGTGGTCGGGTGGCAGGCGTGGTCGGAAGGCAGAGCCCACAAGGGGTGCGGATGGGTTGAGCAGAGGCATGAAGGAGGAGCGTGGTAGCCCCCGGAGGCAACCCCAAGAGCTTCTGTTTTCTGAAGTGGGGAAATTCAAGAGGAGGAGGAGGGGGTGTGGGGGACGGGGTGAGACATCTGGGCTTGAGGAACTCCCCGCACTGCGGAGGTGGGCGCTGGGAGCAGGCGCGTGTAGGTCTGCAGCCCGGGGGGCAGACGAGCAGGAGACACGGTGTTGGGAGGCGTGAAGCGCGTGGTGCTGTTTGAAGCCGTGAAACTGGATGAGACCCTGACGAACGTGCGCAGAAAAGAGGCCGAGAACAGAGCCCTGGGCCCCCAGCACCCACAGCCCGGGAGACAGGAGCCCCGGAGCCAGCAGGCGGAGCAGGTGGCCTCAGGGCAGGAGAGCATGGACGGAATCTTCCTCCTGAATGAAGGGAGGGACAGTCGAGAGCTCAAATCCCGATGATCAGCCTCGAGGTCTGAGCTCCTTCTGTGTGGGGCAGAGGAGGGCAGCCTAAAAGACGGGGGAGGGATGAGAGAGGCAGAAAGAAGCCAAGAAAGAGAACCTTCCAGAAAAGAGGACTCGGCCATCTGAGGGATCCAGAGAGAGCGGAGGGGGGCGGTGAAACGGCCGCAGAAGTCGCCAGCAGCGAACTCCTTGCCAAACTCACGGACTGGCTTGCGCGGGTGACCGCAACAACACCGCAGCCTGGGCGGCTGAAGCAGCCCGGTTCAGTCCGTCACAGCCTGGGGCTCCGCGTCCTTGATCACCACGGCGCGGGTTCCCTGCACAGCTGCAGGGAGAAGCTGTCCCGGGCTCTCCGTGGCATGCGGACGGCCGCCTTCTCCCTGCGTCTTCACACAGTCCCCCTCTGTGTGTGTCTGTCCTGGGCTCCTAACTGCCCCCTGTTTATAAGGACACCCGTCACGTTAGATCCGGGCCCACCCCACTCCCTCCAGTGTTACCTCCTGTCAACTAATGCCTCTCCAACGACGCTATCTCCAAACGAGGTCACGTTCTGAACTCCTGGGGGTTAGGCCCAGGCTGGCCCGTCTGGGCGATGGTGGTCCCTTCCACCAGCCGGAGAAGGGACCAGCTGTCTCTGCATGGTGGGGGCTCCCCCCCCCCCGGGGCCCATTCAGCCAATGAGAGCAAAGTCCTGGGGAGGGGTGGATCAGAGAACTTTCCAGGCCAAACACCCATCATCTTGCAATTGCAGTGGTTTGAATAATGCTGAGGTTCACCCCGTGTGCAGGCCCGCAGCACAGTGGTGGGGTTTCCGGTCAGGGGGCCTGGGTAGGCACCGGTGGTGTTCGGACGCCGTGGATGGTGACCATGCACCTTGTCCACCCGTGTGAGAGGGCAGCGTCCGCCCCTTGGGGATCCCGGGACTGTGGAGACGGTGAAGACAGGAATGAGGGGTCCATGGGGGGAGCAGAGTCCAGCAGCAACCACACCGTACACGTCGTTTTCACCTGTAATCTTTCCTGACGCCATGTCACTGGAGGTCTTCAGTCACTCCCCCGGAGTCCCCAGATGGGCAGTCGCTGCAGCCCGTGCTGTCAGCCTCCAGCTCCTTCTGCCAGGAGCACAGCAGGAGCCGAAACCATATTCTCTCCACTCGTCCCCGAGGCTGAGCCAGCGGTCCCCTGCAGTTTTCACACCTCACAGTGTGCAGTCCAGAGTGACAAATCACTCATCACCTTACAGCTTCCTTACGGTCAGCAGCAGGAGAGGTCAAGTGCGTGCCCGCTCTGAGCTCCCTGACTCGGGAGAGAGGAGGCCACGACCCCACAGCTGAACATGTGAGGGTGAGACCCACCAGCCTAGGAAACAAAATAAAATTCAAAACCTGTCAGCACACCCCAAGTGACTGAGTCACGGGACACGCGGGTCAGGGCTACAGAGAGAACCCAAGTCGGTGCAAACCCAGGGCGCACCTGGGAAATCTGAACGCTGGGAAACAACGGTGTGGGGCCAGAGGACTCCGTGTGAGGGAGGAGGGAAGTGAAGGTGGTGTGAGCACAGGAAGTGTGTGCGCGCATGTGTGCGCGCGTGTGTGTGCATGGAGGGGACAAAGCTGTCAGGCTACACTGTCGTATCTAGATAAGAGTTTTAAAATACATCTTTTAAATGTTCCCTGCAACAGTTTGCAGTCCTTAAGGCCGAGGCGTCCAATCTCGGTTTATGGTTAGTTACAAACTAATGGGACTTAAAGAAACTAAGTCCTTTTATCTGTATGTCCTTTTATCTGTTAAAAATAAATATATTTGATTCTATTTTTGCAAAAAAGTACTATGAAAAGTATAATACATGCATTTTTAACTCTTACTATGGTAATTGATGTGTAACATAATTATGAATTCCGTTTTAGAAATGGTACGTGTAAATCCTGTATGGTTTTAGTTTATGTCAGTTTCTAGGTTTGTTCTGCGTCCTTCAACACACTCAAGCTTTCAAGTATGGAAATAAAATTAGACAATGGAGCCGCCTGTGAAGGTGGCCGTGGGGGATGGGCGAGTGGGTGCACAGAAGAGAGAGTGCTCAAGCTTTGCGTCCAAATGCATTCATAGTTTTTAACCTGTCAAGGCCAAATGCGGCACAGAACAAGACAGACTGTGGTCAGGCAGTTGGATAAGATTTGAGATCTGAGTCTTGGGAACGAGCAATGTCTGAGGTCGCACATATGCATCAGGCGTATGATTATGTAAGGTGTGGCCATCTGGGCAATGGCTGGCATGTTAATCTTCACATCACTGTCTCCCATCACCACATCCAGAACCTCATTTGTACTAATCAGGGGTCTGTTGATTGACTATATGAATACATGGATGGTTGGATAGATTGGATGGATGGATAGATGGATGAATGATGGATGGATGAATGATAGATGGATGGACGGTAAATGGGTGCATGAGTCCAGCAAGGTAGCTACAATGATGGTAACTCCATTGACAGAACGGCACACTTAACATGCGATCTCCTGCCATCACCCTGCCCCTGCCCCTGCCCCTGCCCCTACCCCTGCGCCTTCATTTGGCCACATAAGCCCCATTGTATTCAGTGCCTTTCAAAGCAAAGCTAAGGAGCTTAGTCGTGTTCCTATTAAATGAGCCCAAAGGAAAGACTCAAGAGACCTGAGAAGTTTTGTGCAGAGGATGTGACTGTTTTAAAGGTGTGAAGAGTAATCCCGTGGAAACAATGGGCCAATGGCAGGTGGGGATGAGCCAAGCAGCAGCCCCTGGTCAGAGTCAGCGTGGCCCTCACCACCGTGCATCTGCCTTTCAAAAAATGTCTCATTGAACAATATCTTTGAAGAGACAGTAAAAAATAATTGTATTAAGAAGACTTGACCCTTGGGGGACCTGGGTGGCTCAGTTAGTTAAGTGTCCAACTTGAGCTCAGGTCATGACCTCAGGGTTTGTGCGTTCGAGCCCCACATCAGGCTCTGTGCTGACAGCTCAGAGCCTGGAGCTGCTTCGGGTTCTGTGTCTCCCTCTCTCTGTGTCTCTCTCCTGCTCATGCTCTGTCTCTCTCTGTCTCTCAAAAGTGAATAAACATTAAGAAAATTTTTTCAATAAATTGCAAAGTCTGCTTTTCAAAGGTAAAAATTATATGGTGACACAAAAACTATTTGGAACACGTACAAAATGGAGCCTTGGCCTTACGGAAACCCAAAGACACGTTCCTGTATTTCGTGCACTCACTGGTAGTAAATTTGTCATCTGAACAGCTCCAGCCTTCTGTTTAGTTTCAAAATCCTGTGTTTATTCTAAATTTTAAACAGGAAGAAATGATTTGTGCTTCTGTCTTCATTCCTAACTTAAGCACACAGTGTCTCAATAATTAAAAAAAAAAAAGAAAGGAGGAAAAATGCAATCTGTTTTAAAGGGAGGAATCTCCGTTTCAGAGTAACACTTACCTAGAGGAAGCAGACCTCTGGGACCATCTCCCGGGCCCTCCGCTCCTCGGAGGCAGCGCTTCCGGCCGCGGTGGCCTGACGTCCGTCCCTCATTTAAATGAGCATAAACGGCTCAGCTAGTAGTGTAATGCCCAGGTCACAGTATTCCCCAATGACCAGAGACCACCGGGAAGACCAAGTCATGCATGCAAAGACAAAGGGCTTTATTATGGGTTCGAACTTGGACTCACAGACAGTGCAGTGGATCTGTGCTGTGAGCCCCGAACAAGGGCTGAGCAGGGTTTTTATGGGGTTGAGGGAGGGGGAGTTACAAGAAATTGTGACACAGGTACAGTGATCCAATCATAATGTACAATATTATTGACAGCAGGTTTAACCATTCACATTGTCCAGAGCGTTCGTTACTTTTGGCGGGATCCAATTACAACATTTAGAGGACCTTTAAAATCAACCAATTACAGGGCGAGCCTAGGGTCTTGTTCGGCGACTACCGGGTTAACTTTAACGTTAGGTAACAGGGTCCTATCTAAAGTTCCCATCTGCAGGCCTCACCCCTAGGAATGTGGAGAGAGGTAGCTGCCTTCCTGATTGGGTGCTGCGGAGGTGGTCTCTCCTGCTCTAGGCAATGTGTAGCTGCCTGTTAGTGTCGGGGAACTGGAACCTAGGCCTTCTAGATCAGAGGGGAACTTAAAGCCTGTCATGGAATCTGTTTGGTTTAGACTTGTGTCCTTACAGTAGGAAACATTACAGAGAGGCCGGAGTTCAAGTCCACCTAACCTTTCTCTTTTGCCTCCTCAGGAACTTAACAGGCACGTTTCCTGACTACCCTGATGCAGAAGAAGGAGGGTCAGCGGTTATTTTTTCCAACAAGACCCCACAACAGGTACGAACGTGCTTGAGAAACGAAACATAAGTATATGGTGACCCCAGGTCTTTAAACTGGAACCCGGGTGGGCGCGTAGTGCGGGCAGGTCTGGGTTATCTCCCCGCACACGGTCACAGGGAAGCACTTTTGGTGTCTCACCAACGATGCGCTTTTACATTCGTTTCAAAGTAAATTCGTCCTTTCCCCCGTCTCACCCTTGAAAGAGACGTGACAGCACGCGGGGCTCTCTGTCTCGGGAGAGTCTGAGCTGTCTGATCTCAAGGGCCCTTCGTGTCCTGGCCCCTCCCACCCCTTGGGGTCCTCTCCTGCCCCCTCTTCCTGCCGTGGACTCGCGCGGTCCGCTCGCATCTGCTGCATCTGATGCAATTGACTTCTAAAGCTATTTTTATTTATTTACTTTTTTTCCATTCTTTGTTTTTAATAGTTTATTTTCAAATTGGTTTCCATATAACACCCAGTGCTTCTCCCCACAAGTGCCCCCACCATGTTATTTATTTACTTTTAAAGTTTATTTTGCAGGGGAGCAGGGGAGGGGCAGAGAGAGAGAATCCCAAGCAGGCTCCACACTGTCCAGGGCCCAGTGCGGGGTTGGAACTCAAAAACTGCAAGATATGACCGAGCCAAAACCAAGAGTCAGATGCTTAACTGACTGAGCCACCTAGGCCCTCCTAAAGCTATTTTTAGAGACGTATTAATAATCTAGAAACAGGAAAACCATCCCTAGCCTCAGAGTATTGATCTTAGAAACCAAGAGAAGATTTGTATCATACCCAGCAGTGGAGTACTAGAAGCATTGTCATTAAAAGTGAAACTCAGGGGCGCCTGTGGGGCTCCATCGGTGAAGCTTCTGGCTTCCGCTCAGGTCATGATCTCACAGTTCGTGGGTTTGAGCCCCGCATCGGGCTCTGTGCTGACAGCTCAGAGCCAGAAGCCTGCTTCGGATTCTGTGTGTGTGTGTCTCTCTCTGCCCCTCCTCCACTTGTGCTCTGTCTCTCCAATATAAAATAAATGTAAAAAAATTTTTAAGTGAAACTCATGCTGATATACCCAAGCTGATATACTTGACTACATAAAGCTCAAATGGCAAAAAAATATATATCACAATTGAAATTACAATCATATGATAATCTGGAGAAAATATTTGCAACATAGGTGAAAGTATCAATCTTTCTTAGAAAGATAAAGGGTTCTTAAAAAATAATAAGAAAAAATCTAAACGCTGCAGTAGAAAAGAAGGGGGGAAACATTACCTTCACTTAAAAAACTTACAACCTCACTAGCGAAGAAACTGAAATGTAAAATACTGTTACTACATCTCCTTTCACCTGTAGGGTTGGTAAGAATTCTAAGTCATGGAAGTCACTGGAGTTGCTGAGCGTGTAGAGAAAAGTCACTCTCGTACGTTGTGGCTGGACACGTAAATGCATAAATAAGCATGACATTTTTGAGGGACATGGACCAAATAAATATGAGATGTTTAATGTGTAAACTCTTGGACCCATAAATGCTATTCAAGGAATGTGTCCTAAGCACACGGTAAGACAAGTTGCCATAGATTGGAGACAACAGACTTCCTCCACGAAGGGCCGAAGGCTCGATACTTGAGTGGAACGCACGCTCTACCACAGCTACTCAGCTCTGTCCCCCGCATGAGAGTGGACCCGGACAGTACGTAATGAATGGGCATGGCCGTGTTCCAATAAAACTTTATTTACAAACTGGGCAGCAGGCCAGATTTGGCCTGTGCAGTATGATTAGCTGCCCCCTGCCCTACGTGACTGAAACAGAGAGAGCGCAAGGAGGGGAGGGGCAGAGAGAGACAGGGAGACACAGAATTCGAAGCAACTCCAGGCTCTGAGCTGTCAGCACAGAGCCTGATTCGGGGCTCGAACCCACGAACCGTGAGATCATGACCTGAGCCGACAACCAAACGCTTAACCAACTGAGCCACTCAGGAGCCCTAAGGCAGCCCTCCAGTCCCCGACCCGTGCTCCCGAGTGAGCCCTCAGGGTCAAAGGAAGGATTCTTCCCCCCACCTCCATCAGAAGCCAACATCGCCTCCCCAGCCTCCACTCCACCCTCCGTTTTTCACATGATTAGGTCTTGTCTCTGTAGCTAACTTGTCAAAGCCCACGGCCAGGCACCAAACGCATTTCGTGTTGTTTAGGAGGGAGTGATCACAGGCTGAAGAAGGTGAGTGATCACAGGCTGAAGAAGCGTGGACAAGAAACACTCAGAAGGAGGGCTGATGTCTGCTAAAAACAAAAGAAACTGAGGTGCTCTAGTTAGTACTTTAAAATAAAACAAAGGAGGCCGCAAAGCAGCCTGACATTTTTTTAATGTTTATTTATTTTTGAGAGAGCTTGCGAGCATGAGCCGGGGAGGGGCAGAGAGAGCTGGAGAGAGAATCCCACGCAGGCTCCGTGCTGTTAGCACAGAGCCCGACATGGGGCTGGGTGTCATGAACTGTGAGATCACGATCTGAGCCAAAACCAAGAGTCAGATGCTTCACTGAGCCCCCCAGGCGCCCTGAGGCAGAATGACTTTTCAAGACAGGCGAGTGAGAGTGGGGACAACGCAGTGACGATGTTCCTCAGTCTCACCACTCGCCAGGTCTGCGCCTCAGGTAGCCCCTCCCCGTGTGCCTCCGTTCTCTCCTCTGCACATGGGGATGCCAGCCATGCCTCCCTCCCTGGGCTGACGTGATGGTTAGAGGAGGTGACGCCACCGTGTCCCTGCAGCAGCACACGTGGAGATTTCAGGAAGTCGTGACAGTTGTCACTGACGGAAGGGGGAGCGTGAAGAGACAGACCAAGCACAAGCATGGTAGCATGTACACGAATAGTCAACTCAATATTTGTGAAAAACAAACAGCACAGACGCTTTCTATGGAGTGAGCCGAATCACAGACACCAACTCCCCAGAAGGACTGAATACGAATAGAAGCACAGATCAGTCTTTGTTTCAGGGTTTAATGCAAAAATTCAAACCGAAATATTAGCACGGCAAACCAGCAGCACGCTAGAGAAGGAAAACACCGCAGCCCGGGACCTTTCCTCCCGAATGCAAGAATGGGTGGCTTTAGGATGTCTGTGAATACGCTGCGTCCTATAAAGAGATCCAGAAGGGAAAACCACAAGTGCACCTTCTTGGGATGCTGATGGACTTTTCAAATTCCACAGCCATTTCGGGGAACCTGGGGGCTCAGTCAGCTAGGCGTCCAGCTTCGGCTCAGATCATGATCTCGGGATTCATGGGTTCAAGCCCCACATCAGGCTCTGTGTCAGCAGCTCGGAACCTGGAATCTGCTTCAGATTCTGTGTCTTCCTCTCTCTCTGCCCCTCCCTTCCTCATGCTCTGTCTCTCAAAAATAAATAAATGTTAAAATAAATAAACAAATAAATAAACATTTTGAAAAAAACAAATTAAAGAGCCATTTGTAATATTATAAAATAAAACAAAAAATCAGAATATAGGGATACTTCTTTAACATGACAAAGTATTTTTTAGTTCAAGATCTAATATTATGCTTAATGAAATTCACAAGAAACAATTCCACCAATGTCATGAAAACTACAAGGATGGCATTGTCACCGCTGTCCCCCAGCATCTACTGAACATGGTGGACACAAGAAAGAATGTAGAGATAGAGAAATTGGAATCGAAGAGGCAAAGTGCTCACTTTTTGCAGGTGTGCTCTGCACTCAGAACAGCAAAGAGAGTAAATGGAACGACTCTTTGACACAATATGAGAAGGAAGATGGGGAGTTGCCGAGAGCAGAAGCGATTGTGCGCGCAGCCAGCGGCTAGATGGAAAATAGAACATAACGGTCCGTTTACAACAGTAAGAGTAACACGAAGATAAAGCATCCAGGAACAGACTTAACAATAAATGTGTGATCCTGTGTGAAGAACGGTTTAAAACAATGTGAGGGATGCAAAAGACAAGAGAGAAAGCACACTGTGTTCATAGGTGGGGATACACAGCGTTGTAAATACATCAGTTCTCCCGAACATCGTCTGAACATGTGCTGTGGTCAGACAGAAACACCAGAGCATGATGGTGGAGGTGAGGATGGGCAGGCCACACGGAATGTGACCAACCTGAGTCTTTTAATTTTTACTTATTTATTTGTGAGAGAGAGAGACAGAGAGAGAATGAGTTGGGGGGCAGGGGGAGACACGGAATCCAAAGCAGCCTCCAGGTTCTGAGCTGTCAGCACAGAGCCAGACATGGGGCTTGAACTCACAAACTGTGAGATCAACATCTGAGCCAAAGTCAGGTGTTCAACCGACTGAGCCACCCAGGTGCCCCACGACCAACCTGATTTTAAACTTTAGAAAGTAAATACCCAAGAATAACCAGTAAAATTCTAAAAACACAATGTAACGAGAAGGAACTGGCCCTACGAAGTATTGAACTGTGTCATTCAGAGCCCATTGCAAGAGGCAAATAACTAAAAAAGATACATTAACGGAAAAGAATAGAAAATTAAGAAATGTACCCAAATTTATGCAAATTTAGTACATAATAAAGATGGCACCTCGCCTTTCTTAGGTAAGGAGGAAAAAAGACCACTTAGTAAATAGTATTAGAATAAGCAGGTTGTCCCCGGAAAAAAGAAGAAAATTAAATCCGTTTCTTTATAGCTTATACCAGAATGCTTCCAGGTGATCAAAGATGTAAATGTCAGACAAAACAAAAACACAAAAGCACTAGAAGAAGCCAAGGAAGAAATGTCATGACCTCAGAGTTAGAAAGACATTTTTATCTCTGTTGCACATCAGGAGTCATAGAAGAAAAAAATGAAATTTTAAATGACACACACACAAATTTTCTAACCTGCGTGGCAAAACCGATCTCCACGTGAAGTCCAATGACCAATGATGCAGTAGGATAATTACTTGTAATGAGCATCACACACAGGAAATAATTTTTCTCATATATTAAGAGCCCCTGCAGCTCTATAAAAAAGGATCAATAACCCAATATTTTAAGAATCCAACGGATATGAACAGACAGTTCTCAGAAAGGAAAATGTAAATGGGTTGAAACATAATAAAAGATGTTCAACATATGAAAAGATATCAACCCCATGCATATAACAGAAGCACGAATTAAAACTACACTAACAGGTAATACTGCTCAATTGAACCTCATCAAAATTCAAAAGTTTTGCACCTCAAAAGATGCCATCAAGAAAATGCAAAGGCAGGGGCACCTGAGGGGCTCAGTCAGTTGAGTGTCTGGCTTCAGCTCAGGTCATGATCTCGCGGATCGTGGGTTCGAGCCCCGAATCAGGCTCTGTGCTGACAGCTAGCTCTGAGCCTGGAGCCTGTCTTCCGATTCTGTGCCTCCCTTTCTCTCTGACCCTCCCCTGTTCACGCTGTGTCTCTCTCTCTCTCAAAAATAAATAAAATGTTAAAAAAAAAAAAAAAAAGCAAATGCAAAGACAAAAACAGACTTGGGGAAGACATTTGAAAACATATACCTGATCAGGTATTTACATCCAGGATAAACAAGAACTCTTGACCTCAATAAAAAGACTATTCAATCAAAAAAATGGGCAAAAAACTTGAATACACAATTCACAGTGGATCACATATGAATAGCTTATTATCACTCGAAAAGATGCTTGACATCATTAGTCATTAGGGAGATAAAATTTAAAACTGCAATGAATCCACAACTGTATGGTCAACATACAGTTGCTTCAACAAAGCAGGAAAAGAATAGCCAGTGGACAAAAGACAGTCTTTTCAACAAAGGGGGTTGGGAAAACTGGGCAGCAACATGCAGAATACAATTGGATCTCTGTCTTACACCACACACAAAAATAAACTCCAAATGGATGAAAGACCTAAATGTGAGACAGGAAACCATCAAAATCTGAGAGCAGAACACAGGCAACTACCTCTCTGACCTCGGCTGTAGCAACTTCTTACTAGACGGGTCACCTAAGGTCAGGAGAACAAAAGCAAACGTGAGCTACTGGGACTTCTACAAGAATAAAATCTTCTGCACAGTGAAGGAAACAATCAACAAAATTCAAAGGCAACCTACGGAACGGGAGAAAATATTTGCAACCAACGTATCTGATAAAGGATTCGTGCCCAACATCTGTAAAGAACTTATAAACTCAACAACCACACCCCAAAAATAATAATAACAACCCAGTTAAGAAATGAGCAGAAGACATGAATAGACACTTTTCCAAAGACAACATCCAGATGGCCAACAGAGACATGAAAAGGTCCTCAACATCACTGATCATCAGGGAAACACAAATCAAAACCATGATGAGATACCACCTCACACCTGTCAGAGTGGCTGAAATTAAAGCATAAGAAGAACAAGTGCTGGCGAGGTCGCGGAGAAAGGGGGGCCCTCCTGCCCTGCTGGGGGGAAGGTAAACTGGCGCAGCCGCTCTGGAGAACAGTGTGGAGGTTCCTCAAAAAAACTAAAAATAGAAGTACCCTATGATCCAGCAATTGCACTATTAGCTATTTACCCAAAAGATACAAAAATACAGATTTGAAGGGGTACATGCACCCCAATGTTTTATAGCAACATTATCAACAGCCAAACTGTGGAGAGCACCCAAATGTCCATTGACTGATGAATGGATAAAGAAGATGTAGTATATAGATATATACAGTGGAATATTACCCAGCCATCAAAAAGAATGAAATCTTGCCATTTGCAGTGACGCGGTTGGAGCTAGAATGTATTCTGCTAAGTGAAAGAAGTCAGTCAGAGAAAGACAAGTACCACATGATTTCACTCATATGTGGGATTTAAGAAACAAAACAGATGAACATATGGAAAGTGGGGGAGAAGAGAAGAGAGGGAACAAACCACACAAGACTCAATGATAAAGAGCAAACTGAGGACTGATGAGGGGACATGGGTGGGGGATGGGCTAGATCGCTGATGAGCGTTAAGGAGGCACTTGTTGTGATGAGCACTGGGTGTTGTATGTAAGTGATGAATCACTGAACTCTACTCCCGAAACCAGTATTGCACTGAATGTTAACTAAAACTTAAATAAAAATAAATGTCCGTTTCTTAAAAGTTAGATGTAGGAGCGCCTGGGCGGCTCAGTCTGTTAAGCGTCCAATACCCAATGTCAGCTCAGGTCTTCCTTTATCTCAGGGTCCTAAGTTCAAGCCCCACATTGGGCTCCACATTGGGCAGGAAGCCTACTTTAATAGGTTTTTTTAATGTGTTTTTTATTTACTATTTTTGAGAGAGACATACAAAGCACGAACAGCAGAGGAGCAGAGGGAAGGAGACTCAGAATCTGAAGCAGGTTCCAGGCTCTGAGCTGTCAGCACAGACCCTGACGCAGGGCTTGAACCCACAAACCGTGAGATCATGACCTGAGCCAAAGTCAGACACTTAACCGACTGAGCCACTCAAGTGTCCCTGAAGCCTACTTAAAAAAAAAAAAAAAGTTAAATATAAGCGTGCCAGATGACCCAGCAGTCCATTCTCGGGACCCTCTCCAAGAGAAGTGAAAATATGGCCACACAAAAAAGCTTAGACCTGAACATTCATGGGAGTATTACTCATAAGAGACAAAACTCTGGAACAACTTAAATATCCATCCCCTGGAAACTGGATAAGGCAAAAGCGGTGCATCCATGCAAGGAATGTTATTTGACAATAAAAAGGGAAAATCAATTGAGAGATGCTGCAACACGGATAGATCTCGAAAACACGATGCAAACGGAAAGGCACCAGACATAAAGAGACCACACATTATATGATTCCGTTTACGGGAAACATCCAGATAAAGTGACTGTGTGGAGGCAGGACGGAGGTTAGCATTTGCCTGGCAAGGAGTGAAGGGAAAGCAAAGGGACTGACCGCGGACATGGGAGGGGTCACACTGGGCTGATGGAAATGTGCTAAATCTGATTCCCGGGGATGGTGGCCCAACTTGGTGTGTGTGCTAGAAATGACTGAACTGTTCCCTTGGAATGTGTGGGTGTGTACTATGTAAAATACGCCTCAATAAAATCATAATATGTTCTATTTTTATAAAAGAAGACAGGTGGTGGGGCCAGATTTGGCCCTCAGGCCCCACCATTTACCGAGAACATGGTGACCGCCTAAACAGGGCAGTAAAAGGCCCCTCTAACCTTGGAAATTTTTGCTATAGTTGAAAAGCGTGAGCAAGATAAATTCAGCACTGGTATCAAAAAACAGCTACGGCGACGCAGCATCTTCTCAGCCGCGCAGGTGGCTAACGTGTCGCGCGGGGTCGCACCGCATACGGGAAGAAGCACCCCTCGTCCTCCTGGCAGAGTGGAAGTCGGCACAGCCCGAGGAGGCAGCGGGACAGCATCACAGGGGGACGTGCCCTTGACCCAGCGTGCGTACTTCAGGAACGGATCCTGCGGCGAGGCGCACGCACCTGCGACAGGATGTGTGCAGGCAGGCTTGTGCCGCGTTGTTGGTAACGGCCAACGATTGGGAACACCCCGTCTCCACTGGTAGGAGAACAGCCAGATCACCCACAGCACGCTGTAGGAAAAGAACGGGGGAGCCCTCTACGACCCGCTGAGGACAGCCAGCCAGGACGTCCCTAGGGGGACCTCTCACAAGGACAGTGTGCACGATACACTGACGTGTGTCTAAAACGGCCGATCTGTGTTTGCGGTGTGTGTGTGTGTTCACCTGTGCGTGCATTTGTGTACTTTGGAAGGTCCTGCTAGGGTTGAAAACCAAGCGGAGGGGCACCTGGCTCGCTTAGTTGATGGAGCGCCCGGCTCTGGGTTCTAGCTCGGGTCGTGATCCCAGGGCCGTGGGATGGAGCCCACCGCAGACTCTGGGCTGAGCGTGGAACCTGCTTAAGATTCTCTCTCTCTCTTTCTCTCTCTCCTCCTCTCCCCCACTCTCGAGCACTCTCTCTCTCACTGAAAAAAAAAATCAAAAAAGAAAAAAGAAAACCAAGAACAAAGTAAATAAACATTGGCTTAAAAACAGGACCAACTCCAGTGACACACCGTTTTCACACGTGTGGTCAGCAAACACAACACAGTAGCGTGTGTGCGTGTGTGTGTGCGTGTGTGTGGTGGCACATGTATTTGCGGATAGCTGTATGAATGTCTCTGGAAGTGTCTCCAAGGAAGGGAGGCTGGCTTTAAGAAGCAGACCTTGCGGGCTGGCTCACAGCAGGAGAGCCGAGCACTTCACTGCGTGCTCCTTGTCCTCTTGAAATGTGGGCCCTGCGAATGGATTTACTGACTGATTAATTAGGTCAGGATAGAGAGGAAATAAATAATACAATGGAAAAGGCTCTCAAAGATACACTGAATTGCATGTTCCACAAATAAGGGTTTCACCATTTTGTAGCTGCTCACATGTGACATATCAGGCTATTCTAAAAAATTGTCTTTACACGTTTCTGAAAGCTTCCAGACATCCAAGGGCCAAAAAAATATTCACGCTCCCTAAGTGCTCCAGACATAAAAGTCCTCAGTGGCCACGATCCGGTTCTGTGAGTCGAGGCGAGCCTGATCCCCCGGGAGAACATTGCTACTTGGACAAGAGGATGTTAATTCCATCCAAAGACGCCCTTCCTATTACCAAATAATGTGCACACCAGACACGCCACCTCTCGCCTCCCAGCGCCCTTTCTGTGGCCTCCGCCCGCCGAGGGCTCCGCCAGAGCCTCGGGGATGGGCAGACATCTGGGTGGTGGGGAGCGGGGCACGTGACTTACGACCTTGGTGTTGGTGTTCTTTCAGTCCAGATGGGACCGGAATATCCTGCGTGGTTCATGGCAAAGTTACATCGTTAATACTTTTAAAGGTCTGAACTAAGCTCCTAAGAGCAACCTCGGCATAACTAACAAACATATGATACCAGAGAATAAACTTCGGCGTGTGGTGAGTCACCAGTAAGGCATGACAAGTGGACGGGGCCCCAGGCGGATGGTTTAGTACAAGGTCGTAGAGGTGAAGTGATAGGAACCTTTGGTTTAACTGCATACCTCGCTCTCCAGAGTGACCGAGTCCTGAGTCTGGTGTTTGCCATTCCCTCATACGTCTTTGTGCTTTGACACAACGTACGCATGGATCCTGAAACTGCAGAGTATTATTTTTTTTATTTAGCGTATGTGTCTTGTATGATGGGATAAATCGACAGGTCTGTGCGTACCTCGTCCCTTTCCTTTCTACATTGTGAAATTCATCCCGGTTAGCGCCTCCATGAATCCCAGCTCAGCACTCCCCAGCTGTGTGTCCTTGGCCACACGACTAAACTCTTTGTGCCCTGTTCTCCTACCCATAAAAGGGGTTGGCGACAGCTCCCATCGCTGGGCTGCATTTAGCAGTAAATCGTCTTGGTGCAGCGCCTAGGACCATGCCTGGCTTATCTCAGTGCAATGGAGGAAAGGACCAACTTCATTTTGGAAAATGAAACTAGGAAACGAGGTCCCAGGGATGTCATTTCACTTGTCTTGGTCACATGACCAGTGATGGGCAGAGCCCCAGGCTCTACCAGGAAGTGGGTCCTATCACCGGCACCCTTGAATCTCCCAGAATTCATGGCTCTCGGCCACACCAAATGGGAGCTCAGCAGACATCTGTTGTACAGAATGGATTGTACAGTTTTCCACCAATCTTTACTAATGCTGATGTGAACCAGGTACTTCTTAAGAAATACCTAAAATTTGGGAAGAATAAATGGGGTTTTGTCACTGTAGGAAATAGAAATTAGGTCACAGGTGAAAGAAACCAATCCTGAGGGGCGCCTGGGTGTTGACCTCAGCTCAGGTCATGATCTAGTGTTTTGTGAGCTCAAACCCGGTGTCGGGCACTGTGCTGACAGCTTGGAGCCTGGAGCCTGCTTCAGATTCCGTGTCTTCCTCTCTCTCTCTGCCCCTCCCCCATTTGCTCTCTCTCTCTCTCTCTCTCTCTCTCTCTCTCAAAAATAAATAAACATTAAAAAATTTAAAAAAAAAGAAACTAATTCTGAGAAGACATGCAAGATCATTTATGGAAAAGCAAGGGCACCTGGGTAGCTCAGTCAGTTGAGCATCCAACTCTTGATTCCCGCTCAGGTCTTGATCTCATGGTTCGTGGGATCAAGCCCTGCATTGGGCTCTGTGCTAATAGTGAAGAACCTGCTTGGGATTCTCCCTCTCCGTGTCCCTCTGCCCTCTCTGACTCTCTCTCTCACTCTCAAAATAGTTTTTTTTAATTTTAATAAAAAATTAAAATTAAAGAAAAAAAAGATTATAAGAGCAACTGCCCCACAGAGTCCGGGTGGGAAGCAAGGCATCTTCAGCTCTGCGGGGAAAGTGTGGGCGGGTCTGGCAGCAGGAAGCGGGGGGCTCCCCTGTGTTGGGACCGGGTTCAGAAACGTCCAGCCACCTTTCATCTGCCCCCTGAAATCCGACGGCTGTCTGATGATCCAGCCAGAGACAGCTGGCAGCAGTGAGTCCCCACAAGGGTCGGCCTGGGGCCCAAGCCGGGCCGGGAGGGAGCGGGACTCATCAGCACGCACACCTCCTCCAATCAGGAAAGCCAGTCCTCCCCACGGGGCTCCAGTAAAGCTCGATGCTTAGTTTGCGTTTCTTACCAGGTTATTGAAGATATTATTGCAAGCCAAGAGGAGGAGGAGAAAAACAAAAAGAATAAAAAGAAGAAGGCAAAGAATCCCGAGAAATCTAGAAAAGATAAGGAGAAGAAAGGCACAAAGGAAAAAAGCCAGGTAAGGAACGTGGAAGTTTAGAAGTTTTCTTTTAAGTGGCTCCTTTGCTTTTACTCAGTGGCTTGTTCCCCTGAGATTGAGGCATTCGTTTCCTAGACAACCGTTCTCCCGCCCACTGTTTCACAGCATTTTTTATGTGGCTCCATCTCCAGTCACCTTACTCTCTGTGACTTGTAATAAACAAATATTAGGGTAAAGAGTGGTTTTAGGGACTCGCATCCCTTACATGTTTATTCATGTATGTGGTACCTTTGAATTTTTATTCCTCAAAATCGGCGATCCCGGGCATCTTTCCTCAAGGGCAGAGATCGGGAAAACAAGCTTGCGAAGCGCGTGACCACTGCAAAGTCAAAATAACCTTACCTGCTTTAACCAAGGTGTGTTTGCCCAAATTTATCCCTTCACGGTGACATCATGGCTATGTTTTAATGGAGGCTGTTGGTTCCGACTCTGAAGGAAATCAGAGTTCGCACAGGGTCACTTTGGATCAGGCCTCCGGTTGTGCAGGGCGGTGGGGTGGGGGTGGGCGGGGTCAGGTGCTGCATCTCGGGGAGGTGACTGGTGGGGTCTCCCCCTTCGAGCACGACATGGGCCCCGGGACGGGGCTCTCCAAGCAGAAACTCCTTCCATGGGAGACGGAGCTGGGCTGGACGCTCGCCTCACCCTGATGCGTGATTATGTTTGCGGAGGCGTCTCCGCACAGACCGTCCCGCCTCGCAGCTGACCAAACCCTCACCTGAGTCGACGCGGGGGAACGGATCCTTAAAGGCTGTGGTCCGTCTGTGACTGTCCGGAGGCAGAGACCCAGCTCTTGCCGAGGTAGCAGCGGCCACACTCCTCATGGTCCAGGATGTGGGCTCCGGAGGGACGCAGGACGGGCTGCGTGGACCAGGACAAGGGCAGGGGACAGAGGACGCTGGTGGTGGATGTACAATGACAACACCCAGACTCCACCCGAATGCAAGTATGGGCGATGGAGATGCAGGCCCGCCTTCTGTTAAAAATCCCTTGCACGGGGCAACGGGCTCGCTCAGTCGGCTAAGCATCTGACTCTTGGTTTCAGCTCAGGTCGCCATCTCACGGCTCCTGGGTTCGAGCCCCACATCAGGCTGTGTGCTGACAGCATGGCGCCTGCTTGGGATTCCCTCTCCCTTTTTCTCTGCCCCTCCCCCCACTCAAATAAATAAATAAATAAACCTTGCACAATTGCAGCCACCCAGATGGAGACGATTGTCCCTTCTGCAAGGTTCTTCTCCCGCCCATCCGTCTCTGTCCCTCTCCTTCACGTGTCCACTGCTGTGAACCAGAGAAGAGGGACCCCTTACAGCTCAGTCCGGGCACACCCGCCCCACCGCGGCCCCCAGCTCAGTCCCCAGCTCCCGGGCATGTCGTGCTGACCCCTCGCCTAATTCCACCCCAGGAATTCCAGGGCTCAAGGAGCTGCTTCCTGCAGGGTCACACCACCCAGGGACAGCCAGCCCTCTCAGTGGGACAATTCTGAAAGCGTTGTCCCGGCTCCTGGGCTCCCTGTGGGGCCAGCTGACAGCTCACATCCAGGGGGTATCGCATCTGATTCTCTTTGGTGTGGCTCCCTCCCTCCCCCCTTCCCTCCTCTCCGTGGGCAGGGAACCACCCCCTCGGGCTCCTGAGTGTTTCCATGGAACCCAACCCATGAGGCCACCTGTGGCCCCTCCTGCTCTACTTGGGCCCCAAAGCTTCTAATATGTCACAGAAGAAAATTTTAAAAAATAAAGAAGCAGAGAGCTTACTTGATAGAGTTAATTTTTAAAGCCCCCCTCACACCCTGCAGGCTCCTTGTGGAGCGGTGCCTGAGAATAAGGACAGTTGGAAATTTTTCCATTTTATTCTAAGCGTTCTCTTGTTCTAAATATGCACCAAGGAGTTTGACACTTGCAAATTAAAAATTCGCTGTTAATGAAGCGTGTTCCATTAAAAAAATCTGAAATTGTCAGCTACACAATCTGGTCTTTGTTGAGTGAAGGTATTTTATTAACGGCCAATTAAAGAGTCGCTTAATGACGAAGAGTTTGGGGCAAAAAGCAAAGTCTGAGTCCATCGGCATTGATGACGTGGTTGGAAATGAAGGGAAACTCTTCAGAGCTCCTTAGAACTGAGTCTTTTCGTGAAAAGTACAGGTCTACACAGTGAGCTTTTGTATGGACTTTTAAGAGTCTTAATTTAGAATCGGTCCCCAAGCATCTAGAAGCATTCCTGGCACTCTGGCCTGTAGAGAAGGACATGGCACATCCACCCTGGCTCAAGAGTAAGGCGGGGGGGGAGAGGAAACTGGTTTCGCTCGGCCTGCGTGGGTGCTGACTCACCCCTACCTCCTTCCTGGTGGCACAGCTGTGGGAGTATCCTTCAGGTATTTTTGTAAACTTGGTCGTTTCTCTATTGCCAATACATATAAATGGTCAGAAAACTTGGGAAAGACCTCATATTAAAAAACAAACAGACCTGACGATTAGCTGAATATCTCTAGTCACCTCTATAAATAGTGGAAAATATCGCACAAGTACAAGCTACGTCAGACCACGAGAAGGCTACACATGAGCCTGTGTGACCACAGAGGAGCTGTTGACAAAGGTCTGAGCGGATCAGAAGGTGGGTGGCGAGGATCAGGGACTCCAGGAGGATTCCAGGCCATCGTTGAGCCACAGAACCAGAAGACAGCCTCAGAGCAAGAGCGACAGAGGGAGGGAGTGTGGTGTGGGGCCAGGACAGCCCAGACCCGCCATGGACGGGGCCTTCAAGTGCTGGATGCAACCTTCTGGAGAAGACGAGAGCCAACCCTGGGTAGTGACTTGAGCAGACCGGAGTTGTGCAGGCTGTGCTCTAAGGTCTGTGGTTCGTGACCAGGGGTGGGATGGCCTGTGGGGGAGGAGGGACCGAGGCAGGGGGGCTGTTAGCTCCGGGAAGGGAGCCCAGAGACAGAAGCAGGGTCCATGCAAACCCAGGTCGCACCCAAGGACAAGTGGGGGCCAGGAGTCTGAGCTCCTCTCAAGTTTGCATCTGTCCCCGTGGACAGATTTAATGCCAAACATCATCCACAAGGTTGAGAGTGAAGTGAGTTCTGTTTGCCTGGTTGATTTTCTCTAAAAATAATGAAGAAGGGAAGGCATAGCCAGCCAGTGGTACAAGATCTGGGCTCATAGTCATATAGTGACACCCTGACCTGGCTCACAAATACCCGTGGTCATCCTTTCATGGCCACCTCCTCTCCCTCCTCAGCCCCTTCCCGAGGTCCCCTCTGTCTGCATAAACGTGTCTCAGAGTGACCTGCCCAAAACACCTCTCCCCCCTCCTAGTGCAGCGGGTAGAGCTCCCCGGAGACCCTCTGTCATTCAGGACTCTGAGGATTCGGGAGTTCCCCTGTGGTGTCTTGAGATGTTGAACCTGGAGATGAGTGGAAGATAGTTTAAGGGATTTGGGCGTCCCTGCTTGGATCTCCAGCTTCCTGGAGGGCTGACAGCATGAGAAAGAGAGTGCTCTCAGGGCGAGTCTCCGTAGATCCTGTGCAGCATTTGAAAATAATTGTGGCCGGTGGCCCTACAGTCCTTTGACCATGTCATCCAGAAACTTTGCAAACGATTGAACATGTAAAGCATGAAAGTTTTCAATTCTTATCTGGATCCATCTGAGACCCTGTCTACTGAGACGCTGAAGCACAGAAGCAAGATTGATTCAGGGACGTCACCTCCACCAGCGCGAGTAAAGGAAACATAAAGCACTTCAAAACCGAGCTTCCAAAAATTAATCTTTTCATCCCCCAGACAAGAAAATGAACTTCTGTCTTGTACCTTTTCTTAAACAAAAATTAACACGGATCACGGATCATGTAACACTGTAAAACCTTTAGGTAAAAACAGGGAAAACAGATCTTCAGGGTCTCAGTCTACGCCAACAGTTTTTACACTTGATGCCAAAAATATCCATAAAGGGAAAGGTTGATAAACTGGACTTCGTCAGAATTAAAAATTAAAAAAGAAAAGCTTCAAGGGGCACCTGGGTGGTTGGGTTGGGTAAGCGTCTGACTCAATTTCAGCTCAGGTCATGATCTCCCAGTTCGTAGAATCAAGCCCCACATTGGGCTCTGCGCTAACAGTGAAGAGCCTGCTTCGGAGTCTCTCTCCTCTTCTCTCTCTGCCCCTCTCCTGCTTGTGCTTGCTCTCTCTCAAAATAAATAAGCAAACATTAAAAAAATAACAATAAAAAATTAAAAAGTTTTGCTCTGAAGAGAATGGACAGACAGGAGAAAGTAGTTGCAGGCTGCACCCCTGACAATGCACTTGCGTCTTTGGTGTGCAAACCGTCTCTGAAAGGGTTGCAGACGGCAGACAAGGACTCCCCTGTCAAGAATGTGGAAGAGAGGACAGCGCTGGTCCAGTCAAGAGAACGTTCTCTGCAGGCCAGCAGCTGGCTTCCCAAACCTTCTTTCCGTGTCAGAATCACACCATTTGCCCGGCAGTTGGCTGTGTGGACCTCACGTTCGCTTTAGAAACAAAAACTTAGAGAAGGAGCACCCTGCGATCCATCCTTACGACTCTTTTCTCTTTGTTATCTTTTAAGCCCTATGTTAAGCCGTTTGGAACTATCTTACGTGGATTTTACCTGTCCAGACCACATGGTGATGTCACAGTCTTCTCTGCATTCACGTAACTTCGTGCTAAATCCTGGGAGGAGCTGGTACCCATATGCAGCACCGTTAGCCTGAGAAGGTTCTGCTTGTCTCCTGTGCCGCCCAGCCTTTCTGTGACCACAGTGCCTCTTCTCCAGCCACTTGGCCCAAGGAAGTGCTCTGTCGTGAACCATTGAGCCAACCACGCTCTTATGTTATTTTAGGGTATTTGAGGATAAAGATGGAAAAGTGGGTGGATTTCCAAAGGCTGCTATCATGATAAAGGTGTCATCGTGGAAATGTCCATATTGAGCATCCTCTGTGTCCCCTGAAGGACAGTGAGGGAGGAAGATAAGAGGCTGTGAGCTGGAGAGACCGGAGCCTCAACCCAGGACACGGAGACCCCGAGGACAGACTCCCTGCAATTGTACGTAAAGTCTTATGTGAAAGTGTATTCTTCGGAGAAGGTGTGTGAGTTTTCTTCATGTTTCCCCCTATCTAAAAACCTCAAAAACCACTGCTTCCAGAAAGGACATCATCAGTCATATAGAAGGGCCAAGGGGAGCACCACAGACTCAGAAAAGAGCAGGAGTCCGCCAGCTCTGGATACAGAGGAGGCTTCCCTGAGAACATGGCCTCACGCTCAGAGCCCAGGTCTGCCCGGGTCTCCTCATCCCCGGGAGGGAAACCTCAGCAGTCCCTGGCCACCATGACCTCCTCCTCCTGCCATGCTCCTGCCTGTGACCCACCGTCCAGCAGCCAGAGGGACCTGAGGAAACCAGGACTCCGGTCAGTGCCTGAACAGCACTGGGAGCTTGAGAGCTGTGCGGTCGTTGTTTCCAAAGGAAAGCTGGATGCTCATCTGAAGGCACTGGCAGGAAGTAGCGGGGCACAAAGACATGGAGATGCGAGAGACCGCGAGAAGGGTGACCGGCCTGCGCTGGGCATTTGAGGACGAGAGGGAGGTCAGGAGTCAAGGTGGACACCGAGTGTTTCCACTGAGACCCCGCAGAGCCTGAGGGACAGAGGACAGGAGCTGGCTCCAGAAGAACACAGGTTTGAGGGTGGGACACCCACACAGAGGCATCTCCTGGTGAGCTGGAAATTCAGACAAACTCTGGCAAGGCGCTAGAGGTCTCCCTGCGCAGAGAGCCCCCATCGAGGGTAGGAGGCTGGATGGGTTGTGGGAAGACCGGTGTGGGGGTAAGTGGAGAACCTGGGTGACGTCCACAGAGGAGGGCAGAGGGAAGAGGGGGAACCAGTGAGACAAGGGAGCAGCCAGTGGGGAGGGAGACGTTCCGCGCACCAGAGACAGCGAGACTCTGACTTCCTTTTCCAACCGCGTGAATTTCTGGAAGGACGAAAGGAAGGTTCTCCTTCTGCCCCAGCTGCCGTCTTCCGTGAGGAGTGAGGACCAAGAACATGACGGAGACAAGTCAGGAGGTGCTTTGACAGGAGGCAACCACTGTGTCAAATGTTCCAGAAAAGTCAAGGAGGATGCTGGAGGAAACGGTGCTCTGGTGAGCACGTCACTGGGACACGGAGCTGGGTCCCTACAGAGGAGCGTGGGCCACTGCAGAGGAGCGTGGGCCGGCAGGTGCAGGAGGCAGGTCGCTGGCAGAGGATGACTCGGGCTGAGACCTGAGGGTATACAAAGCTCTTTCAGGAAATTGCAAAATGATCAGTGAAGTCAAAAGAGGACTTTACGAAGGGGCAGAGCTAAGCGTATGGGGGGGCGTGAGGAACGTACCAGTGGGGTGGGCGGGGGGTGGTCCCCAGGTAGCAGGCAGGGAGACGTTGCCCAGCAGAGCAAGGCCAGGGCTCTCTGCAGCAAAGAGCAGCAGAAGCAGAGGATTTCAGGGGTGAAGAGAGTGTGGAGGGGAGGAAAACCATTTCACCCGAATGACGTCCACTTTCTCAGTATACAATGAGGCCGACTTAAAACTGTGACCTGGCTCAGCTGGGAACAGCCAAGCGCTCGGCCCGGTGAGGAGCAGACGGCCACACAGGTGGAGAACCCACCTGCGACCGGGTTCAGGCTTCAGTGGTGACACCTGCCCTCCCAACCAGCTGGTGGGGGCCAGACCGATGCTTGCTTGCTTGACTGATTGATTGAACCAACCAGAATAATTCAGATTAAGTGTTTTCACTGGACCCTGATTTCCCAAAATGCAAATTTCTGGAAAGATCACAAAGATTCCTTCCATGAAGAGTCACAAATAAAGACAGGAGCCTCCCTGGAGAGTCCTTTGCTGGCCTAAGACTTCCATTTCCCAGACCCAACCCCCTGAAGGCTCATCCAACGACCCCATCAAGCAATGTACAACATCTATGATCAAGGAGTGCGAGTTCAGTGTAGAGGAGATGAGATCCGGTTATTGATTTAAAAGAAAAAAAAGAGAAATAAGCAAAGGTTACGTGGAACCCGTCACCCAAAGTTAACCATCATTAACATGGTGGTAGACATCCTTCCAGACATTTCTTTATGCATCGATGTGTACCAACTGCTGCTTATGCTACATGTTTCTAGTGACCATCAACTGTGGCATCCCGAAATGGGATGCTGGAGTCAGGATAAAGGTTAGGGACAAAGAGGGGCATTTAAGTTAACCAGCCCTCTGGAGGCCGAGAAAGCTGGGCTTTCCCTGAGTTAAGTCTTCCTAAAGGGCAAGGAGCTGAGCCGGGTGCACAGAGATAAATAAAAAGGGCTTCCGGCAAAGAGGGCCCTCCCCTGGGAAAGCATCGCTTAGGGGGCTGCAGGGTGGGCGCAGGCCCGGATGGTGGTGGGCGGGGCCCGGATGGTGGTGGGTGGAGCCCAGATGGGGGTAGGGGGGACGGCAGCTGGTGGTTCGGAGGGGCCGTTGTGAAAACGTGGTCTATTTCTTACCACCCTAATAATGGCCAGGACGATTTTTCTGACAAAATTAAACACAGGTACCAGCGAGAAAATCAGGACAGATGTCATAGGAATTGTTTGACTTCACATTGTGGGTTATCTCAGATGGCTGGCGTCTGGGATACCTTCTGTGTGGGAAGGAATAGCGGTCTGAAACCCGAAAAAGCAGGAGTAATTTTGATTCTTAATCCTGATGGGATTGAGAGAAGAGTGTCAGCAGAAACATAAAATGACATTCTCCATGAAATGCAAGCTTGAAAATAGTTGTGAGAGGCTTAATTCTTTTGCGAAGAGCTATCGTATTATTTTGGTGCCTATTTATTTTAAAATACAGTTAGAGATGAGAGCTTTCGAGCTGATTTTCAGTTCTGGATCTAGAATCTGTTGAGAGGGAAACAATCAGTCTCCTCCAAATCACAGTACCCCCGTCCCCACCCCTACCCTGAGGATACAGATCCTAAAACAGTAATCAGACTTCCTGAAAGTCATTGCGTGACCAATCTAACATTTGAACCTACATGTTAAGAGGTCTATGCCAATGCACACCCCCATTTTTTTAGAGAGAGAGAGAGAGAGAGCATGCATGAGCAGGGTAGAGGGCAGAGGGAGAGGGGGAGAGAATCCCAAGAGGCTTCATGCTCAGCATGTCCACACTCAGCCCGGAGCCCAACACAAGGCTCAATCCAATGACCCTGGGATCATGACCTGAGCCAAAATCAAGAGTCAGGCTCTGAACTGACTGAGCCACCTCATTCCTCCATTTAAAAAATGTAACAGGTGTGGCCCTATGTGAACTCTGCCGCTAATGCCTGTTAACGGGGAGGACCTCAGGGTCTCCTGGACCGGGGTTCCTAGACTCTCACTGACCCTGCTTCCAGCCCTCCGCCCCGTTATGTCACACCACGATCTCTCTTCCCGGTGTGTGCCGGGGCAGAGAAGCAGGTGCCAGGAAGTATAAGCAAATCCTACTTAGTAAGCAGAGAGTCCTTTTCACCTGGAGGAGTCCAGCACGGCTTCACAGAAGACGACACATGTGCCTCGGACCTCGAGGAATTTTCTACAAACGAAGATGGAAAAATGGAATTCTGATCGGAAAGAAGATGGCCTCTTCCACCTGGCCTCCACATTCCAGGCAGCTTGGTGTCCCGACAAGCCGGTGAGGGGAGGCATAGGACTCAGGCTGGGAGTCAGCTCTCAGAGCAAAGAAGGAACCAGAACATAAGACAACAGGACCAAGGAGAGGTGACTGAAACAGGGGGCCTTCAGTGAGCCCAGCATCATCCGTGCCCCAGGTGGAGGGCACAGCACCCCCTGCTCAGACCGGCCCAGGTGGGTGGGCAGGGGGCTCCGCCTTCGCTCATAACCCAGGAAAGAGCCTGTGCGCGTTATCACAGTCCAGTGACCCGGATGCGTGCGCCTTGCACTTCGAGCCTCAACAGATAAAGTAGGGCTGTAATTAACAAAAATATCATTCTTCTTTAACAGGAAGAAGATGAGGGGTGGAAAATGTCACCAAGTGTTTTCCTTCCTGCGATGGAGGAGGGAAATAACGTGTACAAAGGTTGGTTTCGGAGAATACAGCTGTTACCCTGCCCCCCAGCGTGACCCCCGGCCCTAACGCCCGGCCCCACAGCGTGACCCCCGACCCTAACGCCCGGCCTCATGGGGAAGGATCAGGTGCTCCGTCACGAGAGGCTGAGACCCTGCCGCTCATAGCCCAGATCCCCGGCCCGTCTCTACTGCAGAATCCCTTCGAGCCCTTAAAAGGCATCGAGTCAGTCAAAGAGCCAGGTACGAACACCACGAGACCACAGTCCCTGAACCTCCATTCTGGTTTTGCACCCCCAGCACGTCAGCTGAACATTTCTCTTGCTGGGAATGAAAGAGGTTGTCCCAGGCTGTTTAAATTTTAAAAAGCAATACCATGTATACAGTAAAATGTTCCAATCCTGTTAGACCAAGACGGGTGCTCCAAAAACCCACTCCTAATTCTTTTGTCCGCCGTTCAGCATAATTAGCACAGCGACAATCTGATGAGACCTGCAGCTGTAGGAACTCGTCTTTCAAGCGTTTCTGCTACAATTTACTAGAACGGATTATCCAATTCCTTCGGCTTCTCTCCGCCCTCAGGACGAATCCCAGCCCAGAATGACCCTCATGGTGACCCTGGTCATCGGTGCCCTTTGGGAATTCTCGAAAAATGCAGTAGGCGTGTGCAGTAGAGTATTTCCACGTATCCGCCGTGCCTGTGGTTCCTTCCTAATTCTGGTCTTGTCCGGACGGCGCTGGTCCTTTTATTTATTTTCATGGACTTGTGGCTTTTACCCCACAATAAACTGAGCCTCATGCTGACCAGCAACCCAAATGCCATTTCAGGTTTGAGATGCTGGTTCCGTGACATAAAAATGTCCACCTACCACCCAAAATTCTCTCACTTGCCCCCGGTGGCAGGGGTCCCACGCTGCACAGGACGCAGAAGCTCTGGGGAAAGGTGACCTCCGCAGGATTCGGCATCCGCTTTAACCGGGGAGGAAGGAGATGAAAGCAGCAACCTGGTCACGTTGTTAGGTGCCCAAGACATGCGAGGCTTTGTGTTTTCTGTGCCTGTCTCCCCGCCCTTCCCAACAACCAGGGGGAGCCAACAAACACATCGCCCTGTGAGAGGGAGCCTCTGCCGCCTCTCGAGTTTGAGAAGTCATCAAGTCCTTTACAAACCGCCGCCCAGAGCGGTCACTACCAGAAACATTCAGCGGTCATGCATTCATTCAACAAACACTGTCCCTAGGGCGCCAGGTGCAGCGCTCCCGAGGCGGTGCAAGGAAGGCACATGCCGCCTACATGCTCACAGCGCCCGGGCGTGGTGGGCACGGATGGGCTGGGGACAGTGGCTCAGAAGGAGCAGCTTCTCCAAATGAGGCTGCCAGCGACCGCATCCAAGGCCTAGCTAGGGACCTAGGACGCACACGCATCACGCTGCAGGGTCACTGGCCAGTTGTGGGTGCCTCCGGAACTCAGGGCGTGTCTGCAGCAACAGCTGCTCCTTGGGGGGACATTTCTCTTGGTCTTCGCGCCACCCCTCCTGTACGCCGGGCACACTCGACGTGTCTCCCCCCGGCCTCCAGGAGCGCTGTTCGAAACTTCCAGCACATCAGATCATTTGCCAACTCGTGTTCTGCTCCAGTCCCTCCTCTTGGAGCCCTGTCACCTGTCACCTTCACCTTTGCTGACTGTCACTCCCTCATTTTGGTGGAACCCCCGGCTTCTTCCGATTCCAGGATGTCCGGAGAAGGAGCTACCACAGAGCGGCTCCAGGGGCCGACACACCTAAATGTGACCTTATGCTTACACTCGGCGGGACCGTTTCCCTCAGCATTTGGGGGGCCTGGCTCCCTTCTCTTCTGAATTAACTATCAGAAGAAAATACGGGGGAAGAAAAGGAAGGTGAGAGGCAGCAAACCTCTCATCCGCTCTAGTGGGAGGGCAGGTGCTCACGTCAGAAGCTAATAAACCGAGAAGTGGCAGTGTGGACACATGATGGACACAGAACCACAGAGAAACAGCTGGACGGCCTCACCCGGCCTCTCGGGGCCCTGTGCTCGGCCCCCAGCGGGCCAGCCCCGCCCTCCTCAGGGACCTTGTGCTGGGGGTTCCCTCGTCTGGAATGCTGGTCCCTGCAGGCCTCGCTTGAGCCCCGGGTGGGGTGACAGCCTCCAGCCTCACCCTGTGTCCACCCTGCTTCCCCACCTCTGGGTGTGGGTGCGCCCTATCCCCACAGAGGACACGCATCCCGGGGCCTTCCCTTGTCTGCCGACTCGGACAGCAGAGCCTGCCCGATACTCGGGCCCAGCCCAGTCCTGAACTAAATAACGTACGAATAAATGGCATTTGCGGATAAATCTGAATCGACTCCATGCATGTTTTAAATGCAGGAACGAATGCCATTGGGCAGTGTCGCCGGAGGGCAGAATTAGACAGTTTTTGTTTCCAGTCTTTTCCACGTTCTCCGACTTCGTCTAAAACGACGCACGCGTATTATTCTGATACAAGCAAACGAGAGTGTGGGGGAAAGCTCACGATCCCGTGGGAGGCCAGGCCTTGCACCCGCCGACCCGCTCAGGAACGCGCCCGCGACTTCCACGCCGCGTGTGTGATGTCTGTTTCCGTGACGCGGTTTGGATGATACCTGTTTCCGCTGAGGCTGAAAAATAAAAGCCCCAGCAGGGGCCACGCGAAGAGGGGCCGCCCAGCCCCGTGTCCTCTCTGGGTTCGCGAGTCCCCGTGTTCTCTGCCGGGCCTCTGGTGACCGAAAGAAATTCCGTGTCGTCATCTGAGAAGTCTTTTCTCAGAAATCAAAGGTTTTCCTTCTGGAATAAAACACTAGCATTTTAATCACCCCCCCCCCCCCGCCCACGTGAGAAACTGCCCAGACCTGCATTTTACTTTCTCGGGGATGAAAGCTCCGGGGCAGTTGTGCCTGGAGGGCCCTGAATGGCTTCCTGCATTTGGAAATGTCCATAAAATTCTTGAAGGGATTGAGAAGTGCCCTGTGCACACGTGTCGAGAGAAAAGCAAAGTCTCCCGCCAAAGCGGGGCCGTCGGCAGCGGAGGTGCAGTGAGCGCCACGCGCCCGATCGTCTGGAGCCGCAGTGACGCGCCCGGAGTGAGACTGTCCCGAGGAGCCTCGCTTTTTCGTCAGCAATCGCCTCGTGCTCCTTTCTGTTCCGGGTTCTGTGTCCCTTTCTTTAGGAAAGACTGCTGCTCCCAGAGTTTGTAAGTCCGTCTAGTGGGAAAAAAAGCAAATTAGCTTGCCGGCAATGACAAAGCTGTTTCGCTTTAAAATATCTCAATAAAACAGGCGGGTTTTGTTGTTGGAGATTTAATCATCGTGCAAGGGGGAAATCCGCTGGACAAGTGTCAGTAAATGGCCCGTTTTGACACATCAAACCTTTTCTAGTATTTTCAAGGGGGAGCGTTTACAATTTCAAACGCATAAGAAAAAGCCTTATATTAGTCTAACATTTTAGAGTTTCAAGCTCATGAACATTTCAGAAAATGCACCGAGAAGGAAGAGTTCCCTTCAAATGAGGAAGGTGTGCCTTGGGCGTACACACACCTTCCAGGCCAACCACAAATCCACCTTGTCGGGTAAGGCTGGAGGCGAAGAATTAACTTTCAAATGATGACTGACTTAAAACAACACCAGTGGGCTGATACAGACAATCTGTGCGATTTTTCGTCCCCTAGCTGGAAAACACCGGATGGCCTCTCGGCGCAGGACTGACTATTTAAAATAATAGAAGTTCAGCTCCCAGCTTTCCAGCAATTTCCTGGGTGCCCACTGCCGCCACAGGCGGCCTCCATCAGCCTGTTGGGTCTTCTCTCTCTGGGTCTCCATGGACGCGTGGCCACCTGCCCCGCCCGGGGGATGACATTCCTTGATGTCCTCACCCTTGGGGTCACCCTCCGACGGGCGGCATCCAGGAGACACCTGCCGGACCCGTCCCAGCCCCGTCCTCCCTTGCCATCGTCTCTGCCCCAAAGACAGGGCCACCTGTCACACGGCCACCCTGACAGGAAAGACAGCGGGTAAATTGGCTCTGTGAGAACTGCACCATCTCTGTGACCCAGTTCTTGTCCATCTCTTGTGCATCTATAGCAGCCGCCCCAGGAGAAATTGGGGACTTATCATCATCGTCGTTTTCCAAGGTCTGTCCCCCCAAATTTGCATCACCATGGGCTGTGGCAGGGACCCTGGCAGCCAGCTGCTGGCAGAGCGGCGCCTGCACACCCCCTCGCTTCCCAGGTGGGACTCTGGGCAGGCTGAGAGCCCTGGCTGGAGCCAGATTCCAAACAGGCTCTACCCTGGCCCGCGCTCTGCACCCACCACCCCCCGTACAGCCTGCCTGACCTGTGCGCGGTCTTATAGCGACCACTTCTGCCTCCAGAAGTTTCCACGACAGCCACTGGGAGCACTGCAGGGTCTTCAGCCCGGGGCTGATGCGCCTTTGGAAAACTGGAGCTGCGTTTCCCATACAGTTCTCCTGTCCGCAGGGTCCTGACCCATCACTTTGTG
Organism: Helogale parvula; assembly: GCA_004023845.1. Classification (NCBI taxonomy): domain Eukaryota; kingdom Metazoa; phylum Chordata; class Mammalia; order Carnivora; family Herpestidae; genus Helogale; species Helogale parvula. Next base: position 474,689 of record PJEM01000170.1, read on the forward strand.
ACCACACGTTCCCTGGCCCTCAGGCATCCACACCCCCACTTAGCTGACAAGTGTCTGCTCAGGGCACAGCTGTCCTGCGAGGTCCCTCTCCGCTCGGGATGTAGGAATTGTCAGTAAGGAGGGCGAGGACGGGGAGCCACTTAGCAGTCGGATGGTGTTTCCACCACCTGAGCCACCGCGAGGGGTGGACAGGCTTCGGAGGCCAAAGCCCTCGGGCCTCTTTCGGCCCACGGACCAGCTTTGAGTTGTGCGTCGGCATCTTCTTGCCCGGCCGTCCCTCCCTTCGGGATCTGCCACTTTTCCCGGGTCACACCACGTCTTGCCCTTCCTCTGTCCCTCGTGTCTTTGGCTGACCCCGGGCCCCTGTGACGTGTTCACAGACTTGACCCTCCCCTCTCATTGTTTGCCCAGATGTCTCTCCAGGCACCTTCTTGCTCTCGGTCTTCATGGCTGACACCTCCTCCTCTTCTCAGCACCCGGACGTATGTCCCTGTCTGTGACTGTGACTGCCCCTCCCTCCTCGGTCGTCAGGGGGACACGCTGCTGGCCAGGCTCAGGATCCCCAGTCTGTGCCCCCAGGGGAGGCAGAGGTTGAAAACGAGATTTCTCACCCTCTGCCCATTCGTTCACACCTCACCAGCCCATGCAGGCCCCTCCTCCCCAAGTGCAGCCATCAGCTGCCCAGTGTGGGGAAGCCTCCGTCTGGCCCCTATGGCCCTCGGTGGACTCCCCATGTTGAAGGGCATCGAAGGATGAGGTCTGGTGACATGGCCGTGCTGGGTGGTGGCTGCAGGCTGGGTTCTGGTGAGTTTCCATCCCATTCTGAACACAGATTCTGGAGAAGCCTCACTTCCCCCTGACCACCTCATCTCTCACGGGGAGAGCCCAGCTGACCGCACCGCTCGGCGCGCGTCTGGGACCTCCCCGCTCCGAGAAACGAGCTTGAGTTCAACTGACCCCAGGGATACGAAAGTCTCCGTAATGCCTCTAAGGTCACATTTCTCCAGCTGTCCTCTTAACTCGCAGAACAAGGCAAAAAAGGAAATGTAAAGCATGTATCATTTCAAAAATGTCCAAAAGGTAATTCAAAAAATACAATTCTCAGGGGAAAGCCACGGACGTTTCATGTTCCGTGTTGTCGTTTTAACGATGGGCTGGGGTAACTCACTCGTGAGGGCAGCTCGCAGTGAAGTCTTTCCTATTTCAGGCAATCGTCGGAATCATGAAAGTAATCTAAAACATATTCCAAAAACACTCATCCCACAGTTGCGTAATTATATAATCCCACAGTTAACATATTGTTTTTTACATGGTATCATCATCAGAAGAATACCGTCGCACCATGCTTTTTTATTTTATGTTTTCACGTTAGCAGTTTTCTTCTTCCTGTTTTAGGCCTTACGCAAGCACGTTTCTCCCATTTGGGAAGCGGAAGGAAAGAACGCACAAGCCACATCACTGTCCCGTCACTAACCTCTTGATTTTTCAATTCGAATTTGTATTCCAAGCAACAGAGTCGAAAACTAAGCTTGTGTTTCTATTGTTGTAACCGTCTTCACTCGTCTTCATGTTGGAAAAACAAATTGATTTTCTTTCTCTCTGTCCGTCTGGACTGCAGACGTGTGGAAGAATAGGGACGAGTCGTGGAATTTCCCCCAGGACCATGACCCGGAACTGATCAGGCAGGAGAAGCGGCAGGAGCTGGAGTCGGAGATCAGAATACAGGTAACACGCACCTAAGTCACTGGAAGGCCGTCAGCAGGAGACAAGCCGCTGGGCCTTTGCACACATCCCTATCAGGGACCGACCCAGATTTGACGCTATTTTTAAACCTCACAAGGAAAACAAGGCACACAGTTGCTCGGAAGTGATGTGTTCTGTCCTCACCTAGGTGGACGAGCTGATGAGGCAGGAGCTAAAAAACTTGAAACTGGCCGTGAACAGAGAAAAGGAGCAGCCGCTCAAAGCAGGAAAGAAGAAAGGAGACAAAAAGGTGAGTCATAGCAAGCGGGCCGGGAGGGATGAGGTAGATACGGATTCAAGCCGGGCCCAGGAGCGCTGCCCAGGCGCCAGGGCTGCCCGGCACACCGGCCGGACCCAGGTTGCCGCGCACGGAAACGCCTTCCTTGGGTGGCTTCGCCTCATTCCGCCGTGTGGTCCTTGGGGGTACGGGCTCATGAATGGGATAAAGCCCGCAGTCTGAGAGTGACCCGCACCACCCCTCCCTGGTGCAGATCCGCATTCCCCGAGCCCCACAGGTGTGACGAGGACAGTCAGAGGAGCCAGCGATGTGCCCAGGTCCAGGGGAGGCGGCGGCAATGCGCAGGTGCTTTGTGAGCAGGGGAAGCCGGCGAATTCAATTTTAAATTGCCAGCCGTCCATCTCACAGCGTTTCTTGGGGTAGCCAGTTAGATCCCAAAGTTCAACGTTCACTTCCTGGGGCCCTGTGAGGTCACAGGAAACACACACATAGGTCCCTACCTCCAGTTCCTGGCACAGAGCCCCGAAAACCCTTGTAAACTCTAAACTCATGAGAGCTCTTGGAGCATCTTTGGTTCCAATGACATGACTCTGGGCAGGCCCCCCGGGTGGCCCCTGTGTGGGGCCAGTCACCGGGAAGACCAAGGCATGTTTAGAAGCTTAGAATGTTCGGCCCCGCCCACCCCCCAGCCTCCAGAGAGGGGAGAGGGCTGGAACTGGGGTTAATAATGAGTCATGCTTGTGGGAGGAAGCCTCCAGGAAATCTGAGGAATGTCAGGAAGGTAAACACACACACGTACCAGGGGGTGACGCGCCCCACCTCACTCCTGCACCCAGGACCCTCCCGACCTCACCCTGCGCACCACTTCCTCCGGCTGTTGGTCTGTGCCCTCCCTCACATCCTTTCACAAGCCGGTAAACGTGAAGCGTTTCCCTCAGTTCTTCAAGCCGCTGTGATACATTAATCCAACTTGAGGAGGGGTCATGGGAACCTCAGGTTTATCTCCAATGAGTCAGAAGCACAGGGAACACTCCAGACTTGAGACTGCCGTCTGACGTGGGTGGGGGGGCGGTCGTGCAGGACCGATGCTATTTCCAAGCGGATAGTGTCAGAACCGAGTCGAATTGTAGGACGGCCGGCTGGTGTGGCTTGGTGGGGGAACCCCCCACACACCTCTGGTGTGGGGAGTGCTGTGCGTGTGGTCGTCACCCAAGGCCACACACAGGAGGGGAGAACTGGCTTTCTCCTAACCTAGACCTCGACTTCCACTTTCATCCCACAGCCAACCCGGCCCCGGGGGCCAGAACCCTGCAGGGGGAGGCACGCGCCCTCCCTGGCCCTGTGCACAGGTGCGTGGGCAACCTCTGTCCCTGAGGCGGCTTTCTCGGGGTTCCACTTGCTGATCAGCCCCTCCTGTGACTCACCTGCGGTCCTGGAGCTTTTCAGACATCCAGCCTCGTGACTGTCCCGTCCTTCCAGCCCCTAGAGGACGGCGCTCTCCTGATCCACCTTGTGTTGATGTTACACAGTTTAACCTTGACTTTCAGTGCGATGCCGAAGTCCTTCATGGCCCTCTTTGAGGATACGTTACTGAAGCCTGATGGGTCATTGTCTGTGGGTCATTGTCTTATCAATAAGTGAGACCACTTATTGACGACACCATTGACTCTATTAACGTCTTGCATATCTGCATGAAAAGTGATGTTTTAGGGGCACCTGAGTGACTCAGTCGGTCAAGCATCCAACTCTTGATTTTGGCTCAGGTCATGATACCAGGTCATGGGATAGAGCCCCATGTCAGGGTCCACACTGAGCCTGGAGCTGCTTAAGGTTCTTTCTCTCTCTCCCTCTGCCCCTCTCCAGTTCCCTCTCTCTCTCTTTCTTAAATAGAATTTTTAAAAGACAGTCAATTAGAAAATGGGCAAAAGATGAGAGGCATTCACCAATGTGGAAGAGGAAACACAGGAAAAAACATTCAGTGCCATCAGTCATTAGAGAAATGCAAATTTAAATCAGGAGATATCACCACCCACCCATCAGGATGGCTAAAATGAAAAATAATGGCCACACCAGTTGCTGGAAAGGACGGGAAGAAACTAGATCACTAATACAGTATTGGTGGGAAAGTGAAATGGTATAGGCACCCTGAGAGGCAGTGTGCACTTTTTTTGCAAACCAAACTACTGTACGGCCCAGAAGTGGCACTCGTGGGCATTTACCCCAGAGAAACAAAGGCTCTCGCACGCGCGCGCGCACACACACACACACACATTTATGGCACCTTGATTCGTAATAACTGAAAACTGAGAACAGCAATAAAAAAGAACAATCACTGATACCTATAATGACCTGGCCAAATTTCCCGAGAATTATAATGAGTAAAAAGCGAAATGATACAAAAAGGAAAATCCAGTCTGTGATTTTGTCAATACAACGTCCTCAAAAGAACAAAGTTACAGAAATAGGAGGAGACATTCGTGGTTTCTGGGGGTTAAGGATGGGGTGCTCGTGGGAGGAGAGGGAGTGGGTCAGGGAAGGGCAACCGGAGGCCCCTGGTGGAGATGAAAGTGTTCTGTATCTTGACTGTTCCAATGTAAATGCCAGTGTCTTGGCTGTGACCTTGTAGGATAGTTCTAGGAGATGTTACCGCTGGGAGAAACCAGGTGAAGGGGACTAAGGATCCCTGCATTGTTTCTTATGACTGCGTGGGCATCCACGGTTTTCTCAAAATGAAAATTCTAATTTTTAAAAACCTGAAGAACATGAAGTCTAACTGCATGCAACCACGCCAGTGAGTCCTGCAAGAGTAGCATTGAGTTCAAGGAGCCCGACCTGCGGAGTCTGTATCGTACGGTTACATGAGCAAGAACAGGCGGTGTGGATCCACAGGGCAGTCGGAGGAGCGGCTACGCAGACCGGACAGCAGCTTGGGAGCCAAGGCGGGGACAAGAAGGTGTTCTAGATGGTGAGCCAGGCGGTGTTTATGTGGTCAGATGTAAAACTTACATGCAAAAGGTAATCGGCCTGGGTGTGGGCACACTTCACTGCACGTAAACTACATGTGATAAAAATGAAGAACAGCTGAGTGAGGGCGTGGGCGTGGAGGAAGGAAGGACGTTCTGACCAGACAGCGTCTGGCGTGGAGTCACGTGACAGCCAGTGCACGTGGCCCGGGGACCTGAGACAGAAGACGAGCGGGGAAGGAAGAGAGAGCCAGGCTGGAAGGAGCTGGCGCACCGTGCTGGCGAACTTCAACTTCGTCCTGTGGGCAAATGGGGAGATGCCGATGGATGCCTCAGACAGAGTAGTGAAGCCATCAGCGCTGTTTTGAAAGATCACGCTCCAAGCCCTTCCCTCCAGTGGCCCCAGTGGTCAGCATGCATAGCCCTCTGGGAAGCAGATCTGGGGCCGGACGCTAGCAGAGCAGGAGACAGGGTGTCAAAGGCCAGCACGGCGGGAGAGCCTGGGCCCACCAGCTCCCCCCTGCACATGAGAGCCCACAGGAAGAGAGCCGCAGTGCCGGCGCCTGCTGGGAATCAGGCCGCCCAAGCTTCCCCCAGCCACGGACATGCCCACGTAACCAAGCCCTGCGTCCAGGGAAATGTTGCAGTCACACGCTCGGTGTGCCACAGATGACACTCAGATTTCGTTCCCCGCCACCACTACCAAAATCGGCTTCCCTAGCTAATCGGTAGAGCTAATTTGCTCGCTTGCCTTTACTAAATTGTGGCTTTTTTCATTTATTTCCAGAAAAATAAAGGGACCAAAGGGAAGAAGGATAAAGATCTGACACCTGACAGGTGAGGTGTGCTTGAGCATCACTGTACTGCACGGTGAAGGGGTCCCCCCAGGGCAGGGCACAGGGCGCAGCCAAAGGCCAGTGCCTCTCTGGGCACACCTGCTTCACCCTCCGGGCGCGGGAACTGCTCTGGCCTCCTGCGCTGGACAGACGTCTGCCGAGGCGGGGCCCCATCACTTCTAAGATCATGCAGCTCTTTTGAGTTTTTATAATTCATGAGGATCTTAAGAAGTTGTTTAAGAAATAGCATTCTGATCCCACTTTTGATAGAATGCCTAGACTCCTTCAGGGAGAGATAGTTTCTATATCCTGTCTTATCCTGGGCCGGCACACTGAGGCACTTCCTAAGCACTCACTGAGGGCACGGACAAGGCTTTGTCCCTTCAAGAGGTGTTTCCGTTTCCTTGAGCTCAACTTTCCTTGAGTTTCCATGAGCCAAACTTTGATACTCATGAATCATTTCATTTTTTAACTTTATTCATTAATTTATTTTGGCGGGGGCGAGAATCCCAAGCAGGCTCTACACCATCAGCACGGACCCCAACGGGGGGCTGGGTCCCACGAACCGTGAATCATTACTTGAGCAGAAACCAAGAGTCAGACGCCTAGCCCACTGAGCCACCCAGACGTCCCTTCATGAATCATTTTAAATGCTCATTTTTTAAGCTGAAATGGCCTTTAGGTGCTTTAACATTGTAAATAAATAGGACTTAGGTGTTCAAATATTTCCGAGGAATGTAGTGGAATCGAAAAAATGAAATAAACAAAATAAACGCAGCAAAACAGAAACAGACTCGGAAGCAAGCTAGCAGTCACCAGACGGGAGGGCTGGGGGTCAGGTAAAACAGGGGAAGTGGAACGAGAGATCCCAACTTCCGGTTATAAATCAGCCGCACGATGTAACACACACAGGGAATGCAGTCAGTGATTGTGGGCTCTGTATGCCGATGGATGGCACCTGGACTTACCACGCGATCACTGTGTAATGGATATGAATATCGAATCACTGTGATCTGCATACGAAACTAACAGGATCTTATATGTCAGTTATACTTCAATTACATAAACAAACAAAAGTAAAATTAAATTAAATTAAATCCCTGCTAAGTGAGTGTCAGATATCATTTTGAGGGGCGCCTGGGGGCTCAGTAGGTTGAGGGTTCTACTTCGACTCAGGTCATGATCTCAAGATTCATGAGTTCGAGCCCCGCATCGGGCTCTCTGCTGACAGCATGGAGCCTGCTTGGGATCCTCAGTTTCCCTCTCTCTCTGCCCCCCCCAACTCAAAAATAAGTAAACATTAAAAAAACAAACAAACGAAACCCTTTCAAAGGAACGCCTTTCTTCCCGTGGGTTTTGTTAACGGATACCACGTGTCACTCCCGTTTGGGGTGTTTCCTAGCCCCCCTGGGTAGCAGGGACACAGTCCCAAACTCTGCTTGAGAGATCCATGAGACAGGAAGCCAGCTTCAAACCATCCAGAGGGAAGTGGAGGCCAGGGCCCCGCACGTGCCTGGAGCCGTGGCACAAACGCCCAGAAATAGCTGGTCTTCTCGTTCCTGGAAGATTTTTCATTTCAATCTTGAAGACCCTTGACTCTGGACGAGACAGTTCTGCCAAGACTCGGGAAGACAACTTCCGTGTCTCTCCTACAGTTACTACAAACCCGCCACCAGCACTTTTACCATATTGAAGGTAGTTTTAAAGTTGAAAATGTTTTTTATTCTGTAACAGAAGTTCGTTTCACCAGAAAGATTGAAATATGGGTTTGTGTTCCAGGCTTCTTATATTTTGTTTCGATTGTTTTAGAGAATCTTCTTCAATGTTATGTCAAACATTTTATGTGTGTGTTATATGTTTATATCAAGTAAGTATTCTAGTTAGAAACTAGTTAGTACCTCCTTGACACAGGTCAGATACTGTTATCTCAGGTCCCATTACAATTAAAACCTTAATTCCCATCAGAATTTAAAACCCTGTTTTAATTTTTTAAAATTTTTGGGTTTTTTAATTTTATTTTTGAGAGACAGAGAGATACAGTGTGATTAGGGGAGGGGCAGAGAGAGAGGGAGACACAGAATCCGAAGCAGCTCCAGGCTCTGAGCTGTCAGCACAGAGCCCGACGTGGGGCTCAAGCCCGTGAACCGTGAGATCATGACCTGAGCCAAAGCCGGACGTTTAACCGACTGAGCCACCCAGGCACCCACACGGTTTTAATTTAAACACGATTTTAAATATATTTGAAAGAATAAAATTGCAGTCAATCAAAGATTTGAGGTCATTGCATTAACATGTATTCCAAGGGTATTCGGCTTAAGTAGAAATGATATTCCTCATCACGCTAACCTGGGTCGTAGAACTGGTTAAATATAGTTATATTTACAATTCTTCAGCCTAAAGAAAGAGTGGGGTAAAACCAAGAATAAAGCTTTTAGAAATGCAAAAGGAACCGACAAAACATCTCAAAGGATTGTACTCAGTATTTGAGCTTCGCCTATCTGAATTCCTATTAGCCCAGCCCCAGTTAATTTCACTGGGATGTTCACTTATTAAGGGGATACCGTCTTAATCTTTTTCTTCAATTAGTCTAAACTGCCAGTGCGCTGGCCATATGCCCAAGGCCCCGTTAGAGTAGAGCTTTGACATCTGTAAACACTATGGAAAAGTATAACATCCTCCCAAAAAATCATCACGCACACCCCCTGCGTTAGACACTTCATCTTTTGGAGTAGAATTAGTCCCCCTGTGCGCCTTTGTTCTTTATCGAAATTTCTTTTAAACTATTAAGCCATTGGGTGAAGAGGAAACATCCACTGCACAGAGGATTCATGATCCGCTGCGGCTTGCAGATGCTAACTGAATGTCTAATTGTGGGCCCGTCGCACTGCTGTTATAGGGCGATTTCTAATGCATATTTGTGCCGTCACGAGGACTGATGAAAGGGCAGACTGCGGGAGCTGGAGCCGGTCTCAGATGCCCACAGATATAATTCTTACTAATGGGAAACGTCCAATGTACATGTGGGTGAGCAGAAGTATTGTTTTAAAGCCTAATATGTCCCTAACTTGTAGAAATGTTTCCCAAAGCCGACTTCTCTGCATAGATACAAACGTGTGTAGGAACAGATCTGGGGAAAGTTCTCTGCATGCACGATGACTGACAGCAGGGCTGGCGTCATGTGTCTGCTCGTCTGCTTTGTCCCCAGGACCCTCGAGTCCCTGTACACGGAGCTGGTGGAGGAAGGGTTGCTGATCCGGGCCCCGAGCGTCAACCTCTCTGATTACATCGGTAAGCTGCACCAGGAATCCCGCGCAGACGGGCCTCACGTGGCCCACCCTGGGTTCTGAGGTTCCAGCAGCTGGAAATGCGTTTCGTTTGTGGGTTTTGCCCCAACCAAAACCTGGCCCAAGGCTTGTAGTCGATTTCTGTTGGACGGAATGGATTTGACTTCATTCTGTGCTGTGAACTAAGAGGTCCAGCTCCCCCCGTCCTGTGGCGGAGGCGGGTTTTGAACCCACTAGCAGAGCACCTCGGGGCAATTTGTCTGGAATAAGCCAAGCTGAGGAAATGAAGGATTGTCCATATATTCATGAGGAAACAGAATGCCCCAGGGGGCAGCACCTGGAACTTGAATGCACGGTCCTTACGGGAGGAATTCCTTCCAGAGGGGCCACCGCACAGGTCACTGGAAGGAAGGAGGAGGGACATCCCTGACACCGTCTTCGACGAATGTTTTCTCTTAATTAAAAAAAAACGACAACAACACGATGACCTGAAAACACACTTAAAGCTTAAAATTCTTTGTAACGCCAGCCCGCTAACGCAGCAGGTGTGGTTTTCACTTTCTCGCGCCTGCTGTGAACTGGGACTTTCTACCACATGCCCACAAAGGGACAGTCGCACTCAGACAACTCGGTATCACTGTGATGCTGTCACTTAACATCTGCCGTGTCATCGACACACACTCCCTGTCGTCCCAATGGCGTCCTTCTTAAGATTTTGTCTTTCCGAATCCAAAATCCAATCAAGGACGGTGGATGTGGTGTCCTATCTGCTTAGTCACCCCTTTAATCTGGAACAGCCTCCAACCTGGCGTCTTTCACGCCGGTGACCGTCAGAGCCTGAGCTGTTTCACAGCCTGTTTTCCCACAGCAGTGGTTGGATGGTCTCCTCAGGACTTGATTCGGGGGAAGCTATTTTTGATAGGAGACTCTGGAGGTGATAGTGTGTCCCCAGAGCTTCATGTGGGTGGCACGTGGGTCCCATCCCTGAGGGCGTTACGCGTCATCACTGGCCACAGTGCTGCTCCCCAGATTTCCCGCTGTCAGGCTTCGTGTTCCCCTTGTTAAGGAACAGCCTGTGGGGAGCCCGTGGGGGGACTTTGAGGCTCTGGAGAGTCTGCCTCCCACTGGCTTAAAGGTTTTCTCCGCCGCTGATGGTTTTTGCCTGCATCGATTATGGCCAGGGGAGCTGTAAAATGGGGAAGCTCTGTCTCTCTTCCCTTCTGTGGGCAGAGGTGTCATTCTTCTAGGAGGAAATTTCCTTCCCACCTATTTTTGAAATCTACATGGTATCAGTGTAGAAACATGGATTCTCTCTTTTTTATCGTATTATCATCAATTTCCATCTTATTCATTTTGATGTTATACACTGACCTACGTTTGGACTGTAGGGACAGGAAGCTTCACATTTCCAGCTGCTCAAAAATCGATCAACTTAATCCCTTTGAAATGAAGCCGCATCGGGCACCTGGATGGCTTAGTCAGTTAAGCATCCGACTCTTGATTTCAACTCCAGTCATGATGGCACAGTTGGTGGGTTTGAGCCCTGCATTGGGCTCTGCACTGACAGTGTGGACCCTGCTTGGCATTCTCTCTCTCTCTCTCCCCCCCTCTCTCCCCCCCACCCCTCCAGTGCACTCTCTTTCTCAAGATAAATAAACTTAAGAAAGAAAGAAAGAAAGAAGCAAGCAAACAAGCAAGCCTGGGGGGGCATTCGTGTTCCCTAATAGTATAAGAATTTTACCAGAATATACACTGAAATGTGTACTGGGTTACTGTTTATTTTGTGTTTCTTGTTCAATTACCAAAGGGTTTTCTCCTGGATTCTCTCGATCAAGTTCTGTTAATTCCGTTAATACCCAAAAAAATGACATTTTTAATAGAACTGTCTCTTTACTTGTGCTTGAAATCTCTGACTTCTCCTTGTCTCTTTTCTCCCCTGACACTGTGTCTCTCTGTTCGTCACTGAACTTCTAGTGTCTAGACAGCGCCCCGCACAAGGTAGTCTCCAAAAATAAATTAATGGACCTATTTCTTATCTTCTTATTGATTTCCTGTCCCTCCTGGACCTTGCAGCGATCTCTCGGTCAGCTTCCAGGCAACGTCTTTAAGACGCCTAAGGCCGAAGTGAATGCAGTCAGACACTTAAGACTGACCTCAAGTGACAATGCCACAGTCTAACAAAATCAGTCAAACCCCACAAGGGCTTTTCCCATGTTTTCCTGATTTGTTCCCAGTTAAGATCTTTAGCCTGAAAGATGGCGGTGGACGCTCCCAAATCCCCACATAAAACTAGCAGCAAGAGAGCAAAACCAAAAACCCGCAGACAGTTACACCAAAACTAAGTGACAAGGTCTCGGCTCCAACCTCAAAGTACAAGCCGCCCCGGGACACAGAGCAGAAGAATGTCAGAGTACCTCACGGGGACGCACCGGAGGCCAAAACAGTAGGTTCTCGAGCCTCAAAGCCAGCACACCGCCTTCTGATTTATAGGAAAACAACGGGAAGGGGGCTCTGTGACATTCAGAAAGCGATCCTGAGTCAGACTTTCCTCTGAAAGTGCAGAAACGTTATCTTGCATGAATGTAAGTAATGGAAACGTCCAAGGCCAAAGCCCTTGCAAAGTTTCTAGCAAAAAGAAAGACTAAGGAACAAATTAACATCACAGAAAGACACGCCTGGGCGCCTGGGTGGCTCCTGGGTTAGGTGTCCCTGTCAGCTCAGGTTGTGAGCCCCGCATAGAGCTCTGTGCTGACAGCTCGGAGCCCGGAGCTGCTTCAGATTCTGTGTCTCCCTCTCTCTCTGCCCCTCCCCCGCTTGTACTCTGTGTCTCTCTGTCCCTCAAAAATGAATAAACATTAAAAAAAAATTTTTAAAGACATGCCCCCATAAAGCAGGCATAAGTGGAGCCCACTCTGTCAAGCAAGCCATTGCTCATTAAGAAAATTATAGATGAGGGGAGCCGAAGTAGCTCAGTCGGTTAAGCATCCGACTTTGGCTCAGGTCACGATCTCGTGGGTCGTGAGTTCAAGTCTTGCATCAGATTCTGTGCTGACAGCTCAGAGCCTGGAACCTGTTTCAGATTCTGTGTCTCCCTCTCTCTGCCCCTCCCCCACTCACACCTGTCTCTCTCTCTCTCTCTCTCTCTCTCAAAAACAAACATTTAAAAAAATTAAGAAAAAGAAAATTACAGATGAAATGTAAGAATACATAACATGGAATTAGAAAAACTCAGAAATGAGATGACAAAACTCAAGGAATATTAGAAATGAAGAGAAAAGTTACTTTAGAGAATAAATTAGAATGAATGCAAGAACGAACAAAGTCGAGGAATAAGGGCGCCTGGGCAGCTCATCCGCTGAGCATCCGACTCTTAGTAGCAGCTCAGGTCATGATCTTGGGGCCGTGGGATCAAGCCCCAGCTAGGGAATCTGCTTGGGATTCTCTCTCTCCCTCTTTCTCAGGGGCACGTGTAGGCATGCACTCTCTCTCTCTCAAAATAAATAAACAACAGTTTTTAAAAGTCCACAAATACGGCATTAAGAGAAATAAAATGTGAAAGACAGAAATGTCTCTTCCCCCCACCCCTCACCTTCTGAGGATGCGTGTCCTCTCTGCAATCCTTCTGTGCCTCAGTCTCCACAGTTAGGGAGCATGAATAGCTACTGCCCCGTGAAATCGCCATATTTCATGAGTTGGGAGACGGAGCATTCGGGGCCAGGCTTCGCCCGGAGCCAGCTAGTGTCCTGCTGTCGCCGGTGGTGGCGCTCTTGCCCTGTCTCCGGCAGGCTCGGGGTGCCATTCAGAGGGCTGGTGACCTCGTGATGTCTTTGTGGCCCTCCCCCCCACCAGTCCACGTCACAGAAGCACAAAACACTGAGAAGGCAAGCCACTGCTTGGGGGCAGAATACAGGGAGAACAAAGACAAACTAACATCGCCCTCACTCAAATCATCCCGTCCCGAGGGAGGCCAGAGTGAGTGTTTCTCGAACTCACCTTGAGTTCCGAGGCTGCCCGAACACCCGCGGGCTCTCCACAGCCCGTCTTAGAAGGTACGAC
>PJEM01000170.1:487908-588031 GCA_004023845.1 Helogale parvula
GGGGGGGGGCGGCCCAAACACCCACCAACAGCGTCTGTTCCTCAGCCTCCGCTCCTGGTCCCTGAGGAATGGATTTAGGAGGCTGGACTTCTTAGAAATTGCTCTCTGCTCTTCCTACTCTTTTTTTTTTCTAAGTTTATTCATTCATTTTGAGGCAGGGAGAGGCAGAGCAGGTGCCCCAGAACAGGGGAGGGGCACAGAGAGCGAGGATCCCTCGTGGGTGCCGCACTGTCAGCACAGAGCCTGGGGGGGGCTCAGACTCGCAAACCATGAGATCACGACCTGCGCCGACACCAAGAGTGGGACACTTAACCGACTGAATTGCCCAGGCGCCCCTTTCATACACTTTTTAATGCTGTGTGGGGCAAAATGGAAAGTTTAGTGGCTGATCCCACCCTGAATATTTCTTTTTTTTTTCATTATTATTTTTACTGCTAGTATGCCCGTCTTCTCTTCCATTATTTTACTCCTTCTGCCTGGTTTGCTATGACTGCGGTGACAGCCGTCACAGGCCGAGGGGCCCCAAGAGCAGACACGTGTCCCCTCATAGTCTGGAGGCCAGAAGTGCAGGATCAGGATGTCACCGGGCGGCTTCCTCCCCGGGACGCGAGAAGCCGCGGCTTTGCTGGGGCCTCTGCGCGCCCGCCCCTCCGCCGCCTGCTCCGTCCTGCTCCTGGCCGCCAGCCCTCCCTCCTGGCTGCCCCGCTGCCCTCGCTCCCTGGCCCGTCGTGACCTCATCCTTTCCTCCCCCGTCTTGTCCCCTGGAGGTCTGCCGCGGCCTCCGGCGCTCCTGGGCTCCCGCTGCCCCTCCCCAGGCCTGCGTCCGTCTTCCCGCGCCCTCCCTGGGTGCACGTCTGTGTGCACAGGTGCCCAGTTTCTGAACCACACCAGTCATGGGACGGGGATCCGCCCTGACCACCTCCTCACCTTCATCAGTTCTATCTGCAGCGGCCCTGTTTCCAAATGAGGTCACATTCTGAGTCCTGGAGATGTGGATTTCAACACAGGAATTTTAAGGAAACACGGTCCCTCCGTCACACATTCCATGTCTCTTCAGTCCTCTCTGGTAGGTCTGATTGCCCTTGATCATGCCTTGTACCTAACACCCCTTTTCATCCCCCATTTCCCTCTTCCCTCTCTGGAGGAAGACCCGATATCCCGAAGGTTCTAAGTCCTGAGTAGATGCGCAGGGTTTATCGCTCCCACACTGGGCAACAGCAAGACACCGCGACACGCTTTCCAGATGAGGCTTAGCTCTTGGCGACGGCCGGGGCTGGCGTGGCCTTCACTCCATCAGAACCAATGATCACGAATTCTATTGAATATGATGTGTCTAAGTAAAATCTGTTGGGTTCTGGGAAATATGGTACCTCTGGATAATAATGTGGATTTATGTAAGCAGGAAAATTGGGGTCACTTTCAGATCACCTCTAGTGTCCTGTTTACAGCAATAAGCCCCGGATTTAACGGTGGCCACAGGATCTCTTCCTGCTCTCGCGAAGGTGAAATTAACCACTCTGCTATTTATTACCTGCTCATTAAAGAGCGCGGGGATCGGAAGCCACAATAGGAGCTTTAAATTATCGCTCATCCCCTCCACCAACACCCCCTGTCCTTGCCAAGGACTTCATGTCGTGTGGAGGCTCTGAAAGCCCGCCCTCCCCAGGAAAACAGCCGTCAGTAGCTGGTTTTAATTCTGACTTTCTCAGTGTTCGAAAATGCTCATTTAAAGCTTCTCTCATTTCACGTACATGGGCGTGCATTGTACTTGACACCCGTCCATCACATCCGAAACCCTGTAAGATCCATCCTCCTTATAGAAGGGAAATATCAGGAAAAAGGGATCAAGGCACCGTGCCTCACACACTGACTATCTTTCCTTCAGACTCAGGTACAAATCACGAGAGAACCGCATGAGCGTGTAAAGGTCCCTCCTCACGACAAATGGAGACGGGAAACTAATTTTCCTGGTGACCTTATCCAAATTAGTTAGAAAATAACCCTTCAGATTTATGGCCAGCTACAATTAAGACCTCTGATGCCTTCTAATTAAACCTGCAAAGATTTATTTCTATTATTATTCCTTTGGTAATCCTTTGAAAATGATAAAAATGTAAATGAATATTGCCCTCCAAAGGAGATGTTTCTATTTATCCTGAATGAGACTCCTATCCTTCCTTCCAGACAGTTGTGTTTTAGTTCAGATGTACACCTGCCCCAGTACAAATTCCACGTTGATCTTAAATAATTTACTTGCAAAGTTTGTGCGAATGGTGGACACAATCGCTTCGCATACAAATCGGGTAGAAACCTACCATGTGATAGTGAACTTTGTAGGTCCTGCATTTGGAGCCTTGTCCTACTTCACGTCTTCAATAGTCAAAGATCGTCTATGGAAATACTGGGAGGTCCACGTCGGGCTCAGGAGAATCCCTAGGCACTGTGGCCAGGATCGCTGTGTCTGCACGGCCAGATCGTTTTTCTCAACCCTTTGTCTGAGAAAAGAGGTGCCCTTCATCACGACTCTCCGTGAGACCGATGTATTTGCTCAGAAATGTTGAACGTGTATTCTGCGTTAGTGTCGCAGGAGCCAGAACGCCGCGACTCGGACCAGCATGGCCTCCTGTGTCCTCACTCTCCGTTTCTTTCCCCAGGGGAGTACAGTTACTTGGGGACCACTCTTCGCCAGGTGTCCATCGAGCCCATGCCCTCCCTCCTGGACGTGAGGCAGCTCATCGCCCTCTACGGGATCTTGCCTCTAGGTAAAGCCTCCACACGCCCCGCTATGCTTTCCTCAGAAGCAGGGACGCCCTGCTTGCCGGCTCTGGCAGCATCTTCCCGGCTGAACTCTTCCTCCGGAGAATTTCGAGGGAGGGTCGTCCTATTGCCACAGCGCATCCCAGAGCCCAGGAGGGTGCCCCCCAGGAAGCACACGTGTGCACGCTTTGGAGTGCCTGCTCGACATTCTGGGCCCAGGGTCCTGTCGGCAGTCACCCGGAAAGATAGTAACCAAAGCCGGCACCCGCAATTAAAATTGATCAGATTAGACAAAGGGCGGACGTGAGGCTTGCCTTTTATATATACACAGGCTGCCGTTACCAGGTCCTTAACAAAGCCTGCCCTTCATGAGTCAGGGAAAGTGTATTTCGTGGATCTGAAGGATCAAGGCTCCGCCGGTTTTCACTGGCGTCCGCTCTGACTGATCAATACAATTCGATCACGATTGTTCAGACCGACGGACCGACAGGTGTCGGATGTGTGCCGACAGGTGCAGGAAATGGCTGCCCTCGTTAGCGGTTACTATTTTATGACTCTTTTATGTACATGACCCGAGTCATCCGGGGCAGAGGTAGGAGGAGCCCCAGCCAGGCTTTGCTCTGGTGACAGTTCTGAAGTCGAAACCATGTTTCATTTAAGTGGCTTTTAAATGGTATGAGAGGGGCACCTAGGTGTCTCAGTCAGCTGAGCGTCTTGACTCTTGATTTTGGCTCAAGTCGTGATCTCACAGTTCAGGAGATCAAGGCCCAGAGTTGGGTTCCAAGCAGAACATGGAGTCTGCTTACCATTCTCTCTCTCTCTTGTCTTTCTCTCGCTCTCTCGCTCCTGCTCTCTCCCTCTGCCCCTCCCCCACTCATTTTCTCTCTAAAAAAGGTTTTTTAATAAATAAATAAATGATATGGGAATAGTTTAGGCACTTATAATATTGTTCCATTTTGACTTAAACCTACTGGCAAGAAATAACTCATTCTTCTGTCAGAAATAATAAATGGTGGGGCACCTGGGTGCCTCCGTCAGCTAAGTGTCCGACTTCAGCTCAGGTTATGGTCTCACGGTTCATGGGTTCAAGCCTCATGTCAGGCTCTGTGCTGGCAGCTCGGAGCCTGGAGCTGCTTCAGATTCTGTGTCTCCCTCTCTCTCGGCCCCGCCCCTGCTCATTTGCTCTTTCTCGCTCTCTCTCAAAATTGAATAAATGTTTAAAAAAAAATTTTTTTAAAGAAGTAGTAAATGGAATTGGGGGAGTCAACATAAAATTCATACCTATAAAATTTGTGTCATAAATAAGCATAGTTACTTTGAGGTTCAGCGTAATTTGGGGTCAACAATATAGATATGCAGTATTTACATGGCCCACGCAAATCACATGATGGGCCCTCAGCCTCCATCACGCCGTGACTGAGGGCAGTAGAGAACACCAGGAACCAGCAAAAATTTTTTCCCTAACAAATGAAGGGAGGTATGTTTGAGCCGTGGCTCAAGGACACAAGAGGACAGAGGTCGCTTGCCCGCTGGCAAAACGGCGTCAGAAGAAGGACGCTCGAGAAACGTCCACCCGAACCCCCCTTCTGTCGATGAGGAGCCTGAGTGCCCGTGGGCTGTCAGGTCCCCAGGCCCCAGAGCGGGCCGGGGCTGGTTCTCATGACCCGTGTGTGCCTGTGTGTGTGCGTATTTTCTAAAACTGCTATTAAAAGGCAATCTAAGCAGGAAGAGCCGTGAACACCACGGCAGGGGCGCCCCCGCCCATCTGATGGGCTGTGTAGGGATCAGCCCCAAGTGCAGAGGCCTCCCTGGGCCACGGCCTTCCCCTCTCCGAGTGACCTTGGCCACCACCCTCTTCCTTCCAGAAAGTCACTTCCCTGGAGTAAACGGCACACGTTCTCCTGGGTCTCCCCCCACCCCCTGTCCCTGCGGCTTCCCTCCTGCTGCCCCCTCTCAGAGTCTGTCCTCAGCACCGTCTGTCCCCCCGCCCGCCCCAGGACCTGTCCCTGCTCCCTGGCTCAGCCAGCCGTCTTCCAAGGACCCCTACGGCTGCGGCAGTCTCCTTCCCCAGCCCCTCCTGTCCCCCGACATAGGAAGAACTATGTGCCACTCCCCAGTACCTTCCGACTTCCCACTCCAGGCCTGCAGTCATGGGCCCCCCCTCATCTGGCTTCTTCTCACATGTCCCCGTCTTTAAACAGTCCAGCTCTGCCCCTTCCGAGGCTGCCCTCCCCCGGAAGTCAGGCCTGAGCCCCCCATCCCCTTCAGTGGAATTAAGTTCTTCTCTGGCCCCTCTGTGGCTCACATGGATCTCAGCCCCATTTGCCTCCCGTTCTGGTTACATCCACTGAGGTTTAGCTCCCGTCCTGGCCAAAACCCTCTGGGCCCTGACCCCTCCACACGCGAACCCACCAGCCCCCAGCCAGAGCCAAGAAGGGAGCAGCCCCCAAGTCCGGGGGCTGAACGGTCACCCCTTGAAAATGGCATCTGTCTCCTATCATGTCAAACAGCATCTCCTTTATTGTATTATGTGACCATCCCCTCACTGACCACCAATAAAGCCTGCGTATATGATTGCATTTTATTCTTTTTTTTTTTTTTTTTTGAGAGAGAGAGAATGTGAGTTTGGAAGGAGCAGAGAAAGGGGGACAGAGGATGCAAAGCGGGCTCCGAGCTGTCAGCACAGAGCCCGATGCGGGGCTGGAACTCGGGAACCGTGAGATCATGACCTGAGCCGAAGTCAGACAGACACTCACCCGACTGAGCCGCCCAGGTGCCCCTGTAGTTGCATTTCAAACAGAACTTGCCCAAAACTGGCTTCCAAGTTTATGTTAGGTAACCATAGAAACATTTCTGCTTACTTGGTAAATTCTCTATGCCTTTTCAATGACACAAGGAGGGGGGAAAAGGCACAATAATAATTGTAATATGGGTCTATGTACAGCTGATCAAAATGTGCCCAGTCGCTGACCAGAGCAAAGTCACATGATAGTAGATGTTTTGATCACATTCATTCTGTTCGTGGGATAATCACTTAGTCCCAACTTGCTCTCCGAGAGTTCAGAGCGGCGCAAGATGCTCAAAACCAAGTCCCGCTCTGGCCCGGAGGAGACGACAGCGTGGGGGCTTGTGATGCCTTGCAAAGAACCCGGCTCACTGCCCCAACAAGTGTCCGGCCGACGCTGCCCCTGGCGCAGGCTGGAGCCCCGGGCAGAACGAGGAAGCGTCCCCTGCCTTCTCAGCATGGCTAATGAACGTTCTCAGCCTTCCTGACCGCTGGGCATCCACATTCTTCTCCCTAGGCCTTCAAAGAATGTAGTGCCACTGCTGACAAGCAGAGAAATACACACACACACACACACACACACACACACACCCTAAAAAAATGCCAGAGGTGAGTTATTGCAGGAATGTTCTTTCAAATGATGAATTTGGGGGGTGGAATTCTAGGGTGAGGGGCAGCAGAAAAGCCGTGTGCCGAGACCCTCTGTCTCCTCCTCGAGCCCTGACATACAAATCAAAGGTGTCACGGCCCAGCTAAGACAGAAGGGGGCCTCCGGGTAGGAATCCTCCGGACACGTGCTTCCCTGTTGCGGAATCCGGGGTCGCACGGTGGCGGGGCAGCCGTGAGGGTCTGAGGAGCACTGACCTGGGTTTTAGAGCCCTTGCCTCTGACTTTTTTAGGTTCTGCAGCAGTGCATGAGCGCGCCCCGTTGGTGAAATCGCTGCTGCTGGCCGGGCCGTCCGGGGTAGGCAAGAAGATGCTGGTCCACGCCATCTGCACCGAAACGGGGGCCAACCTCTTCAACCTGTCGGCGGCCAACATCGCCGGGAAGTACCCCGGCAAAAGTGGCCTCCAGATGATGCTGCACGTGGTCTTCAAGGTACTCACTGCGTTTCTTGGTTCCTAATACTGTTCTCTGTTCAAATCACATTGTCAGGCCCTGCAGTTAATTTCCTGAGCCCGCGAGCACCCACCCTGCGGACGATTTCCTCCGGCTGGCACACCCGTCTCTTTTTTTTATATATAGTTTATTGTCAAATTGGTTTCCATATAATACCCAGTGCTTCTCCTGACAAGTGCCCCCCACCATGACCATCACCCCCTCCCTCCTTCCCCCTCCCCCTTCAGTCCATGGTGCGTTTTCAGTATTCAGTGGTCTCCCTTGATCTGTGTCCCTCACTCTCCCCAGCTCTCTTTCCCCCTTCCCCTCCCCCTGGTCCTCTGTTTTTCTCCTGGTAGACCTATGAGTGCAAACATATGGTATCTGTCCTTCTCTGCCTGACTTATTTCGCTTAGCATGACTCCCTTGAGGTCCATCCACTTTCCTACAAATGGACATATGTCATTCTTTCTCATCACCATGTAATACTCCATTGTATGTATACCACATCTTCTTGATCCACTCATCAGGTGATGGACATTTAGGCTCTTTCCATGATTTGGCTATTGTTGAAAGTGCCGCTATGAACATTGGGGTACATGTGCTCCTATGTGTCAGCACTTCTGTATCCCTTGGGTAAATCCCCAGCAGTGCTATTGCTGGGTCATAGGGGAGCTCTATGGATAGTTTTTTGAGGACCCTCTACACTGTTTTCCAGAGCAGCTGCACCAGTTTACGTTCCCACCAGCAGCGTAGGAGGGTGCCCGTCTCTTAAACTCCCCCATCGCGTCGTCCTGTAAAGTACTTCATGCCTGCGTCTGGCCGGGCCTCCAACAGGTAGAAACAGCTGCTCTGTTTGCGAACACCCTGCGGTGCCGTCCAGACCAGCCGCCTCCTGGCGCAGTGTCCTTCCTGAAATGCCCGCATGCGTCGCTGGAATCGAAAGCCACAATTTCTATTTCCGGCACACCTCCCTTCGATAACGGCCTCAGGCATTCGTATTTTGGGGGTGTTCTTCCACACGTTCTTGGCCTGAACTGCCAAGGTGTGGCCCTTGGGCACACCCACTGATCACACAGGAGATAAGAAGGAGCCTGCAGGAGCATTTACCCCACTGACAATGGGGGCGGGGGGGATTAGATGCTCATGATATCTGGCTGAGGATAGGGTTTCCTAAAAGATTCACATACCGGCCAGCTCCGTGATCTCAGATAAGTTCTGCGCCTCCCCCAGTCTGTTACATCACCAAAATGAACCAGTCAAATCAAATGGTACTGAAGTGTCCTGTCAGCCCTAACAGCAATGAGTCACTGATATAATTTAGATATGAGTGAAGGCGGTAATAGATGTTGATAGATAGGTAAGTGATGGATGGATGGAGGGATGGATATGTAGATAGATAGATAGATAGATATAAAACATGCATATAAACAGACAAGGATTAGCAAGTTTTCAAACATTTCGATGCAGAATATTTCTATTTAATTTTAACACTTTAGGGGCACCTGGGTGGCTCAGTAGGTTAAGCGTCTGGCTTTAGCTCAGGCCATGATCTCTCGGTTCATGAGTTCGAGCCCTGTCTTGGGCTCTGTGCTGACAGCTCAGAGCCTGGAGCCTGCTTAGGATTCTGTGTCTCCCTCTCTCTCTGTCTCTCCCCTACTCACACTATGTCTTTCTCAAAAATAAACATTTAAAACAATTTTTTTAATCCCCAGGACTTCATTTTTATTTCACTGAGTACCTCAAGGTTGTCTCTACACTGTTCTATCCACTCCTAGTTACTAGAATGCCAGGGAAGCCAGCTTTAACTATGTGAAAATAGCCACGCAGCACGGATGACCCCATCCCCGGGCGGGGTGCCAGTGCACCTCAGCTCTCGGGGCCTGGGGCACAGTTATACATACAGTTGCCTGAGGGGTGGCCCCTTGTCCCCATTGCGCTGGCAGCCAGAGGGAGCACGTGGTGGCGGTGGGGTCTCGTCCGCTTCGCCTCGCGGTCCCCACCACCAAGTCGGGTCAGAGCATTTCCCGTTCTCCTTTTCTCCCCCGCTTGTCCTGCAGAAATTTGCGGAGAGAGAATTGTCCAGAGCTGGGAGACGGGAGAGGGAGAAGGTGGGTGGGCAGCAGAGACCACCGAAGGACTGACTAGGGCGCCTCGTTCTGACCGGCTGTCTCCCCTCCGTGCGTTGTAGGCTGGATCTTCACGGCGGCCCCGTGAGAAGTCCGTCCGCACCCCGTTTACCGATAGAGAACCTGGGGCCCTGAGAGATTTAAACACTTGCCTGAGGCACCGAGGCACATGGCTGGGCTGGGGGCACCCAGGTCCTTCTCTCCTTTGCCCTCCGGCACCATTTTTATCAAGGTCAAAACTACATCTGGTGAAATGCACAGACCTTAGTACATTTTAAGTGCAAGCTCTGGAAAATGTGCGCAGCTCCGTAGCCGCCGTTTTCACGGACCTCTAGGTCCCCGCATAACTTCTTTTCTGGAATATCTGTTCGAGGCGTTTGCCTATTTTTCACTACACAGTTGGTCTTGTGATTGGCAAGAGTTCTTTTTATATTCCTGATACAAGTTCATTGCCAGACATGTGTATTGCAACTACTTCTTCTCGTTCTGTGACTCGAGCACTCATTTTTAACTTTTTGTCGTTTGTGTGTCCTATCACTTACGACTCAGGGCGTGACATCCTCCCGCCGGGATCCTGGAACTCTGCGCGTCCCCTCCCGCTCTGTCGGTTTGTGCCGCACGGACCTCGAAACGCTGTTAGGAGATGTGTCCACACTTAGGGTTGGTGTGACCTCCTGTTTGGTTATTTTCTCACTGCGAAGTGTCTCGTTTTGTCTCTGGCGATCCTTCTTGTCCTGAGGGCTGCCTGGCCTGACACTAATAGAGCCACGTCAGCTTTCTCGATAACTCCTTCACTTCCAGTGTCTTCATAGTTAACGTGCGTTTCTTGGGGACAGCACACGGCTGAGTCTTGCTTTCCTGTTCAGTCTGACAACATACGCCACTGAATTGGAGCCTCCGCGCCGCTTACGTTAAATGCAGTTACTCAGACAGCTGTGTTAGGTCCGCCATTCTGCCCGTTGCTCTCCACTGCCCCATTTCTCCTCTGATTCTTCTGTCTGTCCTCTCCTGCCTTCCTTTGGGCTAACTCGGTGCTTTTTATGGCTTATGTAGATCCCTCTACTGTCTTGTTAGCAGTTCCTCTTTCTTAGTTTTTAGTTACTAATCTATGGATTTCAATAGTATTTTCAACATAGCGCAGTGGACACAGAGTTCATATTGTACTATTTTACCTAAAATGTGAGAAAAATACAAGCCACTTAACATCTTTTGTCTTTTGTGTTTTTATCGTACATTTTACATCTAGAAGTGTTATAAACACCACAGAACGGTGGTATTATTTTTGTACTTAATAGCCATTTGTCTTTTAAAGAACCTCGGTGGGGGGAGTCAAGTTCCCCACACACGCTCACATACCGACTCTTCCCAGTCGTGCCCCCTCCCCCTCCCCAGGCCAGGCCCCACCCGCCGTCATTTCCCTTCCAGCTGAAGGACTTTTTTAGCACGTTTTTCAGTGCAGGTCTCTGGCAACAAATATTTTTTAGCTTTCATTTGGTTGATTTTTTTTAATGTATATTTATTTTTGAGAGAGAAAAAGCAGGGGAGGGTCAGAGAACAAGGGACAGAGAGAACAGAATTTAAATCAGGCTCTGAGCTATCAATGCAGAGCCTGACACAGGGCTCAGACCCACGCGCTGTGACCTGAGCCAAAGTCGGACGCTTAACCGAATGAGCCACCCAGGCGCCCCGTCAGTTATAGAATTTAAATTTGCTTATTTTTACAGGTTTTTATTTCTCTCTTGTAATCCTCCATCTGTTCATTTAAGATGACAATCCTTTCCGCCAAGTCTTCAAACAAGAGTTGGCTTACGTTTCTTGTCTACAAATTCCAATATCAGGGCATCTGGGAGTTTCTTTCTGTTTGACTTTTTTCCTTGACTGTGTCACCTTTTCCTGCTTCTTCGTGTCATTAGTCATTTTTCTTTGCGTTAGACATCGTGGATGATTTGCTGTCGACGTGCTGGGCTTCGCTCTGGCAGGCCGCTCAGTGGCTGGCTGATCAGCTCGAGCTTGCAGAGGTTTTGTTTTCCGTTTAGCAACTGTGGGTCTGTTTTGACTGTTGCCCTTAGTCTAAGGTGAATCTCGGAGTCCTAGAACATCATCTTTGCTTTAATGAACCTTAAATGGAAAGCCTGAGGTATTTAACAAGCGCCTTGAGCTGCCAAAGGCTAAGGTATCTGCTTAGTCATTTTCCGGCTGCTGCTCTCCACTGAGCTCGGAATCTTCCAGCATGCTGACATATTTCTGAGGTTAGCTAAGGATCTGAACACGGGTTGGAGTTTAAGGCCCGGCAGCCTGGCTGGTGGCCTCCTGGCCACCAAGCTCTGAACACCTAGTGCTTCGGTGGAAAAGTAAAAGAAACCTATTCTCCTGCCACCCCCTTAAAAGCACCTGCATGCATCCATCCTAAACACCTAATTGCGTTGACCTTGTCAGGTCACAGGCAGAAGCACATAAATATTAAAATATTGGCATTTCATTGGCATCCTGTTCTACCACTTCTCTACGTATTGACTCATGCAGTCCTCACAACAACGTTATCAGGCAGACACCAACATGATCCCCATTTTACTGATGCGAAAACTGAGGCACAAAGCATTTAGGTAGTTTTCCTGGCTTGCAGTGCCACAATGTGAGCCTGCAGGTGTGATCATGGCATCACTCTGCCTCTCACTGAAGTAAGGCAAAGCCCCTTCCCCCTCCTGCCCCACGGCTCACTTGCTCCTGGTACAGCCCCAGGACAGAGCCGATGACACGATTGTGACATTCTCTCTCTCAAGAAAGTATTTCTTCCGCTAGCGAGACATTGTCTTGATATCAGGTAAGCTAGCTCTGCATTTATTAAAGTCACTGCGTGCTGACATTACGGAGGCCACAAAATGCCGAATGTCCAAGTATCAAAACGTGTGTTTCCCCCCGAGGACCGCCTCGCGGAGCCTCACCTGCACCGTGCGCCGTGCTGATTACTGGAAGGCACGGCAGGCTCGGGGGTGGCAGTCCTTCAGTGAGCACTCGCGGGCAGGGAGGCCCCGTGTCCTGGCGTGACTGCCGGACGGCCCCCTGCCTTGCAAGGAGGCATTCGGCTTTCATTAACCAAAGAGGCGGGAAGTTACACCTGTGCGGAAAATCCAGGGCAGGAGCCATGGGTCCTGAGCGCCGCGAGCCGTGGTCCGGGCGGGGCTCCCTGGGCCGCCGGCAGCTCTGCTGCGTTCGATGGAGAATGTGAACGAACAGAAGGGCCTGTGACTTACCGTGTCTCCTGATAAAGACCTCCCCCCACCCCCGAATTAGCCCCTGGAAGCTCCAGGAAGCCGATCAGAACGGCAGTCCTGCCTGCCGGCACGTTGGCTCCCCCCGCCGCTCTGCACGCGTGAAAACTCTGCGGAAATGCGTCTCCGGTCGGCTGCGTGGACACAGATGCCTATCCGTGTGGTTAGCATTATGTTTGGAGGGTTCCTTAGGTTTGCACAGTCTTCCTAAGAGATTAACAGCTTGGATATCGGAATCCCTGGAAGAAATGAGTTGATTGTACACACGAGCAAACTGTCTGAAATTCCCTCTTATCCTCAAGTTATAGGCGGGAAAGAACATGCATCTTGTTAGCAGGAAAATATTAGAAATGTATCCGGCATTAAAACATGTGCTAAGTGGGGGCACCTGGGTGGCTCATCCAGCTAAGCACCGACTCCTGGTTTTGGCTCAGGTGATGATCCCAGGGTCGTGGGATCAAGCCCTGAGTCAGGCTCCACACTAATATGGAATTTGCTTAAGATTCTCTCTCTCCCTCCGCCCCTCTCCCCTGCTTGCACTCTCTCTTTCTCTCTCAAAAAGAAAGAAAGAAAGAAATGTGATCAACGTTGCTGTTTAGTACACACTTCGTGGATGAAAGAACTTCCTGAGGCAAGGTGCCGCCTCCTTGGCTCTTTATGATCAGGGGAAGGAGAAGCAGGAAAACCCCAGGGGCCCGGGGCCCAGCTCGTGCTGAGGAGTCGGACACACACTTTCACTTTAACAGCACCGATCCCTGATGAGACAGGACTTAAAGTCTCCATTCTACACACCAAGAAAAGCAACAACAAAACGAAACAAAACCAACAAAACTCAGAGTGCTTAATTGGACCCAAAACACAAAAGAACAGAGAGGCTGGCACCTGGATTTAAGCCCCTGTCTGACATCAGCGAAGTCACGTGGCTCCGTGTGGCCTCTGGGGGAGGGAGTCTCCGTCTCACCCCGCCCGCAGCAGCCATGCCCTCCCAGCGACCCGAGGGCAGGAGCACTCCTAGGACATGGCAGCGGGGGACGTGGCAGCATGAGCTGGGGAGGAACCGGAAGCTGCGGCATGCTGCTGGCGCCCGGCGGGACCCCACGTCTCTGGTGCCCCTTCTCCAGCACCCCATCTCCTGACCCTCCCGTCTTCCCGCCAGAAGGCCAGGCAGAGGTCAGCAGCCAGGAAGCCGTCCAGGCAGAGGACTCCTTGTCTGGTCCTCTGGGTCTTGGAGGAGATGGCGGTCCTTGAGCTCTCCCTGTCCTCCAGAGAGGGCCCGGCGCGGAGGGGGCCGCCCCCCACCCACGGTCTAGACCACGTGGCCCATTCTGGCCTGCGCGTCTGGACAGAAGGAAGCCGCGATGCTGTTCGTGCCTTGGCACCCCCCCGCCAGGGGCCCCTCACTGGGCTCACGGCCAACAGCCTGTGGCCGCGAGCCAAGGGATCTCGCCCAGATGTGCGGGTGTAAACAGCTGGCCCAGGAGTCAGGCGACAGCCGTTCTGTTGCTGTAGCTCACGGAAGCTCATTCTCCTCCCGGTGAATAATGCAAACAAAGGCACAGTTGCTCTTCGTGGATGATTTCTTTTAAAACACACAGACACATAATGAGCGTAATAAATATGGGAGGGTCACCCTCCGGAGGTGAAATCCAGTACGAGTAAAGCAAACACGACACCTGACCCCGAAACGCAGAGTTGCTCACGGGAGAGAAGGGGAGGAGGAGGAGAGGGCAGGGGAGGGGAGAGGGGAGAGAAACAGAATCTAGGCGCTCTGGTGCAGCACCTGGTATGAACTTAAAGGAAGGGAGGGGCTGGTGACCTTGATCCTGAGCGGGTCCCGCTGCGCCAAGGCGGGGTCACCTCACACTGTGCGTGGAGACGGCTTCAGGCTGAGGAGGGGAGAACGCATGCGCATCACAGCCTCTTTTCTCAGCATGAACTTTACATTTTAGAGCAGTTTTAGCTTCACAGCAGAACTGAACAGAAGCTGCAGGGCGTCCCCGCGTCGCCACGGAAGGGGCCCCAGACCTCGGATGCCCCAAGCACTGTCAGTAAGGGACGTGCAGGCACTCGGAGGGCCGTAAATCACCGAAAATCTGGGGTCCATCTGGGCTCGTTCTGTGGCTCATGGGGACGGGCCACCACCGGGGTCAACCCACAGGCATTAACGAATGGTTAGCCGATTTGGAAACACTTAAAACAAGGAAGGCCTTGAATGTGGCTAAAACCTGCCGCATTTTAGTGGAGGCTGAGGACGGCTTTGCATGTAGGCGTTAACCCTTGTCCGGCCCCAAACTGCTTAGTCAGTGCGGTTTGGCATGAGGCCCTTTGCCCGTGTGGCTGGGAGTGAGCTGAGGAGGAGAAGGGGGTCCAGACAGCGTCCCAGAGGATTCGTGAGCGTGACGCCTGTCACCATTCAGACACCTTCCGTCTGACGACGGCCTGATAATTGGCCAGAGCATCAACGTGTTCCTGTTGCTGGCACTGACCTGACTCCGCCCACGACGCCTGCCCGTCTATCAACTGTGCCTCATCCCAGCTCCTCCTGGCCCTTTCTTCTGCCTCAGTTTACCTTCCTTTTCATCCAGGGCCAGCCCAGCCGGGCTCCTGGCTCCTTAGTGCACCTCAGCTCTGCTTTGAGTGCCATTTAGTTAATCCCAGCCCATACCCAGTGAGGACTTGAAGTAATTTCTGCCACCTCGTAAAAGATTGTAATGCAAGGAAATTGAAATCTTAAATATTATTTTTAAATACTGGAAATACAGAACAAGATGTCTTCACATTTTTAAGTGTTTAAACAGAACCCAACAACAGTCTGGGAATGTGAGCATCCCCCTGCGTAACACGACTCTCCAGCTCCTCCCTCTCAAGGCGGCAGCCCGCTGGTGGCGGCCCGCCTGTGCCCAGCAGGTCTCAGACAGAGACACTATACACGCTCCCCCGTGTCCCTCAGTCCCAAGCATTCCTGCACCCCACCACTAGCTCAATACGTCACGGATGCTCAGCAAATAGGTATGGATGGATGGAAGGATGGATGGATGGATGGATGGATGGATGGATGGATGGATGGAAGGATGGATGGAAGGAAGGATGGATGGATGGATGGATGGATGGATGGATGGATGGATGGATGGATGGAAGAAAGGAAAGGAGGATGAGTGAGGAGATGGATGGATGGTTGGATGGAAGGATGGATGGAAGGAAGGATGGATGGATGGATGGATGGATGGATGGATGGATGGATGGATGGAAGAAAGGAAAGGAGGATGAGTGAGGAGATGGATGGATGGTACATGCATAGATGGATGGATGGATAGATAAAAGACAGAAGGATGTGTGGGTGGGTGGATGGGAGAATAGACGGTAGCGAGGAAGAAAGGGTAGACAGGTAGCCAGACAGATGGAGGGTGGGTGCGTGGACGGGTGGTGAGTAGATGGATGGTTAGATGAATGGGTGGCAGGCATGGAGATGGATGGTGGGGGTAAATGGATGAATGGATAGAAGAAAGGGAGATAGGGTGGATAGGTGGGTGGGTGGACAGATGGTGGAAGGATGGAGAGACGGTGGGTGTCTTCAGTTTGGTAAACTGAGACTCAGCCACTAAAAAAAGTAAGCTGGTTTTTCATCCATTTCTCTAAAGCAAGCCAACTAGGACACTTTCAGAGAGGACTTCCAAGGAGTCATTTGGGCAAATCATATTAGTAACTCAAGTGTGCCAAGCACATACCAGCTTTCACGGTGGAGCCATTATATCCTACCCCAAGAGAATCTGATTCTGATGGAGAGTGTTTGATAGTCTTTAGAGATTAAAAGAGATTGAAGCCATAAAACTCACATGGAAGGAGTCCTGATTGTTTGCTAGAACTTCCCAGAATTAGAAAAAGCACACGTAGGTGGAAATTCGTCTTCATTCCAGATTTGACACGGAACTGAAAACCTGTAGTTATATTTGATGGGACTGAAGAGCCCCCTACTGGCAGCTGTGTGCAACTGTCCTGTGCAACTTCCGAAAAGTTCAATTATGGATTAATTACATGTAATTGCCCATGACCTCGAACTATCTGTGCGTAATTTAAGTGAAGGCTTATTATTGCTAAATGAAAATCAAAAGAGCAAAGGATACCATTTTTCATTAACAAATCGGCAAAGAGTTTTTTACTGCTGATGCTGGTTAAGGAGAGGAGTGTGGACAAACAGACTCACTTCTCCACGGCCGGAGAGAGTGTGAGCAGAGGACCTCTGGGAGGACACGCGGCCAATGTGGGCGAAACAGGAACACAGAAGCCCTGAGGTCCAGCCGCTGTGGGTCTGGCCTCGTTCTAAGGGAATGACCCGTCAGGGGCCCCCAGAGCTCGCCGAAGCACCGTTTGACTTCGTTAGAAGGCAGAAGCCTTCCAACCGTTCAGAATCAGAAGGTTAGATCAATAAATGACGGGACATCACGTTAGAATGATGTTGGAGAAATAAACTCCACGTTGGGTGAACCAGAACGCAAAGCAGCGCATGCGGAACGATCTCATTTTGGCAAATACGGGTGTGAAGACGGGACATGCTTGACGGTTCGCTCATACGGAGGAGACAGCGTGTTGTTTATGCGTCTGAATGTGCATTCTGAAAACTTTGCTAATGAGCACGGCTTCTGTAATAACAATAAGAAGGGCCAAATTTCCACGAATTTCCAGGTTTTCAAAGCTTGGCCCGTTGCCTTTTGTACCTGTGAACACCCCTGGCCTCACGGACGCCGGCCTGGGCCGGCAACCACCCTCCTCCCTGCTCCCGGGGAAGGACGGCGTTCTCCCTCCAAGGTCAGCCTCTCTGACCTCCCTCCCGTCCCACACCACCTCCAGTCCCCGGGCTCCCCGTCCTTCTAAAAGAAAGCTCCCTGCCTGTCTCTGACCCTTTCACCCTCCCGCCCCCTGTCACCTGGCTTCTGTCCCCTCCACACCGCACCAAGGCCACCAGTGATGGCCAGATTCCCAGCCCCCGGGCGCTGCCCACTCCCCTCCTGCACAGCTGACTTCCCTGGGCTGCGGGGACCACTCTCCCTTCCGGGCCCTTTGTTATACCCGATGCTGCGCTCCTGCCCCACCGGCGTCTTCGCCCACAGCCTCACCCACTCTGCTCCTCCTCTAGGGAGCCCGCCCCCAACCCCAGGACCCCGGGCCCAGCCGCCCAGCATGCCATGCCTTACGCACCCACCGGAGGGATGTTCTCAAAATGCAGCTAGGATCACAGTTCCTGATTAAAGTCCCTTACGGACTCCACGGCTTCCAGGAGAAGAGCAAACTCCGGAGCCTGGCCACAGCCTTTGTGACACCGCTGTGGGCCTGAGCAGCCCCACGAAGGCAGGCCTAGCCCTGCGCCCTGCGTTCCCATCCCCGGCGTGGCCGATGCCCGCACCCCACCCCCTTCAGGCTGCGTGTTTTAACACTTCACCTGTGGTCTCCATTCCTGGTCACCTGCCCCACCCACTTCTCCCTCTTTCTGTCATTGGTGGCCCTCACTGACACCCCATTTTCCTTGGGCCACACTCACGAGCTGCCCTCCCTCCCCACGGGCGGGTCCTTGAGGCCAGGGACCCCAGCAGTTCCCCCTCCTGGAATGAAAAGGTAGAGGAGGAAACAGGTCAGGGTAGTGAGAGGCTTAGGGACGGGCATCTTGTCTACCGTGGAGGCAGGGTGACGCCTGATTAATAAAGGCAGACCCGGGTCTGACTCCGGCCAGACTGACTCCAGCATTTCTCCGGTGCTGGCAGGAGGGGTGGGGGTGGCCAGGGATCTTACCCCTTCTCTGCCTCAGCAACCCCACGTATAAAGATGGAGGCGCCGGGACGAACACGGCATGGTGTGCACTCGGCGAGCGAGGGAGAAGTCATGTCCTGGAGATCACTCTGCACTGATCATCCCTTGCATTGATTGTGATTGTCACAGAGCTCCCTGGGGAAACATCATCTGCTTCCTTCGGTAAGAACCGAACCCTCCCAGACCACGTCAGCACCCAGGTCCCTGCATCCCCGTGTGCCCCACAGCAGGTACCAAGGTCCCCGCATCCCCGTGTGCCCACAGCAGGTGGACGGTCCCAGCGAAGCCATTCCTTCACAGGTGCGGGTGAAGAACACAGGGAGCGTGAGATTCCCCCACCAGCCCCGAAGGCACACACGAGTCCGGGGAACAACTGTTGACTTTCACACTCAGTGGACCCGTGCGGCCAAAGCAATTGTAAATCAGATTCGGGAAGCGTGACTGTTGATCTCAAAACCGTCCCGAGCCGATAAGACGCCCGCAGGTCACGGACGCCGACACAGCCTACTTCGCTAGAAGCAGAAGGCTCCGAGGGCTGGGGGCTCACATCCGCAGCGCCCGTGAGGGGTGGATTGGAGGGATGAGGCGCGCAGACCCCGGGAAGGCTGCCGCTGGCCGAGTGGACGCTCGTCAAGCTCACCACTAGCCGAGATGGGAGACAACGGCTCGAGGGCCGTGTACTTCCAGTGCTATCTGCTCCAATGCTTCGATTTTTAAGAGGGAGTGAAAAGAATAAGGTTTTGCCTTTGTCATTATACAATGTGTCTTTTCTTAGAAGCGGAAAACCCTGTATCTCATTTTCTTATTTTCTTCGGGGGCTGGAAGTAGGGAAGCTTTGGACCCGGAATAACTTTCAGCAGAACAATGCTTTCTTGGAGCCCGCCCTCTGTCTGCAGTGGGGGAGGGAGCGGGCCACCTTGTGAAGTCGGGGAGCCCACGGCAAGGACCCCAGAGAACAGACAGCTGGAGATGGTGCCCAAGAGTCTGGCCGACTCTGCAGCCAGCAGCCTGGTCTTGCCTCCTGCTTCGGCCATTTTCGAGCTGTGCAACCTTGGACAGGTCACTTAGCATCCTTCAGCCTCGGTTTCCCCATCTGTAAACCTGGCTGAGCATCGCAGTACCTGCTTCATAGGGCCGTGGCGCGAACGGGGTATTCGGTGGAGGACGTTGGCCCTGACCATGAGTGTGCTGCCGTGTGTGCCCCGGGGGGGCCCTGGCCAGGCACACGGCTGCTTACCAACAGCTGGCCCTCACCGTGCGTGTCACAGCCCAGCACTCCCGCCCAGGCACGGGGTTACAATCCGTAATTCTGAATTCTTAAATGCTGTGGCTCTGGGCAGAAGAACTGATGCATTCCGCACAGGGGCGGGCGGGGCGTGCTTCCTCTCTGAAGGTGCTGGTGAGCCTGGGACCATGAAAGCACATGCCCAGGTGTGACACTGGCGCCAGGACCGAGTCCCGTCGGCGTTTGTCTCTGAGCCTGCGTAACCGGCTTCGCTAGGTACATAACGCTGGGGAATCGGCCGCAGTGTGCCTAGTGGCTTTTCCACCATCTATTAAATGCCCATCTTGGTTAAAAATCACGCCTGCTGCCTTAATGAGGTTTTAAGAAACATAAAAAACTAGGAGGACATAACGCTGTATTCGCTGTGTGGGAGGTGGGCTTTTGTCTGTCACAGTTTTGCACAAAGCACAGACGGCTGCAAAGATGCCCGGACTTTGCTGTCGTGGGGGCGCTTTGAAGGGACTGTGAGGCGTGTGGCAGCCAATCACAGGCCCCCAGTAAGTCCCAGCGCAGCCCTGCCCATGGGGAGAGGCTCCGAGCTGCAGAACCTCGGCCACAAAGGCACAGTCACACAGAGGCCAACAAATGGCGTTAGGGGGCCCTTGTGCTGAAACGGCCTTTCTCACGAAGAGCAGGTCTGCATAAACCCAGGAGCGGCAAGTAGGCTGTAATTAAAACTCGAGACCCAAATGCCCACTGATCTTGTTGTAGCAGAAAACTGTTGGTTTATTTCAAGCCAAACTGATTCCAGGCTCCGGGTCCTAGAGCACAGTGTGCGGACCTCAAGGGGGTCCTGCCCGAAAGGTGGGAGAGGAGGCCAGGGTGGGGCCCGCCCTGTGGTGCGGGGGGGCCAGGGTCGCAGCGGAGAGCCATCAGGTCCTGCCGCTTCGGGGACCAAGACAGAAACGCAGGTACATTTCTCCTTGCAGGTGGCCCGGCAGCTGCAGCCCTCGGTGGTCTGGATCGGAGACACGGAGAAAACCTTCTACAAGAAAGTTCCCAGTGCGGAAAGGATGGTAAGGCTCCTGGAGCATCCCTTCCTTTGGCTTTTTCTTTCCTCCAAGGGGCCTCTTACCAGGGACGGTCTCCACTTTTCAGGGTCTTTTTTAAGGGAGGGGGAGAAGGGGCAGTCTCTCTCTGCCTTCTACGTGTCTGTATTTGAAAAAATCCAGTGGTCTGCTTTGATGAGGAATAATTTAGACCCAAAAAATGAAGGAAAGTGTGGAAGGAGGGGGCAGGGAGAGCTTTGGACCCAAACATGTGACTCAGAGGTAAGAAACAATCCAGAGAATTCTGCTCGGTCAAAGCAAATGGCGCACAGAGGAGTTATTATTAGGATTTCCTATTGTTCATAATAATAAATAGCAAGGGCCTGAAATTTATGAACAAAGACCTTCTATAGAACTGCTAAGTGCCTGCGCTCGGGGCCTCCAGGGAGCCGGCTCTCAAATGCTTCCTTCCTTCTTTTCTCTCCTGTAAGCGGCCCCCCTCCCCCGAACTCCCCCCCACAAATCACCAGCAAATTTCCCACAAGTTAAAAAAAAATTGCAGATACACATCATTGTTATTCCACATCAATTTGCACCAAAGCAAATAGTGGTTAACGGTGAATTTCTGATTAAATTCATAAGGATTTTAATCACTTTGGATCCTTATGTATTATACATCATTTTTAGCAGGTAAAGCTGATTTGGATAAAGAATGGAAGCTCAATCTTTTCTTCCCCCCAAATGAGCCTTGATTGCCCTGTCATTTTTAGAAACTCTTACAGAGGACTCATTCATGAGTCACCGGAACCCGGGAGCTTGCTCCCTCTGCTGGCCACGCAGCTGCATTGAAGACAGTCCCCACCCGTGAAGGGGAGAAGACAGGAGTTACCTAGGAGCCGGATCAGAGATCTAACGACACATGCAGGGCGTGTGTGACCCGAGGCGTCACACTCCCGACGTCACCAGAAGCTCTGTCTTGATCATGAGCATGGGCTCCTCATGCTCCCGCTGGACGTCAGCCTGGAGAGGAGGAGACGGGGGCCCTGGGCTCACGCTGCCGTTCGCCTCAGCTGGCTGTGTGTCTGTGAGCAAGTGGCTTAACCTCTCTGAGCATCCAGTTCAACCTACCTAGCGGGTTCCAGAGAGCACAGCCTCTGGGTTCATGAGGCACCCTTTGCATTCTCTGCCGTGTCCCCCGTGGGCCGTGGCCTTGCTCTGAGCAGTTCCAGCCGTCGGCTCATTTGCACCCCCGAGTGTGGGGAACAGGGCGAAGGAGAAATGCTCTTGTAAGACAGCCAGAGGAGGCCTGGGGGGAGGGCTAATGGCGGGGAATGACACACGGGCTCAGCAGCCGCGTCCCCTGTGCAAGGCAGGCAGCCGGTGGAGGGGAGAGACGGGAACCCGGTCTGCGGACCTCGCGCCTGCAGGGGCCCGACTGCTGCTGATGGCCGGACTCGGCAGGAGCTGCGGTTCCCACAGACACAGGCGCCAACCAGCTGGATTGCAGTGGGACATGAAGACCTTTGGTGGCAGAGTCTTTGCAGCGGACAGATCGGACCTTAATCCCGTCCAGCTCTGCATTAGAAGAGTCTGCCGTCCGTCAGGGTAGGTCACTGCACTAGAGCACATGGATCAGGCCCTCGGGTAACTCCCAGGACACCTGACGGACAAGAAGCAGAATGTCCCCATGGCTGGCTGGACGGCCCGAGCCGCGTGACCCCAGGCGTACGTGGGAACGTGTGTCCCCGCTCGCCCCCACGTCCAGGGCCTGCCCCTCGTGCTGCCCCCACCGTCTTCCTGGAAATCTGGGGCCACCGCTGGTCCGGCTGTCCTCTCCTTCGCCCCCACCCGGACTCTGACTTTCGCTCACACGTGCCTCAGCCACCCGGGCCTAGAGCCACCTCGAGCATCGGCGGCTGCCTGCTGAAGGTGACCACTGAAAGCCAAGCCACCGTGGCAGCCACGTCCACAGGGGACAGGAACGGGAGGCATCCCACCCAGCTTCCCCTTGGTCCTATTGGTCACTCGGCATGCTGGGGACACGCAGCAGCCTGCCCTCCACCTTGGCCCAGCCTCTGTCCCAAAGGCTCCAACAGCCCCAAAGGCACCGAGGCACAGAGAGGAACGTCCGCCTGCAAAGAATCCGGGAGGTCGCCTCGTCCACTGCAGCGGCTGCGTCTTGGGTCTACGGGATTCCAGAATCTCCCCCGGGAAAATGTCTCACTCACAGTGATTTACTCCCCCCACCCCTGCCGATGGCTCCGCCTTTCGGGTAAGGTTCCCAGGGTGGGGAGATGCATGAAGGCCACCCCATCGTCAGCAGCAAAGCAAAGAGGTCCAGGCAGGCCGCGACGGCTACTGAGCTTGGTTCCGCCCTGGGAACCCAGGCGCCCTGGCGCGGGGACCCCAGGCTGACACGTAGGACAGCTGTGAACAGGGGAAGCTCCCAGAAGGAGGCTGCCTCCCCCCGTTTTGCACAAGAGGACAGAGGCTCTGGGAGCCACAGCAGGTTGGGGAGGGCGCTGGGACCCAGAGGCAGGCGTGTGTGAATGCGGAGGCCAAGTGCTTCTCGCTGTCTGGATGGCACTCCCAGCGGGGACTCCACAGAGTACCAACCATGCTGTGAGTGCTTCAGCCACACCCAGGTCCACCCGCCACACCTCACCGCCCCCGCCGCTCCAGACCGCAGCCTGAAACCTGCCCCGGGGAGGGGGGGTCCTGCTCCGGAATCCCACCCGCACCCTTGTCCCTGGCCCGTGTCCTCAACACGCTGAGAAGCCCTTTCGCCTCCAGGCTTTCAGGAGCGTCCCAGCTCCAAGTGTCCCCCGGCCCTGCCGCCTGCCCCCTTCCTCTCTCCTCCTCCCAGAGCGGAGCCGTCATCATCCCCACCGTCTGCACTCAAACACAGCCGGTCAGCTGCCCGTGGATGCGGCGAAGGCGGTCAGGAATGAGGCGAGACGGGCTGCGGCTGCAATTTCTGCACCATTAGCCTTCGTCCCCTGGTCCAGCGAGAGCCTTCCCGACGCCGCGACAGGCCTCCATGAGGGAACCTCTTGCTTTGCTGGCGCTCTGCCGCGCGGTTTTGGGGGGCGGACTGCAGAAATGCAAGTGGTCATTGCTCCGTGGAGGCGCCTAAGCACTAATTTGAAATTACCCGCAACAACGCAGCGGTGCGGGGCTGCGGAGGTTGCCAGGTGACCGTGGCGAGGCTGGCTGGCATGATGGATGAGCGCCAGGGTCTCCTGCATAATGGTCAGGCCTCTGAACCGGAACAGGGGTGGCCCGGGTGCAGGGGAGCGCTGATTGAAAGGACTTGCCTTTCATTTTCGCCCCCTCCTAATGGGACGACCCCTCCCCATCAGCACGGATGTCACTCTGGATGCCTCCCAGGAACAACATTTGTTATCCAAACAGGCTAATTAAGTTCAGGTGTCCCTGCCATTTCTGGACACGCGGGCAACAATCTCATCCGCCTCAGAGCAGGCGGAGGGCACTGCCGTCACCATGGCAACTAGGCTTCTGGGGACGGGCTCAGACCACACAAGCATGTCTCTCCCCACGCGGAGTGGCAGTCTCCGGCTTCCCTCGCCCTGGGATCAGCCCTCCTTCCACCAGCCCTTGGGCAGCTCCCACACGCACCCGACACACCCCAGCCACCCCTGCCATCCGCTCTGTTGTCCATCAAGCTTCTTAAAAGATCAGTCTATTCTCACCATCCCAGCTTACCCCTCAACCCGACACTCTCTGTTTGCCGCCTTCCAACGCCATAGAAACGGCTCTCAAACAGTTCTTTGGTCCCCGTGCTCTCCCTTTATGCCACGTCCAAGTTGGTTCAATTCCACCCTTCTGTAAAATTCTCTCTTCCGTCGGCTTCCACAGCCCTGGCCTCCTCGTGCCCCACCAACACTTTTTTCTGTATCTCCGCCTTCTGTGCCTTGTGGGTCTCCTTGAGTTTCTACTCAGGTCCATGGCCCATTTCTCTCTCCTCGCCCTCCTTGGGCACCACCTCACGGCTTGAAAAATCACACCCAAACCAATGACTGCCCCACCCTCTCCCCAGCCCAATGCTCTCGCCAATGCTCAGTTGCAAACACCCATGGGAAACTCCTTCCGCCAGGCTTCAAAGCCTGTCCAAACTCTCCTTCCTTCCCCTTACCCAAACTGCTGCTCCTGTATTTTCAAAAAGTTGGTTTTATTCCATATAAGCGCTCTTCAGAAGAGGGCTCTGGATTCATTCTGGCAAAATGAACCCTGTATATCACCAAACTCTCCAAGCCTCATCTAAGTGCTGTGCATTATCTCCTGGCACAGTACAGATATTCCTATGAGGTCTTTCCTTCTAGAATCTCAGCACAGGCCTTCCTTCAGTGGCAGCGGGCCCAGAAGGGGGTTTCTCAGAGCTGAACAGAGGAAGACTTATCATTTAATATAATGGAAACCGATGGGAGCTTTTTACACGATCATTTTGAGCTCTGTTGGCAAATCGCTAGTTTCCTCCAAATTGCAAAGCCGCCAGAGTTTTAAAGAGAAGAGACGGAAAATCAGATTTTCCGTCTCTTCCCTTTAAAAATCTGGCTCCTCAACAGAGGAGACCTGGCATTGTTTCCTACCAGCACTTGTATTTCAGAATAAAACATAAATCATCCCTTAATAAGCACTTTGTTACGCAGACACATTATGCCATTCACTCCTCAGTGTTCCTGTAAGTCAGGCTCTCTGGTGATCCCCATTTCTCAGATGTGGGGACTGAGGCTCAGAGAAACTGAGCAACCTGCTCAAGGTCCCATGACTGTCAAGAGCGGAGCCAAAGCTGCAATCAGATGTGTCTGAACCATCTGTGCATTTAACCATTTGCCATGTTATCTGCCTGTTATTATGGAGTTTTTTTCCTTGGGTTTTTCTGGGGAGGGGAGAGGGATTTGGACAGCCTGGTTCAGTGTCAAAGTAAGGGTCCAACAGACACCCCTCCCTGTCCCAGACCAGCCCAGAGTCTGGGTCTGAGAGGTGACAGATTTCCGCAAAGACCTGGGGTCGGGATTAAGGAGCGGCCCCTTCAAGGCCTTCCTCCTCAGTCAGAGCCGTCCATTTCTGGGACTCCAGGAAGTCCTTCATCCCCGTCTTGGGCCTTCCCCTCTTTTAAGCCCCTCTGTTCCCCTGGGCGGGCTCGCGCAGGGCCCTTGCTTCCTCCTGGTGGAGCAGAAGCAGGCTTTGGATTCCTGTGGATGCAGGAGGAAATGACGGGAAGATGCCTGGTGGTCTGGCCTCAGGCCCGGCCTACGGGATTTAGTTTGCTGTAAAAAGCCCATCTCTTCTTCTGCTGTGAATTACTTTACAAAAAGTCTCCTCTAAACTGAATCCAACAACGTAGAGAAGGGATTACACACCATGACCGAGTGGGATTTACCCTGGGCTTAACATCCAAAAGTCAATGTGATGTGCTGCATCATTGGAAGAAGAGACAAAAATCACATCATCCCAACACATCCAGAAAAAGCGTTTGACAAAACCCAACACCGCTTCATGATAAAAGACTCGACGACATAGAAAGTAAAGGGAATGTCCTCGCCTGCTAAGGGCACATACTGACGGCCACCGGTGATGTCACACTTTGGCTTTTCCCCTAACGTCAGCTCTTCTCTCCAGCATGGCACTGGAGGTTCTCACCAGGGCGATTGGGGGGAATGAAATAGAAGGGATTCCTGCTGGAAAAGAGGAAGGAAACCTATCTCTATTTGCTGATGGCATGCTCTTATATAGAGAAAATCCTAAGGAATCCACTAAAAAAGCATTTGAACTAATAAACAAACCCAGCAAGGTTGCAAGATACAAGATCAATATACAAAAAGCAACTTCTATACGCCTGCAACGAAAAATCAAACATTGAAATTAAGAAACAACCATGTGTAATAGCATCCAAAAAAATAGTTAGGAATACATTTAACAAAGGAAGTGCAGGATTTGTACTCTGAAAACACTGCTGGAGAAAAAAGTTAAAGAAGACCTAGAAAAAAGGAAAGATACATCAAGTTCATGGGCTGGAAAACTTAATATTGTTACGATGGCAAGAATTCCCAAACTACCAGCAGATTCAACACAATTCTCATCCAAATGCCCTCTGTCTTCTTGGCAGAAATCGACAAGCTGACCCAAAAATCCATATGGAAATTCAAGGGACCTTAAATAGCCGAAACAATCTTGAAAAAGAACAGCGGTGGAGTCCTCAGCACTTCCCAGTTTCAAAGCTTACCGCAAGCCTGCAGCAATCAGGAGAGTGTGGTGCTGACATAGAAGAAGGCACACAGATGAGTGGAATAGAACGGAGAGTCCAGCAATAAGCCCTTACATTTACAATCAATTGGCTTTTTGACAAAGGTTCCAAAACAATTCAATGGAGAAAGTTGTTATTTTCAAAAAACGGTGCTGGGCCAATTGGGTAACCACCTGCAAAGGAATGAAGCTGGACCCTACCTTACACAGTATTCAAAAAATAAGCCCTGAGGAGGGAGCGTCTAGGTGGCCCGGTCAGTTGGGCATCCAGCTTCTGCTCAAGTCATGATCTCACAGCTCGCGAGTTTGAGCCCCGCGTCGGGCTCTATGCTGACAGCTCAGAACCTGGAGCCTGCTTCCCATTCTGGGTCTCCCTCTCTCTGCCCACCCCATTCATGCTCTGTCTTTCTCTGTCTCAAAAATAAATAAACATTAAAAAAATTTTTTTAATCAACCCATAATGCACCAAAGACCTGCAAGTAAGAACTAAAACTCTAAAACCCTTAGGAGACAATGGAAACACCAATCTGTGTGACCTTAAATAAAGCAATGATATGGTAGATAAGACACCAACAGCACAAACACCAAAAGGAAAAAGAAGTTGCCCCTCATAGAAGGGAAACACCTCTCCGCCGGGAAAGACACTGTCAGGAAAGACGACCCCCAGGATGGAAGGAAGTACTTGCAAACCATGCATCTGACAAGGCACTTGTATCTGCACCATATAAAGAACTCTCACAACTCAATAATCAAAAGACAAATAATTTAAAAAGTAGGCAAAGGATCTGAACATGCATTTTTCCAAAGACGGTTACAAATGGCCGATAAACACAGGACGGTATGCTGACCATCATCCGCCAACAGAAAGATACAAATCAAAACCACAACGAGATGCCCTTTCATATCCACTAGGATAGCTAATTTTAAAAAAAGGAATAAAAAGAAAGAGAAAAAGAAAAATACATAATAACAAGTGTTCACAAGGATATAGGGTTCACATTTGAACCTTTATACTCTGCTTCAGGGACTGTAAAATGGTGCGGCCACTTTGGAAGGTGGTCTGACGTTTCTTCAATATGATCCAGGAACTGCATTCCTGTATGTGCCCGAGCGAAACGTTCACAGCGCTGGCACTATTCACAATAGCCAAAAAGTAGAAACAACCCAAATACCCATCAGCGGATGAGCGGGTAAATACTGTCTGGTCTTTCTGGACCATGGCTGTCATTCAGCGACCAGAGTGACGGAGTAACGCTTGCCACAACACGGTGAACCCCAAGAAGATGCGAAATAAAAGCATGGGCACACGCACGCTCCACATGTTGTATGATTCGACTTATGTAGAACGTATATCTAGAATAGATAAATCTGTAGAGACAGAAAGTAGACACCCAGTTGCCTAAGTCTGGAGAAAGGGGGTGGGGGTTGGGAACATTCCGTGACTAACTGCTACTGGGTACAGTCTTTTGGGAATGATGAAAATGTTCTAAAATTGACTGTGACAATATTTGTGCAACTCTATGAATATACTAAAAACCACTAAATTAGGCAGTTTAAATAGATGAATTGTGTACTATGTGAGTTCTGCCTTAATAAAGCTGATGTGGACATAATAATGCTATAAATCTAAGAATAAAATATAATGTGATAATAATAAGTATATATTTTAAGTCTCCTTTGCAGCCCTCAAATGGGATAGGCCCTCCCCCAGGAAGGAGACTTGGGGGTACCCAGGCCCCCAGCACACCCCTCTGGGAGGGAGGGGGCCCCAGCAGAGCAGAGGGAGGAATGGCAGCCCGGAAGTCGGGATCCTGCTCGTTAACTCCAGGACTCAGGATGTCACAAGGCTCTCTGGGCCCAGGTTCTCGAGGACTGTCCCCTCCAGGGGAGGTTGTGGGGACCACGTGGAGAAGTCCACGTTGAGCAGAGAGAAGTACCTAGAACACAGTTAGCTCTCAGGAGCTGCTCCTGACGAGGATTATTCAGCTGGAAGACACATCACCAGCCTGGACTTAGCAGGGCTAAGTACAGAGTCAAGGTTGGAAAAGACCAGCCCCCTGCCTTGTCCTTGGACATCAGCAGAGGCCCCCAGTCTTGTTTGTTGGGGCCAGAGCTCCCCAAGTTTATGCAAAAGACATTTCTTCTTCTAAATCTTAAAAGAACAATAAGAAGATTGCTTTCAAAAATAAGTAAATAAAATGGCTCCCAATGGCCCCGTGGCCTCCAGGCTCCTGCCTTTCCCACCCAGTCTCCCTCCTGCACCTTCTCGACCCCGGCATGGAAACTGCAGGCACTGCACGGCCAACAGCCCCACGACCACAGAGGATGCCCCTGGACTTCAGAGGAGCCCTGGGCAGCACCCCGGGGAGCCCCTTGCCCTTCCCCGGAAGGACTCCTCTCCCGCCCCTCTCAGATGGGCACCCCTGCCCTCCAGCGCGCTTGGTTGCACCTAACTCCCCCTCCCCTTTGCAGAGCAGATGGTGGGTCCGTCCCTGACCACCAAGAGCCTCCCGGGGAGGAGGGCACCGTAACACACAAGTGTCCCTGTCCCAGAGGCCCTGCAAACCACACAGAGCGCTGCCACCCTACCCGCCAGCTGTAGCTCCAACACCCTGCCATTCACTTTTGTTCCTGAGCAGACACTGCTCCCCCCCAGGGGTCGCCGGCCCTTCCTGCCTGCAGGGCTGTTTCTGGGCTGCGCTGCGACACCCAGGGTTGGGCGACAGGAAAGCCGTGTGGGGGCGCCTTTCACTCCCACTCAGCGTTCAGATTCTCCTTGGTTCCATGGCCCCTAGCGAAGGGGGAGCAAAAATGGCCAAGAACGCGCTTGGGGCTCCTCCGTGGAGGCTCTCTCCATCACCCCACCCCTCCTCCTCCTCCTCCTTCCTCCCTGTGTGGCTGTGCGGTGGAGGCTAATTGAAAGCTGGTGCGTTGCCATGGTGACGTGGCCAAATCTGACCCCACAGCTGAAGTCATCCTCCCTGGGGCACCTGCGTCTTGTTCGTCTCCCTCATTAGTGTTGGGACTTTACTAAAATCCTACAGGTTCAAACCCTTTCCAAACTGCTTCAGAGAGAGAAGTTTCATATTCTTTTGTAACCGGGGGCCTTTCAGACCTGAGAGCCAGACCTGCGGGGGCTCGCCGTCAGGGCCGCCGGCAAAGGGTTCACCCTCGGAAGGGCTCAGAGGGACCCGCATCACCGCCGGTGAGTCCTGGCACCAGCCGGCTTCCTTCCGCTGGCAGATCGGCCCTGCGTCCCATTCTGGGGGTTGAAGTGCTAGAAAGATCAGTCAGGTGCTTCCTGCCTTCCCCGTTTCCAAATCCCAGTGCCAGACGTGGAGGAAAGGAAGGATCTGGATTCAAACCACCCAGGCCAGGAAACGCATCACGGCCCCGTCAGGGCCGACGCGGAGCATCGTGTCATCAGGGCCTTGAGGCCTGTGACACACGACCGCCGTGGTGCTTCTAAGTGGCCTCCGGTCCTGGATTCTGTCTCCGCACGTGGGCTCATCTCCCCCTCTCCCTCCTTCTCCCAGATCGAACCCAAACGCCTGAAAAAACAGCTCCCAAAAATCCTGAAGCTCCTGAAGCCGAGTGACAGGATCTTGATCGTGGGGACCACGAGGCGGCCTTTCGATGCGGAACTTCAATCCTTCTGCAAAGTTTACCAAAAAATTATTTTGGTTCCCAGACCAGACTATGCTTCCAGATTTGGCAAGTAGCCCCAGCCCCTTCCCGAGTGCCATGGGGGGAGGGGGGGGACGGGGACAGGGGAGGGACGGGGACAGCGGAGGGGGCCTGACCGGAAGGTGGGTGCACCCGAGGGGCCCCCAGACGCCCACAGAGCCCAGCAGTAGATGCAAACCGCCCGGCCATGAGGACAAGACAGGCATGTTAACTCCGTTCTTGTTACCCGAGACCAAAGGAAACTGGACAGGGAGGCTTATTTTGGGCCCTGAAGGTGACAAAAGTCTTTGCAGGTATGAATTTTTCTTTCGACAGATTGAATACCAGGCTTCTTGGACTCACAGTGACAGTGGCTTTCTTGGAGACCATTATTCCTTCCATGGACTCGTTTTTTTTTAAGTTTTCCAGTCTCAAAGTATTAGTCCAGGAGCCTGTTGACTTACTTACAATAACCATTAAAGTTAACAAGAGCTTCTTTTTCAGTTTTTTCCTCTTGAATAGACAAATTGAAAAATCTGCTTGTATTGACATATATTTTTAAATGGGAATAACACTAAAACCGTGCCCCCGGAGGCGGTGCAGGAAAACGGTAAAGGGCCACGAGATAAGAGCTCTGGGGAGACCTGGTTCTGA
Source organism: Helogale parvula (assembly GCA_004023845.1). Lineage (NCBI taxonomy): Eukaryota > Metazoa > Chordata > Mammalia > Carnivora > Herpestidae > Helogale > Helogale parvula. The sequence goes on from PJEM01000170.1 coordinate 518,608, forward strand.
GTCCCAGCTCTGCCACCAGGTCCCCGGTGACCTTGACGGTGAATGTGGAGAGGACTGTTTAGTCCCAGGACTGTCGTGACCCTTATCTGCGGGGCAGCCCAGCACGCAGCACCGTCCCCCCTCCCACCGAGGAAGCGAAGATGGTGGCCGTGCTATGGAGGGGTACATGCCCGGGCAGCGAGTGGCCACGGCGGGGGGCTGGTGTTTGCTGTTACCTGCTGCTGTGTCACAAACCGTCCTGGTGGCTTAAAACAACGGATTATTGGTCTCATGGTTCAGAGGGTTCACGGGCTCAGCCGTGAAGTCCTCCTTGAAGTATCTCAGGACATTTCAGTCAGGTGTCAGTTTGGACTTCATCTGAATCTCACCAGGGCTGGACGTCTGTGGCCACTCACTCCTGTGGTTGGAGCCGATGCTGGCTGTTGTCCGGGAGCCCAGCCGGGGATGCCAACCAGATAGCGTACACCTGGCCTTCCCATGTGGCTTTGCAGAGCACAGTGGCTGTGAGCATCCTGAGAGCAAACGCTTCAAGACAGTCAGACAGAAGCTGGAAGGATTCTTGTGATCCACTTTCACCAAACTCTGCTGGTCAAGAGGGAGTCTCAGGGCAACCCAGATTCAAGGGCAGTGGACTACACACGGGTGTGAGTGCTACGGTGTGGCTCATGAGGGGTCATCTTTACCTCTCATGGTGGTGGCAGTGATGGGAGCGGTAGGAGTAGATGTGGCATAGAGATGGTGATGGGGGTGTCAGAGTCACAAATGGCAGTGATGGTGGTGGCATCCTGGTGCTGGGGGAGAGGAAGGTGGGCACCTGGGCGGTGGTGGTGGTGGTTGTGGTGGTATGGACAGGAAGCTGGTCACATGGGCTATGGTGGTGGTGGTGGTGGTGGTATAGACAGGAAGGTGGGCACCTGGGCTATGGTGGTGGTGGTGGTGGTGGTGGTCTGGATAGGAAGGTGCTCACGGTGGAGCAGTGGTGGAAATGAGGCAGCAGTTGATTGATGGTGGATAACATTAATAGAAGTAATGAAAATGACCAGGTCAGACTTGGTTGCTATTTATCCTTCCCCAGTCAACAACCCAAAACAGAGGGACTCTGTGGTCCCTTGTGGTTGGTCTTAAGCTCCTGGTCGATGTCATCTGCTAGGAACAAGTCTCTACTCCCCCCACAGTTTAAACTCCCGGCTTCTCGGCCACTCCCCGTGCGCGATGCACTCATTTCCATCTTGATAAACTGGGATCCTGGCTCCACAAGTCAGTACCATCCACAAAGTACAGGAGAACTTCGGTCTCAGTTTATTTCTTCATCTTTGTGGCTTCTCCAACTTCTAGAGCCACCAGGCCCTCCTTGGGGACCTTTGCATTCAACTAGCATAAAAGGAAAAAAGAGAAGACACTAGAGAGTATCTCACAGAAATTTTAGGGACAAGACCCAGAAGGGCCAGCTTTTGTTTCATTGATGTTGCATTGGCCAGGATGACTCCCATGGCCCCACTGAAGTTCAAGGGCGCAGGGATGTGTGGCTCTGCCCAGAAGGATTCACACACAATGGGGTGGGTGCCAGTGGTACCTGAGTCAGCGTGGAATGTCCCATACTCTGGCCTTCTTGGAACTTCGCCGCTCTCATTCTGGTTGGCCAGATTTTCCTCTCCCAGCCTCACAGACTTTTGGGTGGTAGGCATGGATTTTAAGCTCTCTGAATGGAATAAGGTGGGGTATTATTAATTTTAAGGGGCCAGAGCATTATTCTTGACTTTGGATTGAGTAGCTTCTACTGGTTGACAAAACCATAAGCCCTTTAAAAATGAAGATGTTCATGTATAACAAGGACAGTTGTGGGGTTTTTTATAAAACACCAGGCCTGTGTTAGGTCACAGATCACATTACAGTTTCCAATCTGAATCTCCCTGTGGCGGCATCATGGGGGAGGAAGAAGAGAGCATCCCTTCCCCCGTGGGCACGTGATAAACTTGTGTGACCAGGACTTTCCTCGGGCCCAGGGCTCTGTCCAGTAAACCATGTACTTCTCATATATTTCTCCCATGGTGGGCGATTTGTTCAGGTCGCCATTCTTGCTGACGTCATAAATGCTGTCCGGCATTTCCCCTGGTGACCTTGAAGTTTTCATAGCCCCAGTGGCTGGGACATCCATCTTAAAGACTGTTCCTGTCTGCACTGATCAAAAATGGTCTCTTCCAGCCCATAAAGCATAGACTGCAAATCTATAACTCGGGCCTCTGCTTGGCTGTCTCTCCACCAGCAGCAGAGCGCGGAAGGTATGCTCTTGATCCTGCTTCTCAGATCCCGCCAGGCAGGGCTGGGGAAGAACAGGGCTGAGAAGGGAAAGGTGGGTCAACGTGAGGAAACATAGTTCTTAAGGTTTACAAAATGGGAATCAGTCTCTACTTTCTTTCCCCAAATCAAGCTATTTACTTCTAAATGTCTGCAAAGAAAATCCACCCACAAGGTTGACTAATGCCTTGACTAGTCCCCAGAAATCCCTCTGGGCCTCCTTTCCCCACATTTCTAATGCCTCCCTCTCTGGCCTTTCGTCCTGGGGATCTGTTTCACTAATCTCCCAATTCATCACAGGCTCCCACCCCAGACCCAGCATCAAGTGGGATGAGTCCAGTCCACGTCTTCTGATTTTTCTGGCATTCTAGTCTTCAGAGGCCAGAAGCTCATCCAATCATATTACCACTTCCTGTGCTTCTGTAAAACCACAAATTAAAGGATGGATTTTAAGACAGTACATCATCTCAGACACACAGTTGGGAGCCAGAGTAGAACCAGTCTGGAGTGTCAGAAACAGAGAGGGGATCCAGCCTAAAGAAAGGAAAGAGAATGTAGATTAATCTGAAGAAGTGAGGAGCCTTTCACATCCAGGAGAAGGAAGATAAAATATGGCACTCGGTCTGGGGAGCACCCCAGTGTGGGGAGCACCACCACTACCCTCCACGTGCTCACCCACTGGTCTGGCCCCTGACCACCACGCCCACCGCCAGTCCCCACGTCTGTCATGTTCTCGTCCGTGCTGTGGGTAAGAAGTTTGCCCAGGGGCGTAACTCTGAAGCTGAATTTCCAGCCCGGGTCACCTACTGGGTCCTCCGCCTCCGGGGCTACGTCCTGCGACTCCCCATGATGGGCCCTCCGCCCCCGGGGCTACTTCCTGTGACTCCCCATGATGGGTCCTCCACCTCCCGGGCTACATCCTGCGACCCCCCCATGAAGCGCGCTCTCTCCTCAGCTTCCAGCCACTGTTCAGACCCGTTCACACCTTTTGTCGATGTTATAATAAATCTGGACGGGGACACAGCAGATCCCAAGGGATGATGCTGTCTGGTCATTGTTCTTATTTTTCCCGTGAGTTGTATCTTCTGATTTCTAACGTTTCCTCGCTTATGTCTAGCTAAGGGTAATCCTCACCTGCTCTAATCTGTTTTACATAAACATTCTTTGACATGCTCTGTATTTATTTCATGCTACCTTTTTTTATTGGCATTTTTAATGACATTAGGAAACTTTGGTACAAAAGGGAAGGATGAATGATTATAATTTTAATTACAATAGCAACAGTAATGAAGCTTCAGAAAATAAAGTTCCCCCAGATGTGACAACAGCACTCTTCAAGTGCTTTGTCTACATTCTTATATTTTTCACAGCAGCTCAAAAAGTAAATCTACTCCCATTTTATAGGTAAGCCAGAGATGGATTAGAGCCCAAACAAACCCCCCGCGGAAGCAGTAGAGTAGATCCAGGGGGTCGGATGTTCCTTTAGGTCAATCTGGCAGTCCATACAGCCCATGACATTGACCTGGCACAGGTGGGAGACGCTGCAGACCCCAGGGGACATGCGCCCCTTCCAACAACTCAGCTCACCCCAAGGCCAACCATCAAAGAGGACAGTGGAGTCGGGTTGTTAAAAAGACTCATGACCCAAAATCCGACTCCAGGATGTAACTCATAGACACACTGAGGGTTATTCTATTCCTGGACAGTAATTAGACTTTTTCATTTTATCAGGTATTTTTGAATCAATGTATTTGGATGAGCTAGTCATTTACCAGACCTGACAGTACTCAGATTATATAATAATGGTCATTTTTAAAAATTTTTTTAATTTTTTAATGTTTTATCTATTTTTGAGAGAGAGAAAGAGACAGCATAAGCAGGGAAGGTTCAGAGAGAGAAGGAGACGCAGAATCCAAAGCAGGCTCTAGGCTCTGAGCTAGCTGTCAGCACAGAACCCAACATGGGGCCTGAACCCATGAACTGTGAGATCATGACCTGAGCTGAAGCTGGTCGCTCAACTGACTGAGCCACCCAGGCACTCCTCGGTTTACATTTTAAGTGTTTCTGATGAACTTTGCTAAAAAAAAAAAAAAAAATTTTGAAGATCTTTGTATCTTTAAGCAAATGTTGTCTGATAATGTATAACATATATACTGCAGTGATATGAGTAAAGGGTGAGCCACTCTCTAGGTTAATTTATGTCATAGATTTAAAAAAAACTTGTTTTTAATGTTTTTTATTTATTTTTGAGAGACAGAGAGAGACAGTGCAAGCAGGGGAGGGGCAGAGAGAGAGGGAGACACAGAATCCGAAGCAGGCTCCAGGCTCTGAGCTGTCAGCACAGAGCCCGATGCGGGGCTAAAACCCACGAACTGTGAGATCATGACCTGAGCCGAAGCCGGACGCTTAACCGACTGAGCCACCCGGGCGCCCCTAAAATTTTTTAATGTTTATTTATCTTAGAGAGACAGAGAGAGACAGAGCATGAGGGAGGGGCAGAGAGAGAGGGAGACACAGAATCCGAAGTAGGCTCCAGGCTCTGAACTGTTAGCACAGAACCCGACGTGGGACTCAAACCAATGAACCGTGAGATCATGACCTAAGCCGAAGTTGGATGCTTGACTGACTGAACCAACCAGGTGCCCAATAATGGTCATTAAAAAAATATATATATTTCAAATATTCCTTAAAGAAAGTCACAATGCTTGGGAGACATTTGACCAGATCTTTGCAGCCCTGGGAAGGGTTCTGAGACAGGTGGTCTTGGCAATGCACCGCCTTTCCTCACTGTCCAGGAACAGCCAGTGTGGGAGGCTACAGGGCTCGAAGTGTGACAGTATTTGAAATGCTGTGTGGGAGCCCAGTCTATCTCTAAAGTTCAGTCATTTCGTAATTCATTTTCACACCCTCCCTATGTTCTAGGTGAAATTTCTCTGTGTCCCCGGGTCACACTAACCCAGAGAACAATCAGGCACCCACTGGGGGGGTTTTGGTTAACCTCTGCCCATTCACAGCTGTTGGGGGTGGGGGAGAGAATACGGGCCACACCGCACTATCAGGGACCTGACCCACTGGTGACGAATGGAAATTGGAATCTGCGTTCCAATTTCACATATAAAAATAATAGACCAAACCTCTGTAACTAAAGAAAAAGATCAAACTCCTCCTCATACAAACACTTTGAAAAATGTAATATTCTGATGAGCAGGGACCCCATACATAGGCTATCTGAATTTCCAATTCTGAAAGATCTTGAGCATCTTTGGAGGTACCGCACTAAAACTAACTGAATGTGGCTTGATTTTTCATTGTCTTGTGGATCTAGGACCCCAGGGCCCTCAATATGTATGATTTCGGGTTGAAAATCACTCAGAGGGAAAGAAATATTCAGCTACATGGCTTCGCGCGCGTTTGAATTACAAATAAAAGGGAGTGTTTGCCCTGTGTATCCCTTTCTTGGTGAGATGCGACTTTGTACCAAGAACTAGAAAATCCTGCTTCTCTGTGGTGACATTGGTTCTCTGTGTCTTTTCCGCCATCTTGGATACAACAGTTTTGTGGAAACAGATCATTCAACGCAACGGAGGAGTCATCACCAACGCCTTGAATATAAGTTGCCTGGCGAAAGTCACTGATGGCTTCACCCAAGGACACATCATCCAGGTGGTTAAAGGTGTGCTCACGGACCACAGAATCCACCGGCAAAGCTACAAACCCCTCATGGCGGCGGAGTTTATCACAGCCCTAGCCGGCATGAGCCCAGTGTACCAGGAGGAAGAAGAGAGCTTTAAGGTAAATGGAAGGACCGTGTAGCCCGGTGTTAGCCACAAATGCCTGTCACCAGACCTCCTCCCTCCGGTTCCTGAGTTTCATAAGTTTGTCATATACAATGAAATTTGGCAACTTGACATGTTTGGGTCACAAATTCTTTCCAGTCTTGCCCGTACACATGTGTCTTCCAAATTTTAAGAAAAAGTGTGATCTGCGATCTTATAAATTAACTGCCAAATTGCAGGATTGAATAGCAGCTTCAAAACCACTGGATTCAAACAGGCACTCACACCCACACACACTCACACCCATGCACACACATCCACACATGCGTGTGTCACGCGCTTTGTATTTCATGCAGTGGAACAAGTTGTCATAGAGAAAACTATTCCCTAAATAGTACATCTCAGGCCCATGCTGGTTTTATCCCATACTTTATCCCATTTTATGATGCTCACAGAATTTTTAGATCTAGAAGAAACTGGGTACCAGCTCTTCCAAATCCCCCTTTTACAAGAGGAAAATATGTTGCAGAGAGCTCTGTGCCTTATTCAAGCAAATCAACATTAGAGCCTTGGATGCCCAGGCCAGCGGGCACACCTCACACTCCTTTTAATCAAAATGAATACAGTTGTGCTCACTTTCTGGACCGGGAGGCAGTTTCCTTGGCCAACTGGGAGAACAGGGGAGGAAAACTGTATCCATGCAATTATACGACAACAGCATTGGCCGTGCGATCCTCAGAGAAAGAATCAGAACTCTCGTCTAAGCTGTATTGTGTCTGGAAGCCTGCTTGAGATTAGGAAAATTTCCCTTTGCAGTGTAACACTTTTCCGCCAACTCTGAAAACCATGTTTTCCTCCTGCTTTGCCACTAATGTTTCGGCACAAGGTAGAAAATAGTCACAATCCTGATCTCCACAATAATAATCTAGCGCAGGGATTGGTAAACGTATCTATAAAGGTCCAGCTGGCAAATATTTTAAGCTTTGAGAGCTCTGCAGTGTCTGTGACAACTATTCAATCCTGTATCATAGTACAGAAGCATTCGTACCCAGTATGTAAATGAATGGACATGACTGCGTTTTAATAAAACTTTATTCGCAAAAACATGCAGCGGGCCAGGTTTGGCCCATCCATTATAATTTGCAAAACTGAAAAGAAATAGTTCCAACTCCAAGCTGGAGTTTCTGCCAAGGATTTGAATTAATGCTCTTGTTAACTGTTTAAACCTTGTTGGAATGAATTGCAAATATTCAGCCTCTTCCTGTGACACATCATGTTCTCTTCTGAAATTCCCAATTCCTTTTTGCCCTCCTAAAATAATCACTTTCCTCCTTATTCTGAGAAGCTGGGTTTAGGGTAGTAGAACCTATGCTTTCTCTTAGCTGGCTTTTTAACTTTCTGAAGTGACTTGTAGATGTTTTTCTGTTCCAGGTGCTTGAGGTCTAGTAACTATAAGTGTCGCACTATTCAGGACAAGGACATGCTCGCATTATATAACCTAAATGAGAACATGCATGCTTTTCACTTCGGTCCTAGGTATATTTGATCACTTTATTCTTTTTTTTTTTTGAGGAAACTAAGTCATTTTACCACCATTACTACTAGTCCCCTCGCCCCATCGATTCTACTTCTTATCAGTAGCTCAAGACCTTGACACAATGGCAGCCCCAACTAGATGTTCAATAAAACTGTTTCATGGCAAGTTTATTAAGCGGATGGGCAGATGGACTGGTGCTGTCCCACCGCCGAGTAACGTGGCGCTGTGGCTGTAGAACTTCTGATCCCATCAATCATTTCTGCCCTGAGAAATCTGACCTAACTGTGCTTCTGACAATGTGTCAGACCAGGGTCTTGGGGATTCTCCAAACACATCGCACCCTGCTCTGTGGACATGATGGGAAAAGTATTTAAGGATAATGATGGTACTAATCCTCATAATGTCAGGGACACCTGGGTGGCCAGTCGGTTAAGCTTCTGGCTCTTGATTTCAGCTCAGGTCATGACTTCACGGCGTGGGTTTGAGCCCTGCGTCTGGTTCTACACTGACAGCATGGAGCCTGCTTGGGATTCTCTCTCTTTTCCTCTCTCTCTGCCCCTCCTCCAGGCAAGCTGTCTCTGTCTCTCAAAATAAATAAACTTTTAAATAATAATAATCCTAATAACATTAGCCAATACTGACTACTTATGTGCCAGGCACTTTGTTAACTCATTTAAACCTCCTCATCCCTTCATATTACCAGTGAGGAAATGGAGTCATAGAGAAGTCGGGTAGGCAGGATGGTGCCTCCCGGGACAAGGTCTGTAGCTAAGTCTAGAACCTGTCTCTAGAACCTGTAAGTAGGTTAGGTTACATGGCAAAGTGGCGTTATCGTTGAAGATGGAGAAGTTGTTCATCTGTTGAACCTAAAACAGATTATCCTGACTTATCCTGGTGAGTCCAATGTAATCATAGAAAAGTAGAAGGCAAAATCAGGAGAGAGAACATGAAAGTCAGCAGGCCGGGAAGGATCCGTTGGAACTCCACGTAGCCTCATGCAGCCAGTTTGAAGATGAAGGACCACAGGCCATGAGAGCAGGTGGTCTCAGGAAAATGCAAAGGACGAAGGAGCAGATTATCCCCTGTTGTTCCAGAAAGCAGCACAGCCTGCAGACACCTAGATTTCAGCCCAGTGAGACCCATTTCTGGACTTCTGACCTTCAGGACTGAAAGATAATAAGTGTTTTGTTTTACATCACTAAGTTTATGGTAATTTACTACCGTGGGGAAAAAAGAGTCTAAATGACTTGCTTGTAGTCACACAGCAAAAAAGGAGCAGAGCTGAAATTCAAACTGTAGTCCAAAGACAATTTTATTAACCATAATCTTTTTTTAAAAAGTTTTTATTTATTTTGAGAGAGCATGCGAGCAGGGGTGGGGGGAGAGAGAGAGAGAGAGAGAGAGAGATCAAGGCGGGGAGGGACAGAGGGAGGGAGAGAGCGAGAATCCCTAGCACACTCCACACTGTCAGCATAGAGCCTGATGCTCAAACCCTGAGCTGAAATCAAGAGTCAGACTCTTTACCAACTGAGCCATCCAGATGCCCCCAAACTGCGTGTAATTGGTAGGAGGTCATCACCTGAAGTACGTTGCCACGTCACCTTACATTGAAAACAGCCAAAGCCAAAAGAAAGATAAGAAAATTCCCCAAGTGCCAGAAACACAACTCACACACAGGGGTAACCATATGCCTGGCATGGGGCACAGAGATGAACCGGGGCTGGGAAATGAAAGGAGACTCAGCCTGTGGCCCCTCCCACGGTGTCTGTGGTAGGGCGACATCACCACGCAGCGTCCTTGTAAGACGTGCTTCTGGATTTGGCTTTAGAGGATTGTGTCGAAGCACTTGAGAGCGGGAGAAGTAATGGGAGAGATAGAACCAAAACAGAGCCTCCTCCTCAAAATGAACCTGAAATAAAAAATTCCAAAACATTTTAGGAAATCTAGTGCTAAGTACGACCTGACAAAGATGTTTAAATTGATATAATTCAGATTTTCAAAAAAAATAAATGAAGGCTTCACTGCCATTAGAGATGTACACGACATTTTGAAACAAAGGCAGGCATAAATGGAGTAAGAAGAGATAATAATGGGGAAAAAATCCCACAGAAAAATTTAGAAATAAAAAATATAGGGGCGCCAGGCTGGCTCAGTCAGTGGGGCACATTTGTCTTGATCTCTGGATTGTGGGTGCAAGCCCCACACTGGGTTACTAGATTACTTAAAAATAAGAGTCTTTAAGAACAGAAATTAAAAATATAATAACTTAAAATGACAAAAAAAGAATAAGAAAGTTACAAACTCTAGACTAGACATAGTCAAAGAGGAAATTCATGGCTTGGAGGCAGCCCAGAAAAACAAAAAGATAAAAGTTATATAGTTTTTATGTAGTTTATCTATAGTGTATATAGTTTTATATGGTTTATGTATATAGTTTTATATAGTTTATAAATCTGTAAACTGCAATTAAGAAGCTTGAAGATATTGACACCCAACTTACAGAAGTTCTAGAGAAGAGAATAAGAAATATCAGAGGAATGATGATTTAAAGAAATATTTGCTGAAATTTTTCTTGAATTAAAAACGTGAGTTCTTGGATCAAAAACAAACTCCAAGTGACTGACAGGACAAATAAAAACACATCCACATCACATACATTCTTGTGAACCTAAGAATAAGACAACAATCCAGTCTTCAAAGATGGCGGTTGCCTACAAAAACCCAACCGTGGAGAGGCCAGGCAGCTCCTGGACAGCAGCCCGCACCAGAAGACAGTGCGATCATTTCTGCAAAATGTTGCGGAAGAGTAACTGCAGACCTAACGTTTATCCCCAGCTAAACTAGCACCCAGGAGACCGGAAATGATCAAGACACTTTAAGACTCACAAAGACTAAGCTAGCCTCCCACTCACAGCCACTCTGGGGAGCAACTTAGAAATATCCAGTAAAATCAAAGATGCGCCCGCCCTACCACCCCAGGAATTCTACTACTTCGGATATTCTCCAGAGACGTTCCTCATAAGTTTACAAGAAAATATGTAAAAATCGTGCGTGTCAACATCGTTCCTAACAAAGAGTTGGAAACGACTTGGGCTTATCTGTCCATTAATAGGAGAATTGATAAACACTTATAAGACAGTCACTCAGTGAAATATTATTATTACTATAAAGTTTATAAACTAAAAATCTTTATCAGCTTTCAAATGAAAAGTGAAGGTTGAGAAAATGCATTCTCAGGACCAATTGTAACCACAAGGTGGTATGTTGGCTCCAGTATTTCTGCCACGCTTTCAACAGTCCCCCTCGGCGCATCTACGTGGCCTCCCTGTGGCTCCTGTGTGGCCAGCAGTCCAGCTTCTGATGGCCACGTGTGAACCATGGAGGGCCATTCGCACAACCAAGAAAGCCCATACCCTCAGGACAGGGTAAGATCCCCGGAAAAATAGGAGACTGATTGTGAAGGGCTGCCAGTCAGATTTGGTCTGTGAGTCTCTGATACTGTTAACTCCTTGAGGTGGAAGTTTCAAGTTGTGTCAAAATACAGGTTGGAAAACTCACTGAATAAGAATGTGTATTAAATACACATTGAATGTCCAAAGTTTAATGGCTGCTTACCCCTTCCTTCTTAGCAAGCTTTTCTCTGTTTTTAAGAATATTCCACTGGGGGGCACCTGGGTGTCAGTTGGGTGAGCATCCAACTCTTGGGGTCAGCTCAGGTCCTGATCTCACAGTTTGTGAGTTCAAGCCCTGCACGGGGCTCCATCCACACTGACAGCTCCGAGTCTGCTTGGGATTCTCTCTCTCCTTCTCTCTCTGCCCCTCCCTCACTTTATCCCTCTCTCTTTATCTCTCTCTCTCTATCTCTCTCAAAATAAATAAATGTTAAAAAGAGAATATTCTAGTGAATTCGTGTCAATTTGATATTTTCCTAAAAATCTGTTTTATTTCAGAACTGGTATTCCAAAACCCCTATGGGTAAAAAGCGAGCCTTGGCACTAACAGGAGGGATCACTGAAAAGGAAAAGGGGAAAGGAGAAAAGAAGAAACAGAAAGGAAAAAAGGAGAAGAAGAAAAAGTAATGCCTTTCTGAGGAGCCATCCTTGAGGGTCTCAGGGATGGAGGTGGTCCTGGCTCACCAGGGAGAAGGCTTACCACCCCCTGTCTGAAGACGACCCAGGCCAATGCCGTGAGCTCGCCAGCCCCTGCGTTCACTCAGATCTTTGAATGTTGCACACCAAGTTCAATGTCCATAGCAATTGTTTCTAGAGCTTGTAACTGTCTCTTAATCTATGTAAAGCTTGTGTGTAACTGAAATCCACTCCTTGCACACTCCACAATCTTCCCAGCTCATCAATACCAGACACCAAATTTAAAATGTGGTATTTAGAAAATACACTGATTTGACAAACTAGTTGGTAGCTTGGGTCTGTCACCTGCACTCTGGCTTTTTATCAGTCCATATATACTGTATATTGTCTTGCACATATTTTAATACATTAAGTCTTTGTTCTATTAATATGTTTTATATAATGGAATAAAAACTGTTGTCTTTGAACTGACAGTAATTTGGTTGCTGAAGCTAAAAAAAAAGATGCTGAAAATTCACGAGTTTAATCTACTGATTTTGAAGATGGGGAAACTAAGGCCCGGGGTCACACAGTGGACATCTGGGATAGAGGGACCAAAGTCCTCCTCACTCCCGGCTTGCTGCTCTTGAGAAGTTTGGAAACACGGGTAGGCCGATGGTGGGAGAAAAGCATTATGGGAACACAGGGTAAATGTGGAGAAGAGGAAGACTAAATGAAGAAGTAAGAAATGCTAAATGAGAACAAGATTAGAGGCGCCTGGGTGGCTCAGTCGGTTAGGCATCTGACTCTTGGTTTGGGTCATGATTTCATGGTTTGTGAGTTCAAGCCCCACATCAGACTCTGTTCTGATAATGTGGAGCCTGCTTGGGATTCTCGCTCTCCCTCTCTCTCTGCCCCTCCCCTGCTTGCTCTCTCTCTCTCTCTCTCTCTCTCTCTCTCTCTCTCTCTCTGAATAAACTTTAAAAAAGAATAGAAGAATAAGGATCAAAGATAAACTTAAATTTTGTATGAATGTGAAAGGTTATTTGGTGGGAGACAGTAAGTAACTCACCTCAGAGTTGTGGTGAGAACACCATCAGAGGCAGCAGACTTGAATTTAATCTGAAATTTCAGAATATCCTATCTGACGGTTCTGGTCACACCACAGAAAGTTGTAGAATCGCCCTCTCTGGAGGCCAAGCTGGCTCTCCAGGTTTTCCCGGATTCCTGGTAGGTTAGCTCTTCGATGCCTAAGACCATGTGTGCTTTCTGGGTGTTTTCTGGCCAACAGCACGTCTTCCTCAGCCTGAGTCTGCACAGCGGACAGGCACAAAGTAGGATGAAGAGAAGAGGCCTAGGGGTCCATTCACTGGGGATGCACCCTACGCACACCGGAAGGCAGCCTCCCCAGTGTGTGTGCATCAACAACCCCAGCTTTGGCCTGTGGTAGACTTGCCTTCTCCTCCTGAAGGAACCGGTTTCAACAGACCGTGGGCCTGCCTCCCTCCACCCGTGTCAACCTGCGTCTGGCCAAGGCCCAAAGTGGCTCAAGAGTTGGGCAGACGCCCCGCTCAACCCCACTCATGGAGCAGTTCAACATCCATGTGTCCTGGGTGATTGCGCCAAGACCCTTCCTGCCACATGGCATGGGAAACAGACCCTTGGCTATGACCCAAGAAGAGACTTCAAGGCTCTAAATTCGATGCTCATTACAAAAGAATGGATCTGGATTGTAAAGAAATGGAAATCACGAGGACTGTAAAGAAATAAACATTATGAAAATGTTACAAGTAGACAGTACCATGGACCTTGGTCTTAGTTTCGTGACAAGCGCACTGGCTGGAACTCATAAAATCCGTGTTGGTAAAGCTTAATAAACAATTAATAATTTGGGGGCACCTGTGTGGCACAGTCAGTTAAGCATCTGACTCTTGATCTCAGCTCAGGTCACGATCCCAGGGTTCTTGAGTTTGAGCCGGGCCGGGCTCTGCACTGACAGTGTCGAGCCTGCTTGGGGTTCTCTCTCTCCTCTCTCTGCCCCTCCTGAGCATTCTCTCTCTCTCTCTCTCTCTCTCTCTCTCTCTCTCTCTCTCTCTCTCTCAAAATAAATAAATAAACTTTAAAAAAGCAATAGTTCAATGGCGGAAGTGGAACATATAAATGTGTGTCAGAAGCTCCCGTCCAATGGAACTTCCCACAGCGATCAAAATGGTGGTTGAGGTCTGTGTTCACCCAGAGGAGTGGCCGGCGGTCCCACGTGGCTATCAAGCACTTGAAATGTGGCTGATCCAACTGAAGATCTGGATTTGTTACCTGCTGTTAATTTAAATGGCTTCATGTAGCTAGTGTGACTAATGTATTTAGCAGCCCAGCTTTAGAGTCATCGGTAAGGATGCTCTAACCACTGTCCCCAGTGTCTCCTGTTCCTGCCCACGGCACATTCACACGGAGACGTGATCCCGGTTCGAGCCCCGCGTGGGACTCTGTGCTGACAGCTCAGAGCCTGGAGCTGCTTTGGATTCTGTGTCTCCCTCTCTCTATGCCCCTCCCCCACTCATGTTCTGTCTCTGTCTCTGTCTCTCTCTCTCTCTCTCAAAAGTAAATTTAGAAACGTTAAAAAAATAGATGATGATGATGACAGAAAATAGCATAATTATTTACACACATACCCAGTCTGTGGTAGACATTTAGATTACAGCCGTCCTTTTGTGTCCCCCCAGTGCCACGATGGACACCTTTACACCTTCGTCTTGGGGGAAAGTCTGTGAGATAGATTTTGAGAAGGCGCATCAGCAGGCCGCGTGACCTGCCCGTTTTCATCTGGGCGCCTCTTGCCAGCTTGCCCTCGGAAGAGGCTCCCAGCATCCCCGTCCTTCAGGAAGAATACCTATTATGTCCTCATCTGCCGGGAAGGTTCTGGAACTGTGAGCCTGTGGGCAGTCAGTGTGTGATATCCCAAATCCCCCGGGAAGGTAATGTAACACTGTGTGCTTTCGACTCGGACACGGGAGGAATGCCGTGAGGAAGGGAAAATAAAGAGATGTGTGGAGGGGGGCTGGCCAAAGGAAGGGCAATAAATTCTTCTAGAGAGTTCTGCTGGGGCCTGAGCTATTCCGGGGCCATTATGTGACACTTAGCTCCTCTTGACCGTGTTCTTAAGTGAAGGGACAGTAATTAATGCCATTAGCCCTCATTAAGGGAGTGTCGTATGGAATGGAATCTGATTAAGGTGGAACTAAAGCTCTCGGTGGCTCTGCGCGTGGCCGCCCTGAGGAATGAACGGGTTTTGGGTTCAGAACCCGTGCGTGACAACTGGGGTTTCTTAAAAGGTATTCGCGAGACCGCGGGGCTGACACAAACGCCCCCGTTTGAGACGACAAGCTTAGGACACCCAAACGCTGCCGGGGCCTCCCTGAGCACAAGCTCACCTGTAACAAAGGCACTACTTGTGGTGGCGTCACAGGACTATTGCACCAGTGTGACACTTAGCTGCAGCCGCTGATGACACGAGGGGACACAAATGCCCGAGAGAAGTGTCTTCCTGTGTCCTGGACAGTCAAGACTCTTGGAGATGAGCGATGCTAATGACCGCAGAGGAAGCTAAGAGGCAGCGGGCTCGACCCACGCTAGCAGCGACCCTCGCAGCGAGATGTGGGAAACCCTTAAGGACCTTGGCCCAAAACAGTGTCTCCAAGCCCCGGAAATCCTTCCGACAGAATCACCCCTTAGTTTCCGGTCCTGGGGTCGATTCCGTCTCACAATTCACAGCGCAGCAGAGCCTTGTCTCCCTGCTCATTTTCCAAGTGGTATTGGGCGCCTTCCAGGTACGACCCAGGGATGCAGAGCGAGGTGCTTGGCAGTCGAGTGGGGGAGGAGACACTGGTAAGATGGTTGTGCAATGAACGTGCACAGCCAGATGGCGCAGTGGGTGCGTGTGACCGGGAACCGAGCTAGTCCCTGGGATCGGACAGGCCGCTGCCTGGCTTCACCCCTGCGAGGACCCTTCTCGGATGGAGACCCTGAGCCTCCCTGCAGAAGGGGCGGGTCTACCTGACTCTTCGGCTCTTCTGAACGGCCCCTCCTAGTGCCTGTGTAATTACCGAAGACAGTGTGTGTAGGGCCCATGGCTCAGGGGCGCGCTCAGTAAGGGATTATCGCCCCGAGCTCTTCTGGGGCACACCTCTCCCAGTGTGCTGTGGGGAGGGAAAGGGAGCCCAGGAGTCTGGAGGCATCCTGGCCTCCCCGCACTCCAATTTGTTGTCAAATCACCATCTTCTGGCCCAAAACAACTGACCCAGTTCCTCCGCGTGCCAGGCACAGTGCCTCACTCTTCCTTTTGGCCCCGGGATTAAGATCTTAGAAATCAAGCCCCTGCAGTCAATTCTGATAATGGTTTAGACGAAGGCTTCGGCAGATCGAGTGCAGTCTCTCCCCAGTCCCTTCCTGGCACTGCCGGCTCCGAGGACCCCAGCAGCAGACATGCAGTTTCTGCCCCGCTGTGCTGCTGTGACTTGGAAACCCGGCAATGGCCAGGGTGTCTAAACCCGAAAGCCAGGTCCCGGCACACTGGTCCCGGCGTTCGGCTGCACCTATTTCGTCTGCCCCGACCAGCAGGGCAGAGAATCTCGTGGGTTCTTCTTCTGAGGGAGCGAGAGAAAAGGGGTAGAGGGAGACTCAACAAACAAGGACACAACTCACGGTTTCCGATCAGGCCAAGAGAGAGAGTTTATTGAGAGAACTGTCTCTTATAAAGACTTTCAGGGCGGGACAAACAACGTAGCTGATGTAGGTCGCTGACGTAGGTCGGTTGCTAGGAAACAGGGTTAAGAGATTAAGACTGGAGTGAAAGAGGAACCGGACTAAATTGTTTTAGCACAGCGCCTGAGGGGCCGAATACTACCCTGCCTGCAGGCGGTTGATCTTTGGTCTTCTGGCTTCTCTGACAGGGAGTGGTGCTTCCCTGCCTATTTTGCAACTCCCTTCAGGGAGTGACAAACCCACAGCAAAATGGCCAAGCAGCTGAGATCTTAGCCGCTCCCCACACCAGGGCACCTGTCACGGCCCGGCACCACCTGTGTTCCCCGTGAATGTACCCACAGCAGAGCCACAGAGCAGGTGGGTGCCTTGGAGCTCACAGCGCGGTGCTGGGGAGGGGTGAGTAGTCGGGGAGCCCCGCCTCCTTGGGGCCGGGTGCAAGGATCTTGTGAATAACCTGGGACTCCCGGCAGGCCCCCCCCGCCCAGTCTCCACCTCCAACCCTTTCCCTCGACTCTGTTTCCCTCCTTGGGGGCCTGCTTGGGGGTCTGGTTCTACCCGAGCCCCGGCCTGCCCGGAAGGGAGACCAGCCGGTGCACTGTGAAAGGGTGTGGCTTGGGGGGGCGGGGCAGTGTAGACCCGGTGGGCGGGGTCCACAGCCACGCACCCCCTGAGTGACCCTGGGCCAGTCCAGCCACACGCACACATAGACATGCATGCACATACACCGGACACATGTGCGCACACACACACACACATACAGACATCAAACACACATACAAAGATTCACACGTATGCACCCATCCCACACATGCGAACATGTAGACATACACACGCACAGGTGCCCCACGCGTACACACCCACATGCATGCACACGCGCGCACACGCGCACACACCTCCCACAAGCCCCCATTTCCACAGTAAGCCTGACGGCAGATGCTTGGAGCCCTCGCCTCCCTGAGCCTCACACTTCACCCGGAGCTGCAGCCGGGACCGGACGCAGCAAATGGGGGAGATGACCCGGCAGGTGCTTCTGGCCCCAGAGGGGTGGGGGCGGGGCGCTTACGCCGCGCCCATGTGCAGGGAAAACATCCGCTTCCTGCTCCTCACAATAGGAAAGGCTGACGCACACCCCCGCGGCTCCCAACATGCAGCGGGGAGGGGGCAGGAAGGGCCCGCTGCCGCAGGCCAGGGGGACACCGGGGACGGTCACCTGCCGGAAGTGCATCTCTGCCGAAAACCACGACTGTCTACTCCACTTTATAATCAGGGCTCAGAGAGGTTCAGGGTCTTCCCAAAGTCACAGGGCTGTCCCCCATGCCACGTGACCACGGAAGATGGAGACTGAACAGGGGTGATCGGAGGCCCATCCCGTGATCTTCCCCGTCCCTAGAAGCCCTGGGCGAGCTCCATAAACGTCCTTCTGGCTCTAAGTTCCCACTGGCCTCAGGAGAGACACGTCCCAGAGAGGAGGGATTTGTAAACCTGTCACCTGTGACAGTCATCAGGGACACGTGTGGTAAGGGGACCGTGGCCTACCGAACCAGCGGGCTCCTGATGCAGCCTGGGGAAGGTGCCCAGAACATCACAGTGCAATGTCATTCACATGCCACCAGACGCTCCGCATCTACCCAGTATGTGGTACCAGAGCGCCAAGGTTTTACCCTAAGAGATGCAGGCTGGTGCTCATGAAAAGGTAAACAGCTGGAGCTCAGAGCTGCTCAGCCCAGAGCACTCTCAAGTGTGGGAGGCACCGCCACTTTCCCCCAACGTGGCGCAGCGGGCCCCCTGGGCGGTCACGGCTCGGAGTGGGTGTCTCGGCACCCCACGGTGACTTTAACTTCCTTCTCCCTGCGACTGCTGAGGCTCCTCACCTTTTCATATGCTTAGGGACCTACTTTTTTTTTTTTAAGAAGGAGAGCTTTTTAAAATTCTATTGTTTTTATTTATCATTGAGACAGAGAGAAACAGAGCATGAGCAGGGAAGGGGCAGAGAGAGGGAGACACAGAATCCAAAGCAGCTCCAGGCTCCAAGCTGTCAGCACAGAGCCTGACCTGGGGCTTGAACCCACAAACCATGAGATCATGACCTGAGCCGAAGTCGGATGCTTAAGCAACTGAGCCACCCAGGAGCTCCTGGATCTACTCTTTTGTAAAATGCCTGATAAAGTCTCTTGCCCATTTCTCTGCCAGGTTGTCTATCTTCTCTTCACCAGCTTTAGCATTCTTTCTCCATTCTAAAAGAAGCGTTTGCAGGTGTGTGGGCTGCAGATACAGTCTCCTTCTCTCCAGGTTGGGCTTTCCTGCCTTCGTGGCGTCCTGATGAGCAGTGCTTTTTAAAAATTTTTTTAACATTTTTATTTATTTTTGAGAGACAGAGATAGAGCATGAGTGGGGGAGGGGCAGAGAGAGAGGGAGATGCAGAATCCAAAACAGGCTCCAGGCTCTGAGCTGTCAGCACAGAGCCTGACACGGGGCTCGAACCCACAAACTGTGAGATCATGACCTGAGCCGAAGTCAGAAGCTTAACTGACTGAGCCACCCAGGCGCCCCGATAAACAGTTCTTAATGTGAATGTAACTGAGCTTATCAATTTTTTCTTTGTGGTTACACCTTGTTGTGTCCCACCAAGCAGCCAGTTTGTTCTTTGTGTCCTTTGCTACCATTTTTCTGTCACATTTGTGTCCTGTTGCCACCATAACTATAATTTACTTCTTCTGACTCATATGTAGTAACTGATGTTTTGAGTGTTAAACCTGCCTGCCATGTTCAAATAAAAGGTTGCAGTTGAGGTATGTTTTTTGTAAGTGTATTATCTTTGGTAACATTTCACATAGAACGTTTCCATCAATGTTCTTAAGTAAAACTCCCCTATAATTTTCTTCTCTTGTCTTGTTGGCTTTTCATAAGAAGACCTCATTGAATCAGTAGGAAAGAATTCCTTCTTTTTCTGTCCTCTGCAAGAATTTTTGCAAGATCAGCATTACGTCATGTTTTCTTTAAAGTTTTGGTAGCCTTGCAGGTGAGTTGAGTTTTTATGTGCGTGGAAAGGACTTCGGTTGCCAATTTCACTTCTTACGGCTTTAGAAAACGATTCAGCATCTATTTTTTCCTGTATCAGTTTGGTAAGTTGTACATTTTGAGGAATTCATTTGATTCGTCCAAATGTTCACACTGATGGACATAAGGTTGTTCCCAGAATCCTCGTACAGACTTTACCGTCGGGAGGACCTGACGCGGACCCGCCGTAACCCCGGATGGCGGTTATGTACGCCTTTTCTTCTTGTCCACGACCAGCGCCTTCAGGGTTTCGTCATTTTCAAGGAATCAACTCTTGTAAGGTCTTCACTGTATTAGTTTCTGAGCTTATCTCTCCCACTTCCTCCGTTCCACACTTCTTAGGGGTGAATTTGCTATTCTTTTTCTAACTTTTTGAGGACAATTATCTCATTGATTCTTAGCCTTTCTTTCTTTTTGAGCTACAAATTTCCCTCTGAAATTCTCTCTTCGTATTTACCATGTTTAAAAAAAAAAAGAGCTCGAGGGATGAACTGTGATCAGGGTGAGGCATGTTGGGGGAGGAGGGCAGACACGTGACACAGAAACAGGGGCTCCTCCAGGAAGTGGGGTGACATGAGTGCTTCTGCCCTTGACGTTCTACATTTTCCCAGACGTCTCTCTTTCAGTGCATTCCACAATTTATTAACTAATGCATTCGCAGTTCAAATAAAGTATTTTTTAATTTTTTTAACACTCATTTTTGAGAGACAGACTGTGAGTGGGGGAGGGGCAGAGAGAGAGGGAGACCCAGAATCCGAAGCAGCTCCTCTGAGCACTCTGACGTGGGACGGGGGTAACCAACCAGTGACATGTCTATCCTTGGTGTCCAACCAACTGTCATGAGATGAGGACCCTCATCCCGCCAGCCAGGCGCCACCATTCGTGAGACTCAGAGAGCCTCGGCCCCACACACAAGCCGATACCAGTCAGACGCCCAGGGCTCCCCACCCGAGCTGGACTGTGCTCAACAGCCCAGACCCACGGGGGACCTGGGAGCCCCCAGGACCCACTGAACACCGGGCACCATCCCCACGGGTAAGTCGGCGCTTGGTTCCGAACAGCCAGAGAAAGGATGACACCCTCCCTCTTGAAAGACAGATTTTCCTCCGCATGGAAATGAACTGATCCTGCCTGAAGTCTACAACTGGCAGCTCAGCTGACGGGGAACGCTGCCTTTACAGAACACAGTCAGCCTCCCACTTCAAAGCGCTCTCGAGGGAAACGTAATTACATCCTCCCCAACGAGACCTCCGAAATACCCGCACTCGGCTTTTGTGTGTCTATTTATTCTAAGCACAATGCCCACGTCCTGTGGCACTAGCATTTGCCTTGCACCATTAAAAATACGAGAACTTTGGAACCAGTTGGAGCACATTATAATGCACCCAGCCAGGCTCTTTTGTTACGCAGCTCTGCAAAGGGGGAGGGGCTGGCGCGGACCTCTGAGCGCTGTCTGAGCACGCTCTAACCCACATGGGCCTTGCGAGTGATCCCTGCGCTATGCCGAGTTTTTATTTTCCTCGTGGCATCCAGTGACTTTGGATCCTGCATAATGCACATGCACACACACGGGGAGGATTTTGGGGCCATCGGATTAAATAACGGTTATGGTAATGAGCTGATGGAAAAGGGTTTTGTGTTCATCCCTGGGGCGCAGGGATGCCACGTCCAGGGGAGGGGAGAACTTCGGGACAGCCAGGCCTCCGTTTGCTCCTATAGAGGCTGGTCTGTGCCGTCCTCCAAATGCTCCAAATCTTGATTGGGTTTACTTTTGTCCTCGGTGAGACCCATTCCTGGTTTTTCTCCTCTTTCTGTAAAGGGAAGGAGCAAGAGGTTTTCCAGAGCTCCACTGATGCTGATGTGACACCAGACCACACAGGATCCCACTGTCACTGAGGGTGTGGCTTCCTGGACGGGGCACTCCACCCCAGGCCCCCCACCCCGTGAGAAAGGTGGATCCAGCCTGTCTCCCACCAGTAAGGGATCAACTTGGGGAGGCAGAGCCTGGACCCCTACTCCGCACTCACATGCACTCACCCCAGCGGCCAAGGGCAACCAATGTCGTGTCCGTGCACAGACTCCATCCTTGAGGAAAATGGAAAATTCTTTCATTTCTCAACCAGCACATTGAGAGTTTGATCATGAAGAGCGACCAGTGGGTCACCAGGCCAGGGGCCCATTTGAAGGGGACAGTAGGACAACACTGGGATCACAGTGCCCCCGAGTGGAGATGTGTAAGCACTGCCCTAGTTCAAGAGGCGGAACCTGCACTAAGCAGGCTCCACCCCCACCTCTCCCGCCCCCTGGATGGGGCCCCGCCTTCCGCGCGAAGCTCTGGCTGGTGCTTAATGGGACAGAGAGAGGATGCTGGAGATGGTGATGCAGGAGCTCCTTCTGCGCCAAATGCTGAAGAGACAACGCCTTAGCTCCAAGAATCCAGGAATGGATGACCCCATCTTAAAGTCCCCCCTTGAGCCCAACATCTTCAGGGACAAGATGCTCTGGGTGGACAGGACCGTGTGCACCAGGTGGCAGGAAGACAAGACTCACCTCTGGGAACAAACACTTCCGACAGTTGAGTGAAAACTCCATTGCAAGCTCAGTCCCCGCCCCTCATACAGACGCCCGCTCCTGGAGAGAACGGGGTGCTGAATGGGAGGGGTAATTCAGTGAGGAAGGGGGTATATTTAACATCAGTGATAACTGACCGAAAGAGTAATAGTAGCAAATGAAGACCTGATATTTCAAGAGATGGCTAATATTTTAGCCAGGCCGGCTTTTTAAAAGTTTATTTATTTATTTTTAGAGAGACAGTGACAGCATGAGCAGGGGTCTGGCAGAGAGAGAGGGCGAGAGAGAGAAAATTCCAAGCAGGCTCCACACTGTCAGTGCAGAGCCTGATATGGGGCTCGAACTCATGAAACCGTGAGATCATGACCTGACCCTAAACCAAGATCGAAAGCTTAACTAACGGGGCCACCCAGGCGCCCCTAACGAGACAGGCTGATATTCAAACAGATTTAGAGGAGACGCAAAAGAGTAGAAGACTCGACATCCCCCCCTTCTCCGTCTCTTCTTGTCAGAACTAGGACTGGATGGCTCTCCTCCAGAGCTGAGCACCGTGTTGGCCCATGATTTTCTTTCTGTCCTGGCCACTTGTATGGCATATGCCCACTTCCCTGATCACACCACCGTCAGTGCCATGTGCAAACGCATGTGCCCATGTGCGCACGCACACACGCCTCAGCTGACATGTAATCTGAAAGTGTTAAGGCCTAATGACTCCCTCACATGTGGAGGGAAGAGCTAAGCCCCCGGAACAGGATGCATTTTTCAAAGCCTTCCTCCTCATTGCTTTGATGAATCCCTACAAAATGGAGGTTGTCTTGCAGATAAGAAGAGAACCAAAGCAGGCCAGTGCGGGGAATTGTTAGTAAATTGGGGCCAATAAAATCTTCTTAAAAGTTGGCCGCTTGGAGACACATGGGGCCCCCAGTGCTTTCAGACGAGTGTCATGCTGGCATTATTAGGTCAATAAACTCTCCTAAGTTTTCCTCCTGGAGCCCGGCTGCTATGAAAGGGATCTGGGGGTGCTGGCAGCTGAAACTGGATGCTGGTGTCACGTGAATACCTCCGGGGTGCCTTAGCATGGCTAGAGGTCAACACAATGTCTCAGTCCCCACCCCCCAGACCCCGTCTCTGCCTGAGAGCCCTGGAATTTTAGGGAACACAGACAGCAAGGCGGAGAGAAGAAGGCCCACCGCACAAAACAGATGCCCGTTAAGTAGAAAGAGTTCCTAGTGGACCACGGCAGAGCTGGAAAGTGTTTATGCAACAGGAAACCGACCACCAGAGAGGGGTGGCGGGTCATCAAAGTCACCTGGAAGGGAAAAGGATGAATGATCCAGACCATGCATGAGAGGGCCCCCCCAGAGCCCAACGCAGCTGCGATCTGTGCGCGGTCACAGGCAGCCTAGGTCTCCTGCCGTCGCTGCGCTGCTGTGTCCCTGAGCAGTGCCTCTTCGTGTTGGCTGTGCCCTTGAATCTCCTATGAGTCTTGTTAATATGCGGAAAATTTATCAGCGGGTCAGGATTGGGGTCCAAGATTCTGCATTCATGACAAGCTCTCCGATGATATAGATGCAGCTGGTTCCCAAAACCATTATTAGAAATACATCATCTTGGGCTCCACCCCAGACTGACTAAATCAGAATCTGTAGTTCATTACATCCCAGGTGACTTGAATGCACATGAAATCTCAGAAATTCTGTTCTAGACACCACTTACACACTGTGAATCAGAAAGGGGGCAAATCAGAGAAAATTGTGGGCATTGTTGGCATTAGTAAAATAGTCAAATGACCACAGGAGTGGATTTTGCCCAGGAGAACTTGAGACAGAGTACATTACCACAGGCACTGCCTCCTAAAGCACCTATTTGTGTCCCGTTAGACAGCCGTCTGCCTGGTAATGTTCAAGGGTGATAGACTCACCTCCTACCAGAAGAAATCCCAGGAGGATGACTCCATATGGTCCCACAGTCTGCTTGTTTCAAGATGACAGAGTCATGGGTCCTCAGGCATTTGCCAGATTAAAGACAAACTGGAACCCAATGGAGATGGATCAGTGGCCAAGAAGCAGTGGGTTCTGCCACCCACATTTAACACGGGTTTCCCAGGTGACAGGGGCTGCAGGAAACTGACGCCCTGCTCAGGAAAATTTGGACTTGCAAAAAACGCAAAACCTTCGGAATGCTCAGATCTTCCCAAAGATCACCACTGCGGGGGGACAGAACAGGTGGAGTCACGTTGCAGGCTGTGACAGGTGACAAGGTGCTAGAGGCCACTGGCCTTTGTGGCAGTTGGAGACCAATGGCTTGAAGGAGACTCTGTCGTATGAAATCTGGCCATTCGTAGCAACATGGATGGAACTCAAGGGTGTCATGCTAACTGAAATAAGTCAGGCAGAGAAGGACAGATACCATGTGTTTTCACTCACAAGTGGGACAGGGGAAACTTAACAGAGGACCATGGGGGAGGGGAGGGGGGAACAGTTGGAGAGAGAGAGGGAGGCAAACCATGGGAGACTCTTGAATACGGAGAACAAACTGAGGGCTGATGGGGGAGGGGGAAAGGAGAAGGGGGTGATGGGCATGGAGGGGGGCACTTGTGGGGAAGAGCACTGGGTGTTGCATGGAAACCAACTTGACAATAAACTATAAAAGGAAAAAAAAAGGAGACTCCATGGCTTTTCCTGGTGGAGCTAAGAGCTAATGATTATTTTCATGATTGGAAAATGTTACCGAGTGGGAGAAAGAAATGGGGGAAATGGGTGAAGAAGATCAAAATGTGCAAAGTTCCGGAGGTAAATAAGTAAGTCCTGGGATGTGGCGCACAGCACGGTGACTCCAGTTGGCAAGACTATTCTGCAGATTTGAAAGCGGCTAAGAGAGTAGATCATAAAAGTTCTCATCAAAAGAAAAAGACTTTCCAACTCTGTGTAGCGATCAGTGTTTACTAGTCTTGTGGTGGTGATCATTTTGCAAATACCACGTCATTATGTAACACGCCTGAAGATAATGTTACGTCACTTACGTCTCATGAAAGAGGACGAGGAGGAGAAGGAAGAGGAGAGGGAAGAGCAGGCGGAGGAAGAAACCTTAGGTGACAGCTCTGCTTGGCCTCCACCTCGGCACTAAAGCTGCAGGGCTGGCAAATGCCTTGTCCACTGAGCCCGGCGCTGCAGGTTCAAGGTCACCTGTCTCTGCCCCCATACCCAGTAGACTCCATGGTGTCTTTTCCTCCTTTGTCTTTCTCCCAGCGGGGACTACATGAGGTCAGAGGTTTGGAAACAATCACTTGACCCCTCATTGTATCTCAGTAGCACATTTTTTTTATAATTCAAACCAAATATGTAATCTTCAGTAGCGTACGGCTAATGGTCTCTAGGTAACATGAAAAAATATGGAAAATTTTATTGGGAATAGGTAGAGTTTATAAATCTTTTTATACACTTCACTCAAAGATGATATCTGAAGATCAAGTAACAGTTATGTCTGGAAATTGTGCAAATAAAAGCATATTAGCTTGGACCCTAGAGTACGGGCTCTCCTCAATCACTTAGACCCACGAAAGCACCGATTTCATCAGACAGGACCGAACAGGTGCTGTAAACTGCAGCAGAAACGTCCTCCCCCCTTCCCCCATCCTCACCAAAGAAGTAGAGAAAAAGCCAGACTTCCATAATACCGCCAATTAAAACATTATATTAAACAAGACGTAACAACGCGCTGTCACAGGTAATCACGAGTGTATCGTGGTGCATTTTTCCCCAGTGTTTTCATAATGTTCTACTACCGTTTATCTATTTATACCAATAAACATGTCTCAGGAAAGCTGTTTCTAAATGAATGAATACCATGGTGCCCCGATATTTGTTTTCTGAACTTTGAAATTGGCACAGGACATGGCTCCTTAGCCAGATGGTGGACGGGCAGCTCAGGGCGTTTTCACAAGCTGAAGCCTCCTGCATAAGCAGCACCCAGAAGCCCCCTCCTGTCCCTTGCCAATCCCCCCCTTCCAAGCGTAAGTGTCGCCATGATTTCTAACATCGCGCTTACTTTTGCTTTGTTTTGAACCTCATATAAAAAAGAATAACAGTCTATGTGCTCTTGGTTCTGGCCCTTTTCACTCGAACGTTCTGCAGGGCTCATCCATTCCATGCACGTAGCTGTGGAATTGTTCATTCCCACGGCTCCAGACCATTCCATCCTGTGCGCGCGCCCGCTGCTCATGTATCTATGCTGCCGTTAGTGTGCGTCTGTGCGCTTTCCAGGGCCTTCCTCATGTCACAAAGAGCATCTTCTTCTTGTCGCTTGTTGCAAGTTTTCATTTAAGTGTCAGTTAGTCAACATACAGTGTAATGTTGGTTACAGGAGTGGAATTCAGGGATTCATCTCAAGTGCCCTCCTTAATGCCCATCACCCACCGACCCCATCTCCCACCCACCGCCTCCATCAACCCTCCGTTTGTTCTTTTGCGTTGAGAGTCTCTTATGGTTTGAGGCACCTGGGCGGTTCCGTTGGTTGAGTGTTCAACTTCCACTCAGGCCATGACGTCACAGCTCATGACCTGCATCAGGCTCACTGCTGTCAGCACAGAGCCCGCTCTGGACCCTCTGTCCCCCTCTCTCTGCCCCTCCCCTGCTTGCACTCTCTCTCTCTCTATCGCTCTCTCAAAAATTAATTTTAAAAAATCAACCTTAACAAAAAGAGTCTCTTGTGGTTTGCCTCCCTCTTTTTCCCCTTCCTTTATGTTCATCTGGGTTTTTTTCTTAAATTTCACAAATGAGCGAAATTCTATAATATGTGTCTTTCTCTGATTGACTTATTTGGCTTAGCATTATACTCTCTAGTTCCATCCACAACATTGCAAATGGCAAAATTGCATTCTTTTTCATAACTGAGTGATATTCCACTGTGTATATAAGCCATACCTTCTTTATCCATTCATCGGCCGGTGGGCTCTTTTTGTGCATACACTGTACAAAACCTGTACTTACAGGTGTGAGCCACATAACAACCTATTAAAGCATGTAAAAGACAGAAAACTGGTCAAAATGATGAAATGGAAGAATTCTCCTCAAAAGAAATTCCAGGAAGAAAGGACAGCTAGAGAATTGCTCAAAACAGATATAGACAATATAATATGAACAAAATTTAGAATCGTAGTCGCAAGACTAACATCTGGGCTTGAAAAAATGTACAGAAGACAGCAGAGAATCTATTGTGGCAGAGAGCAAGGACTAACAAATAGTCATAATGAATTTAAAAATGCGTAAATGAGACAAGAAATAAACTAGATTTAGATGCAGTAAGGACAGAAGAAACAGAGGAGAGAATGGATGAAATAGAAGATAAAATTACGGAAAATGATGAAGTTGAGAAAAAGAGAAATATGAAATTACTAGACCACAAGGGGAGAAATAGAGACCTAAGTGAGTCAGTGAAACATAATAATATCCATATCATAAAAGTTCCAGAAGAAGAAGAGAAAGAAAGGGGTAGAAGCTTTATTTGAACAAATTATAGCTGAGAACTTCCCTAATCTAGGGAAAGAAGTGACTTCTAAGTCCAGGAGGCACAGAGAACTCCCTTCAAAATCAACAAAAACAGGTCAACATCACAATATATCTTGGTGAAACTGGCAATATACAAAGTTAAAGAGAGAATTCTGAAAACAGCTCAGGACAAATGGGCTTTCATCTACAAGGACAGACACATAAGGGTAGTAACAGAGCTGTTCCCTGAAATTTGGTATGCCAGAGAAAGTGGCAGAAAATATTCAATGTGCTGAATAGAAAAAAATATGCAGCCAAGAACCCTTTATCCAGCGAGGCTGTCATTCAAAATAGGGGAGATAAAGACTTTCCCCAGACAAACAAAAACTAAAGGAGTTTATGACCACCAGACCAGCCCTGCAGGAGATCCTAAGGGAGAATCTTAGGAGAGTGGAAAGCAGCAAATATTACAAAGAACCAGAGATATCACCACAAGCATGAAACCTACAGATAACACAGTGACACTAAATCCATATCTTTCAATCATCACTCTGAATGTAAATGAACAAAATGCCCCAATCAAAAGACATAAGATATCAGAAAGAATACAAAACCAAGAGCCATCAATATGCTGCCTGCAAGAGACTCATTTTAGACCTGAGGACACCTGCAGATTGAATGTGAGGGGATGGAGAACCATCTATCATGCCACTGGAAGTTAAAAGAAAGCTGGAGTAGCCATACTTATATCAGACAAATTATATTTTAAACCAAATCCTGTAACAAGAGATGAAGAAGGGCGTTATATCATAATTAAGGGGGCTATCCATCAAGAAGAGCTAACGATTATAAATGCTTATGCCCCCAATGTGAAGCTCCCAAACATACATAAATCAATCAATCACAAACATAAACAAACACTGATAATAGTACTGTAACTGTAGGTGACTTTAATACCCCACTTAGGGCAATGGATAGATCATCCAGGCAGTCAATAGGGACACAATGGCTTTGAACGATACACTGGACCATATGGACTTAACAGATACATTCAGAACTTTTCATCCAAAAGCAGAGGAATACACATTCTTCTCAAGTGCACATGGAACATTCTCCAAAACAGATCACATACTGGGTCACAAAACAGCCCTCAACAAATGTAAAAAGGTTGAGATCATACCATGCATATTTTCAGATCACAATGCTATGAAACTTGAAATCAACCATAAGAAAAAATTGGAAAGCCTCCAAATACATGGAGGTTAAAAAAAAATCGTTCTTTCTAAACATCTAAAGAATGAATAGGTCAACCAGGGAATTAAAGAAGAAATTTTAAAATATGGAAGAAATGAAAATGAAAACACAGCAGTCCAAACCCTTTGGGATGCAGCAAAAGCACTCCTAAGAGGAAATACATTGCAAACCAGGCCTATCTCAAGAAGTAAGAAAGATCCCAAATACAGAACCTAATCTCACGCCTAAAGGAACTAGAAGCAGCAGCCAAGAAAGCCCAAAGCCAGCAGAAGAAGAGAAATAATAAAGATTAGAGCAGAAATAAGCAATATAGTGTCCAAAAAAATCAGTAGAACAGATCAATGAATCTAAGAGCTGGTATTTTGAAACGATAAACAAAATTGATAAATCCCTAGCCAGACTTCTCAAAAAGAAAAGAGAGACGACCCAAATAGGTAAAATCATGAATGAAAGATGAGAGATTGCAACTAACACCACAGATTTACAAACAACTATTAGAGAATACTATGAAAAATCATTTGCTAACAAACTGGACAATCTGGAAGAAACAGACAAATTCCTAGACATCCACACCTACCAAAACTCAAGCAGGAAGAAATAGACATTTTGAACAGACCCATAACTAGTGAAGAAATTGAATCAGTCATCCAAAATCTCCCAACAAATAAGAGTCTCAGGCCAAATGACTTCACAGGGGAATTCTACCAGACATTTAAAGCAGAGTTAATACCTATTCTTCTCAAGCTGTTCCAAAAACTAGAAATGGAAGGAAAGCTTTCAGACTCATTCTATGAAGCCAGCATTACCTTGATTCCCAAACCAGACAGAGACCCCACTAAAAAGGAGAAATTCAGGCCAATACCCCTAATGAGTATGGATGTAAAAATTCTCAATAAGATAGTAGCAAGTCGAATTCAACAGTATATTAAAGGAATTATTCACCAGGATCAAGTGGAATTCATTCCTGCGCTGCAGGACTTCTTCAATACTTACAAGTCAATCAACATGATACATCACATTAATAGAAGAAAGAATAAGAACCATATGATCCTGTCAATAGATTCAGAAAAAGCATTTGACAAAATACAGCACTCTTTCTTAATAAAAACCCTCAAGAAATTTGGGATAGAAGGAACATACCTTGACATTTTAAAAGCCGTATATGAAAGGCCCACAGTTAACATCATCTTCATCTCCCCCTGAGACAGGAACTCGGCAGGGATGTCCACTCTCACCACTGTTGTTTAACATAGTGTTGGGAGTCCTAGGCTCAGCAATCAGACAACAAAATGAAATAAAAGGCATCCAAATTGGCAAAGAAGTCAAATGTTCACTTTTCACAGATGATATGATACTCTACATGGAAAACCCGAAAGACCCCACCAAAAAAATCTGCTAGAACTGATACATGAATTCAGCAAAGTCACAGGATATAAAATCAATGTACAGAAATCAGTTGCATTTCTATACACCAATAATGAAGCAACAGAAAGAGATATCAAGGAATCGATCCCATTAACAATGGCACCAAGAACCATAAAATACCTAGGATAAACCTCACCAAAGAAGTAAAAGATCCGTATTCTGAAAACTATAAAAAGCTTAAGAAAGAAATTGAAGAAGACACAAAGAAATAGAAAAACATTCCATGCTCATGGATTAGAAGAACGGATATTGTTAGAATGTCAGTACTACCCAAAGCAATCTACATATTCAATGCAATCTCTACCAAAATAACCCTAGAATTCTTCTCAGAGCCAAAACAAACAATCCTAAAATTTGTATAGAATCACAAAAGACCCTGAATAACCAAAGTAATGTTGGAAAAGAAAACCAAAGCTGGAGGCATCACAGTCCCAGACTTTAGCCTGTACTACAAAGCTGTCATCATCAAGACAGTATGGTGTCGGCACAGAGCAGACACAGAGACAAATGGAACACAACAGAGAACCTAGAAATGGACCCACAGATATATGGCCAACTAATCTTTGACAAAGCAGGAAAGAGTATCCAATGTGCTGACAGCTCAGAGCCCGGAGCCTGCTTTGAATTCTGTGTCTCACCCTCTCTCTGCCCCTCTCCTGCTTGCTCGCGCACTCTCTCTCTCTCTCTCTCTCTCCCCGCCCCTCTCAAAAAGTGAATAAACATTAAAAAAATTTTTTTAAGAAATAAGTTGTCATACTGGGGAGTCTGGGTGGCTCAGTCAGTTGAGCTTCCGAGTTCGGCTCAGGTCATGATCTCACAGTTCATGGGTTCGAATCCTGCATTGAACTCCAATGCTGCTGCTTCGGATTCTGTGTCTCCCCCTCTCTCTGCCCCTCCTTCGCTTGTGCACTCTCTCTCTCTCTCAAAAATAAATAAATAAACATTAAAAAAGAAAGAAGTTGTTGGGGTGCCTGGGTGGCTCAGTCAGCTAAGCATCCAACTCTTGATTTTGGCTCAGGTCATGATCTTGTGGTTCACAAGATCGAGCCCCGTGTTGGGCTCTGTGCTGACAGTGTGGAGCCTGCTTGGGACTTTCCCTCTCTCTCTCTCTCTCTCTCCCTCCCTTTCTCTCTCTTTCTCTGCCCCACCCCCTTGCTCTCTATCTCTCCCTCAAAATAAATAAAAATAAACTTTAAAAAAGAAATTGCCACTCTATTTTCCAGAGTGGTGGCATCATTTTAAATTCTTGGCGGGGGCGGCTGATGATCCAGCTTCTCCACATCCTCATCAGCATCTGGTGTCGGCCCTGTTCCTTTCGTCAGCCATTCTGATCGGGGCCCAGCGACACTTCACTGTCATTTTAATGTGCGCGTCCCTGATGGCTAATGACATGGAACCTCTTTTCACGGGCTTATTTGCCATCTGTATCTCCTCTTCGGTGAAATGTCTGTTCCTATCCTCTGCCCGCTTTCCTCCTTCTAACTAACTCAATTAACTAAAAAGTCAGTGCTGCTTTCAGAGGAATAGGAAGCGTGCATCCGTGCCCGAAAGAAAAAACAGGAGCTGTGCGTGCACCCTCAAACATTTACAGAAAGACCTGCAGCGACAGCCTTTGGAATAGGCCGCACTCACGAAAAACTATCGTCAACAAGAGCGCCCAACACAAAAGCCAAAACCTCCGCTGTTTCCGCCAGATTTCTGAAGGTTCTAGAAGAGTATTTCTACACGATGTTCTAATAGATAATGTCTGTACTGACGTGCGGGGCGTGTTCACAACGGGGCTAACGTGTCCAGCGGCCCCGTTCGCACGCGGTCCGAGTCCTAATCCCGCGCTGACTCACACACGGCGCTCTCAGCAGCGTATTAAGATCCCATCCTGGGAGAAATGGACTTTAAGGAATTCCTGGCTTCACAGTTTTCCAGAGCGCAATCATTTCCTCTCGGCTCTGTGTTGCAGCGTTTTGGAAGACACCTGGGTATCTGAGAAAGTAAACAGATCGGAGCTGCTTGGTTCAGGAGAAGCCCCGGCTCCGGGGAGGGGAGCTTCTCCCGCCCCTCCGGGCAGGGGTGAGGGCGGAAGTGCGTGCGAGCGAGCGAGGCACAGAACGGGCTCTGGGCGCGCCCACACTCGCCGTAGCTGAGCGGCGGTGGCAGGCCAGTGGCCGCCCACAGATGAGTGTGGTCCGTCCGTACGGCGGAGCCCAACCGGGCCTGCAGAGGAAGGCGATTCCGTCCCGGCGACAGCACGGACCGGCCGTGCAGACTTGGGCCCCGTGACGTACGCCAGCCACGAAGCAGCATCACCGTCTGATTCCAGTCCCATGAGATCTCCCGGGAACAGTCAGAGTCCTGGAGACAAAAAGCGGACAGGTGGTCGCCGAGACCCGGGGGAGAGGGGGACGGGGAGCTGGAGTCGGCTGGCGTCGGAGCTCCGGTCCGGGAAGAGGAAACAAGCTCTGGAGGTGGCGGCGGTGGCGGTGGCGTGGCTCAACACTGCGCATGAGCGGGCACACCGCGGAGCCGCAGGGAAAGCT
Organism: Helogale parvula; assembly: GCA_004023845.1. Lineage (NCBI taxonomy): Eukaryota > Metazoa > Chordata > Mammalia > Carnivora > Herpestidae > Helogale > Helogale parvula. Next base: position 551,368 of record PJEM01000170.1, read on the forward strand.
GGCCCTGGAGCGGGGATTTAACGGAGATTCAGGTCTTGTTGGCAGAGGAGACACTCGCTGATTTTTGTGTCTTCGCCGAACCCAGCGGACGCCGTCTCGGGGGATGCGGAGCTGGTGCGGGTGGCAGGGGCTTCCCAGCTACGGTGGACCCTAGAGATCGTTGAATCCACGGCCACTTGGGGGAACAGACCACACATCACAGCAGGAAGGGGCAGACCCAGGGCACCGCCAGCTTTCGGTATTTTGTGCTTTGTTTCTGAGCACCGTCCCCTGGCGAGGTCGTCACGACCTGGAAGAAACCTTGGAGGACAAGGGCTGGGCTTCTTGCCTGAGGACTGAGCAGTGTCGTGTGCAGGAGCGATCAGCCACAGATCCACTGTCCCGATACGCCCACTGTCCGCACAGGGTGCCGCGTTCACGCCTGAGCAATGTTCACAGAACCATACAGGAGCGTCCGCTGAGCCCTTGGCGTGGGCCAGGACGGCCCACGAATCGATGCGCTGGAAAGCACTGCATTCCTCCCGTGTTATGGATGAGACAACTAAGGCACAAAAAATCTGGTGACGGCCCCAGGCACGAGGCTGGTGAAAGGTCAGCCTAGAATGGCTCCCCAGGCTGAGAGGGCAGGAGGTTCTTCCTGTCCCATCTCCAGGGACTGACGTAAATCCCACATGCTTGGAATTCCGACTCTCACGGCAAGCCCCACGCCTCCTTTATAGGACAGACGGCATCTTGCTGCGTGTGCCCTGGCACCACCCCAAGAGCCTCTTATACCTGGGCCTTTGTGCCGAGTGCTCTGAGCCTGGGTGTGAGCAGACCATCCGGGCCAGTTAGAGGACTGACCGCCGGCCGCCACCGCCCCCTGCTGGACGGCCTGGGCTCAGCATCTCCCTCCATGGGGTCCCCAACCGGGGGCAGCTGCTGTGGGCAGGTGGGTGCGCGGCCAGTGATGGGGGCTCGTCTCTCCCCACTGCTGGCCCCTGGCCTGCCAGGACATGGTGGAAGGAGCCTATGAGTGACCTTCGCAGCACCCTGGGTGTGCTCCCCCCAGCTCCGCAGCGAGGCTGCCCCTCCGGGAGCCCTGGATGGGACTTCGCCTTCATCCCAGGGCATCTCACGGCTCCTCTGTCTCCCAGGTGCATCCAGATTCCAAATTCCTGCCTTCTCTTCCACTCCCAATGCCCCTGGTCCAAGCCATCAGCTTCCTCCTGGATTGTTACAGCAACTTCCTACGTGTCTCCTTGGTTCTAACCTCATCCCCACAGCCCGCCCTGGGCTCAGCACCTAAGGCCCTGAGTCACTTCCCTGCTCCGGAGCCCCCAGGAACATTCCATCTCCCCGAGGAGAGAATCCCACATCCTTCCAGGGACCATTAGGCCTCCCGTGAGGCCTGGCAACCCCGGGCCATCTGGCCAGGCTCCGGGCACCCATTTCTCCCCACAGTGGAGAACCGGCGAGGCATTGGGATTCCCAGCACATGGACGAGCCCCCCGCCCATCGGTCTGCGGGGAAGGGAACACATCAGCACAACTACACGTCCCCAAATGCACCGGCTGCTCTCGGAATTTTACGTGAAACCAGTGTCCCCTCCTTTCTATGTCCCCTCTTCGATCCCACCCAACACTCCCTTCAGGGAGTCGGAACCGCCCACGGGGCTCCATGGCGCTGCTCACCCCCTGCCCAGCGGAGTGCAGACATCCACCTCCCTGCCTGAAAGATGTCCTGGGTGGCCTTGCCCTGGACTTTCTGTCTCTGGACACAGAGGCCCCGAAAGCTCTCCACACTGCACTGCCGCTGCCCCCGCCGTGCTCTCCTCCAGCACCCTCGCCGCTGCAGATGCAGAGGTGCAGCTGAGAACACAGTCCCTGCCCGGGCATGGTAGCTCTTGGAGAAGGTGGGAATCACCCAGCATGACAAACGGCAATGGCGAGCCAGTTTAGAAGACAGGCTACCTGGGGAAGGGCCACTGGCCCCGGGAGAGTGTGGCGGAAAGTCCAGATGACTCTGATTGTTGACGCGCTCGCTTCCCCTCCGCCCTCCCCCCCTCTCACCACCAGCGGAGAGGGGGCCGCGCGCCAGAATACATTTGAATGGCAAAATAATTTATGCTTAATTAGGGTGCTGGATTTAAAATTAGAAGTTTAAATGCATAATCACATGGATTGTTTAATCCCATTGTTTTGCCACGCATTAGCAGCCCTTGTAGATGCCCGGGACACCGGGCCTGCCTCCTGCTCTGAACCTCCCGTTCCTCTCCTTTCTATAAACCGTGCCAAATTAACCTTCCTGAAACACCACCCTGGTCATTTCACCAACGTTCTCCCAATAACTGAAGCGTTGTTCCTGATAGCCGATCCCTGGCACTTAGGATCCTGCACCCGATTCTCGTAACATCACATCCACACACACCTTCTATCCTCCCCCAGCCGGGTCTACACACCCTTTGCTCCTTCTTACCTACCCACATCCTGCCCGGTCCACAGGAATCCATTTAAAAAGCCACCTCTCTGTGGATCCTCTGATGGCTACAGCAAGGAGTCATCTCCCTCTGCCCCGCTGTCACCCCTGACTGGGCTGATCAAGTCCTATGCTATGCATTCCTTCTAGCTGGCCCCGGAACCAGGAGCCTGGCTCCCCAAGCCGTTCCGGAGCCTGCAATGGGGGCTCCCTGACAGTGCTTTTGGATGAAGGATTACTGAGAAAGAAGCCATGTCCCTCCTTCCCCCTTCCTGATCAGTCAGAGGGGAGTAAGACGCGATGGGCTCAGAGCAAGATGCTTCCCCCACTGGAGGTGCCACCAAACCCGTGGGCCGGCGGTGATGTCCACCTGTCTCCTCTCTGCTCCTGATCGGCCTCTCCCATTGGCCACAACAGATACTTCTCACATTCGCTGCAGTGTTCACACTCCCCCCGACCTCCTCTCCCCTCTCTCAGCCACGGATTCTCTCTGTTATTTCACCCAGAGACAAGACACCATCAAACCTCCTCCCGCATGAATCCAGACTCCGAGGACAAACTTCCCTCGCCTTTGAGGCGTCTGTGCCATCCCCTCCCCCCAGCTCATCACCAGTTCATCACCAGGCCCCTCACCAACCCTTCTGCTCTGTCACCAGCCCTGTCTCCATCACTTATGTCCCCTGTCTGGAGTATTTTCCCTCCTAGAATATAAAATGCTCACATCTCTGCATCTCATAATTACCGGTCCGTCCTTGGGAAGGTTAATTTTCTGTGCCGACTTGATTGGGCCCAGATATCTGGTTAAGCATGACTCCTGTGTGTGTCTGCGTTGGTGTTTTCAAGTAAGGTTAGCATTTGATCCCAGACATTGGGTAAGGCTCTCCTCCCCCACGTGGGCGGGCTGCCTGCACTCTGCTGGTTGTTAGCCTCGGGCTGGACCCAGAGCACCAGCCCTCCCGGGTCTCCAGCTCGCCAGCCACGGTGTGGAGGGCTCTTCAGCCCACATAAGCATGTGAGTCAGCTCCCTGCAATAACGCGAGAGTGCTTGTCGGGGGATTGGGGTGTGCCATGGCAGCGGGTGAGGGTGCCATCCAGCTTCCGTCTCACCAGGTGGGTGGTGTGACCGACCTGGGGGCCTTCACTACTTGGAGTCCAGGGACCTGCATTTTCTTCCTTGGCCAGGGCTTGACGTTAGCATTTGGCCTCTTGTCTTTGGCTGACCAACCCCCTTCTAACCGACTCCTTCTTGGATGGACTGATCCATCCAGTTATTTTAGAGCTTAACCTTGCTGGCCGGGAAGCCATTTTTATATAAAACCAGATAAAACCAATTTTATATCAACATTTTTATATACACTATATCTACTGTTTATTCTCTTCTGAAAGAAATAGGTGCTCATATCAAAACACACAACGAAGTGAGTGGAATAAAATAAAATGCATCCTTCAAGTCTCTAACTAAATGCATATTTTTATAAATATTGGTTCGCCATATGCAATTCTTTTGAAACAAGATTTTCACTAACAATAAACTGTAAACGAATTTCCATGCCATTAAATGTTCTACCATCACAGCATTTTTATGGCTTTGTACAGCTCCCCTGAATCAATGTACCATATTTTATTTAGCCAATTCCCTCTTGGATATTTGGGCTGTTTCCAATGACCCTCCCAAAGAGAAATCCCACTACAGAAATGGCTTGCCATTCTCCAAGTGACACCATTTCAGCTTCAACAATTTTAAGATCTAATATCCACTGAGGACCATTTCTCCACCGTCTTCCCTGCTCCCTCGGTCTGTTAACTCCCACCCAGCACCACTTTGCTAATTACACTGCCCCCCTGTAACTTCTGGGGAAGCTCTTTTGTATGCATTCCTCAAAGTCTTCTAAACTAGCTCATACATGCATTCTTTAAAAACGGGGGTGCACCTGGGAGGGCTCAGTTGATTAAGCATCCAACTGTTAATCTCTGCTCAGATCATGATCTCCTGGTTCGTGAGATCGAACCCCAGATGAGGCTCTGTGCCTCGCTTGGGATTCTGTCTCTCTCTGCCCCTCCCCCACTTGCACTCTCTCTGTCTCTCTCAAAATAAATAAAGAAAGTTTAAAAAAATAGCTTTTTCAGCATGATTGTAAAAGCAATCTTTTCATTATGGGAAACAAAAAATGCAGATAAAAATTTTAAACATCTCATTTAAAGATAACCACTGGGAATGCTTGAACTCTGCCTAAGGAGTTCTTTAAGGATAATATCATACAGACTTTACCAAAAATAACTTCACGCTAGACATCCTCACCTCCAGAAATTTTATACCCACCAGAAGTGTTTGCAAATACCCCTTTTCTTTTAGTCACTGCAACACACAAACACACACATTTTTGAAACTTTGCCAATCTAAAATCATGTTTTAATTTGCATTGTCCAGAATATTTGTGAAGTGTAACACCACTTTAAGCCATTTATTGGCATTTTAACTTATTTTTGTGAAACGTCCACAAATATTCCTGGCTCTTTTTGCCATTGGAGATTGGATTGTGCTTATTGACTCTTAGGAAGCCCTTTACATATGAAGGTCTGTTCGTCTTTCATATCTCCCACAAGGGTTTTTTCCATTTGTTGTTAGGGCTTCTTGATAATTAGAAATTTAAAGTTACTTGTTTGGGCAAACCTATCTTCTTCCAGATTCTACCTTCATTTTAATATTTAGGGAGACCTTCTTCATCCCAAGGTAATAAAAATATGCATCTATAATCTCCTTTAATGGTCACATGGTTTTAAGCTCCTTATTTATTTTTTTAATATAATTTATTGTCAAATTGGCTAACATACAGTGTGTACAGTGTGCTCTTGGTCTTGGGGGTAGATTTCTGGGATTCATCACTTACTCTTAAATACAGAGAACAAACTGAGGGTTGGTGGGGAAGGGGGCCAAGGAAGAGGGGGAAATGGGTGATGGGCATTGAGGAGGGCACTTGTTGGGATGAGCACTGGGTGTTATTTTCCTTATTTTAATTTTTAAATCATCTGGAATTTCTTTTGGTATGTAATAGTACAGATTTGATGTTTTATTTTTCTAATTGTCTCAACTCTATTTATTGAAATCCTTTTTTTTTCCTGATGCCTTAAGTGTCTGTATTTCATATTCTAAACCCACTTATTGATTCTGCTTCTGAACTTTGTATTCTCTCCCACTGATCTTTTGTAGAAGACCGCTACCACATTTCAAGAATCACTGTAGCTTCCTGGACATTGTAATGAATTTATTTTTCCATTCTCTCATCCATACCCTGCCCAATTTTCTAACTTTGCTGGAATATAAAAGCTTATTAATTTTTTTCATTTTAGGAGGACAGTAGGTCAGTTTACTGAACATTACTAGAAGCTCAAATGAATACTTTTTCAGTTGATTCTCTTGGGTTTCCCAAATAGCTGCATCATCTGTAGATAATCATTGGTCATGCTGATTTATTTTTAAGGTAGATATTGTACTTATTTCTTTTTCTGTTCATCGCACTGGCTAAAACTTCCCGAGGAATGTAGAACACTGTCAGAGGCCCCTTGGCCATGCGCTTCCATATGCAAAACTTGAACTCATAGGGTGCTTCTGGTCTCCCTCTCATCTCGCATCTTTTTCCTTGGGAGCATTTTATTGGTATATTTGGGGAAAATCACTCACTTCAGTGGCTCAGGCCCATCTGGATTCTCTTTGGGTCTGCCTGTCTGAGAGGGAACTCTTTGATCTCTCTGCTTCCTGGGAAGACTCAGTCCCACTTGGGTGCGGGTGGAGAAAGGAGGGTCAGAGTGACCAGTGACTATGCATCTTGCCTAATTCAGGGATCGCCAGCGAGCTCCTCTGGCTTCAGATCTGAAGCCACCTTCTTCAGTCGGTGTTGTCATCATGAAGCTGACATTTTGAGCCGCATCTGTCTGATGTCTGCACTCAACAGATTCCAAACAGAGCCAGGAAGAAGTGATGACAGTGAGCTTGCCTGTTTTGCTCTTGACCGTGGTAAAAGTATCTCTGTTCCAGCATTAAACATGAGGCTGGTTATTATTTTTAGAAAAGTAACCCCTACCATGTAGGAAAAGGTTCTTTAATTTTAGCTTACTAGAAGTTTTAGTAAGAAATGGGTGATAGATGCCATAAAATGTGATTTTATCAGCTATTGACTTAATTATGTTGCTTCCCTCTTGACATATTATGAAATAAAGTATATTAGTAGATTTTTTTAAGTTAAACAAATTTTTTAATCTGAAATACACCCTACTTGGTCTTATGTATCACTCTTTCAATACATCAGTGGATTTGATTTGTCGATATTTTACCATTTTTCCCATTATATTTGTAATGGATGTTGGTCTACCTTTGTTGTTCCTCTTGTGATTGCTATTATGTTTGTTGTGCTTTATCTCAGACTTTTGTGAACATTTCTTTAACAGAATTTTTTGTTTCATCAACAAAATTTATATACTTTGGTTTTCTACCCTTTCCTTATTTCCTTTTTATTTCTTTTCATTTTCCCAAAATATCACTCATTGCATTAAGATTCTCAGATGGGATAAAATATATTATTCTTGAAGATTTAAAACTACATTCTTTATCTAGATGTAACCTGCTTCTCCCTCAGATTATGTATTTGCACTTGTTTTCTTGTTATTTTATCACTTTTGCTAAAGGTACTTTTTAATATTTTCTTTTCAAAATAATGTCAAGTTTTTAAATTATCTTGACTACTCTTCTGTTTATTCTGTGTCATACTTCCCTAAATCTATTAGCCTTGCTTTGGGGGGTTTATTCTTATAGTGCTGTTGAAGTGAATGCTGAGTCTTATTTCCCTTCTCTCTTGTTTGATAATAAAAGCATTGAAGGCTACAGATTTTCCTCTGAGGACGGCTTTGGCCACCTCCAGTACACTTTGCTATACCGAGCCCTGTTGTCATTCATCTGAAACAATTTCTCGTCACTGATTTATAATCTGTGAGCTATTCATTAACAAATGCTTTCATTTGTTTCTAACACCCAAGTGCTTCAACAATCCTTGCTTATCCGAAAGATATTATTATGTTTGCATTTTATCCACTTTCATGGTCAGAGAATATAAATACACTTCTCTGGAGATTTATTAATGTTTTCTGTATGGCTTTCCTTGGACATGAACAAATGTTTGTACTAGAACACACATTGCAGGGACGTCTGGAAAGACTGTGTGTTGTCAGTTCACACACTACAAAGTGCAGTATGGATCTACTATATCTATTTATTTATTATATGATAGCAGACTGCCCAGGACATTGGGCAGTTTCCTATTGATCACTGTCCAGTCCCATCTGGGTTGGGAAGGGTTTATATTCACACCACGATTCCATCACAGAGTCTCATGTCCACTTTTCCACGAGGCTGCCTGCCTTTTGCTAACTGATTTGAAGAGGCTCCCTTTTCAGTAGGATTCTGAGCCTTCACACCACTGCGGGTGAGTTTCCTCCAAGTTCTGAATTAATGAGAGGGAGAGGAAAAGATGGACAACCTTGGAAACACCAAATATCATCCAAACCAGATGCTGATTGGCTGACAGGTTGACCTTTGAAACATGGGGTCTAGAAGATGAGGGAAGGGACCCTTCAGCCCTGACTCGGTCCCCAGAGATCTTCCTGGCATTCATAATGGAAAGTCCAGTTCTGCTTCGTCTGTCTGGGTTGGAGAATACTATCACCCATACCCACCTCTCCAGCCCATCATTTTTTGTTTTCAAAGTACGAAGAAACTCTCAACAAAAGCTCTTCAGAGTATTTCTGCCTTGTATCTATTTCAGCTGCTTTTTTTTTAAACGGTCTATTCCTATCTTTTTTATATTATGAGGTACAAGATGTACATGGAAAAGTTCTTACACACAACGCGGCAGCTCAATGACTTACCATAAACACACTTGTAACCACCAAGCAGTTCAAGAAGGAAACACTGGGGCGCCTGGGTGGCTCAGTCGGTTGAGCGTCTGACTTCGGCTCAGGTCATGATCTTGCTCACGGGTTCAAGCCCCACATCAGACTCTGTGCTGACAGCTCAGAGCCTGGAGCCTGCTTCAGATTCTGTGTCTCCCTCTCTCTCTTTCCTACCCTTGCTCACGCTCCGTCTCCCTCTCAAAATAAATAAATGTTAAAAAAAAAAAAAAAAGAAAAGAAAAGAAGTAAAACATTGCCTGATATTCCTCTATGCCCCTCTCCAATCACCACCTCTTCTTTCTCTTGAAAAGGCAATCACTGGGGCACCTGAGTGGCTCAGTCAGTTAAGCGTCCAACTTTGGCTCAGGTCTTGATCTTGTGGTTCACGAGTTCAAGCCCCACATCGAGCTCTGTGCTGACAGCTCAGAGCCTGGCGCCTGCTTCAGATTCTGTGTCTCCCTGTCTCTGCCCCTTCCCTGCTTGCACTCTGTTTCTCTCAAAAATAAATGTAAACATTAAAAAATTTTTAAAGAAAAAGCAATCACTGTCTTGGTTTCCATCTGTTTAGTTTACCTTTGCCTGTTTCTAAATTTTATGTAAATGGTGTCACATGGTATTTATTTGTTTATATTTGGCAATGTTCATTTGCTCAACATTATGTTTGTGAGAGTTTGTTGCAAATAACTGCGGTGCATCCTTCCTCGTTACTGTACCATTTCCCCCTCGGGAAATACGCCACATTTTATGTATCCGTTCTACTATGGGTGACATTTGCATTGTCCCTAGGTTGACATGGCTGATGTGAGAGCCCTTTCTGTGACAGGCATGACAGTCCTCCTGAGAAGCATGTGGCTCCTGCCTGTGGGTGCCGGATATCCGGAGCAGAGGCTGACCTGAGATGCGGGTGCTCTGGGGTCCCGAGTCTTCTCAGGGCCCCTCTCTGAACATGCTGACGAGGCAGGGTCTGCCCCCAGCCTCACCCCAGCAGGGTCCTCTCTGCGTTTCCTGCTCTGCCCGCCCACCGTGAGCCCGCCAGCCCTTCCTCCATCTTGCCCGCTCTCTCTATCTGTCACAGGAATGGCTCAAAACCTTTGTCCTTGTGATGCACTCTGCCTGAAGCCCAACCACTGACAGATCTTCTCCACTTTTCTCCTTTTCCTTTATTTCTAAGATTATCTGAGCTGGGAGGAGTTAAAATTCAGAAGCAGATTACTGTCTCAAACTGTCCTGCGCCCCCAAAGTAACTCTACGCTTCTGCTTTCCATCAGGTTGGTTTCACATTTACTTCTCGGAGGGCAAACATCCATTTTCCATCTTTGTGCTTGACGATGCCCCACTGTCGCCCGGTCAATGGCACTGATGCACACAGTCAGCTGTGAGAGTGACAAAGCTGGGATCCTGGTGGTCCTGTCTCAGCACAATGTCCTGCTTAGGGGGACACCAAACCAAAGACTTTGCTTTTTTTTTCCTTTTGTTTTCAAGATGATTCCTTTCTTTATCCACTTCTCACACACATGATAGTTCCTCCTAGAACTTTTTCTCCCAACGTTCCCCCAATACTCCTGGTCCTTGCCTTGCCCTGTGCATTTCTTCTTCCCTCTGTCTCCTCATCTTTTCTCGCAAGACTCCATCTGGAAAAAAGACCAAAGAACAGAAAGGAAAGGCGAGGAAGAATCGAACCACAAGAGAGCAGAATGGGGCCTGTAGAGGGTGTGGGGGCCGGACAACCGAGACACTCTCACTGAGCTGTAAGAAACACGCCGAGATGGGGCGCCTGGGGGGCTCGGTCGGTTAAGCGTCTGACTCTTGCTTTCGGCTCAGGTCGTGATCTCATGGTTTGTGAGTTCAAGCCCCACATCAGGCTCCGTGCTGACAGCACAGGGTCTGCCTGGAATTCTCTCTCTCTCTCTTTCTCTGCCCCTCCTCCACCCTCTCTGTCTCTCAAAATAAATAAACTTTAAAACTTAAAGAAAAAAAGAGAAGCGCACCTAAACCCCACTGAGCAGCAGAGAGACTTCAAGGACCGTGTCCCCCTGCCTGATCTCCTCCTCGGCGGCGACGCAGACGGTAGTCCCGGCCTCGCAAGACCGGGCAAGGAGACCTCGACTTTATACACGCAGAACCTTCAGGAGGGGCCTGGTGTGGGTCGCAAACATTGTAATCGGTGTGCGGAGTGTGGTGCCCTGCTCTCCGGCGCACCGAGAAGCGCTGGCCCGCGCTAGGGCCCAAAAAGTGCTTCTTGAATGAGAGTCGTTTGTTATTGTGACTTTGAGGGTCGCATTAACGGAAATGGCTACGTCTCCAAGTCTACAGCCCCATCTCTGTGCCGTCGCAAATCATGCCCTAAATGGGAAAAAGAAACTTACAAAAGTTGTAAATGGCTTTCATCACATCTCGTCTGTGCCCATATCCCGTTGTGTTGTTTCAAGCCTTCGAAAACACAAAGGAAATGAAAGGGGCTTCTGTTTTCCCCTCGCACAAAGAGCTGCCCGTAAAAACCACATAACAATGCCACTTTACAAAGTGGCTCCCCGTGGCCCTGGAGGTTGATGGGCGAGCCAGTGCCGCCACACAACAGCAAATACATTCACACAAATGTCCTGGTTGAAACCATCCAGCCTGAAAAGCTATGAAAAACCCATTAAAAAAGGATAGAGAGGAAACTTCAGCCAAATTAAAAGGCTTCTGACCGCAGGGAGAGGCAGGCATCTGTGCTGCTGGAGTCGGAAGTGGGAGAGCCTGGAATCAGGCTGCAGGCGCCAGAGAGAGGACAGGACGGGGGGGGGGGGGGGGGGCGGGACCTGGAGGGGCCCCGGGGCCACCCCACGCTGGGAGGGTCCACAGCTGGATGTAAAGGCAGGTGTGAGCCCAGAGTGCCGGGGCAGATTTCCAGAACCTCAGAAAATAGCAGGGCCATTTCAGGATCAAAGAAGAAATTCCTCTCAGAAGTGGATTTCATGTCATGGTCACTTTGAGTTCATCTGGATATGCCCAGTGCCTGTCCCTTACCCTGAGTCCACCAGGGGGACAGAGCATCTAGGGCCGACCGTCTCTCCCGGCCCGTGTCCCTCCTCTAACAACTGACTCTCACTGAGGTTCAACCCTAACACGGTGCTGAGACCAAAGGAGGCCCGGACTGTGTCCATTTATTCACCAAGCATTGTTATTTAGCTGTAAAAGAATTCAAAACCAAGCCAAAATCTGATTTTTTTTTAAGTTCCGTGGCTGGCCGTCTCTGGAGGCCTGCCAGGGGGCTCTGCACCGCCCGACTTCTGCATCGGCCTGACCTCGTTTGGACGCAAACCCGCACGATGTGAAAAATCTCCAGATAACGTTCGTGCTTTTCTGTGAGGGTCTGTGTTATTTGTTCTCAGATGAACACATTTGTGAACACATTGACGTCACATACAGTATATCTCTGAAAATATGTGAATTTTGAGACCCTCTGATGGGTATTTAAACAATGAATAAAACAATGGAGCAGCCTTTATCTGGTCCAGAGGAAGCCACGATGAGTCTGCCATCGATGGCTCACGTACGTTCTGCACCCTTCAAGGACAATCACTGGAGGAGGCAGTCACATGTAAGATTTCCAGAAGTTAAGGGGGGGAAGCACTGATGCCAGGCTCCTTCTCCTCCAACAACAGTCAGGCTGTGGGCACTGAGGCAGGGTGGGCAGTGGAGGGGGTGGGCACATGGGCGAATCAACAAAGGAAAGAAAAGAGAGATTAGAAAGGCTCACACTGAAATAAAGAAATTCTTGTTGCCTTAAATACAATTTGTGTTAGTTACATTTCAATTCCTAATTTATACATAGCAGGGTTGATAAAGAATTACATTATAACAAAATTAGCCAGAATAATTAGCATAGTGTATGTGCTACTGATTAAACACCCAGCAGATAGCTTGGTAATTAAGATCAGCGAGTGCCGTATTCTGAGGGTTTGTCATCTTATTATCTGCCTAACAAGTGCTTCATCTTTACCTCCCTTCTGATTTGAAGTTCGATAGCAATCTCTTGGAATTCTCGGGTTTTCTCTTCAAGTCCCCTTCCTCAAATTCCGATCATTTTCCCATGGCCACTGCTACCCTCCTTCGCTTTGCATTAACACAAATGGGCCGGTGTTACATTTCTTTCTAAACGTAAGGCGTTTGAGGCTGCCAGGCATGTGTGCTTGGAGATTCGGGTTCAAAAATCTCTCTTAAAATGCATAATCCTTTGGCTGGAGAAGGAGCCAGAAGCCAACCACACTCTCCGCAACTTGGTCAGACATCTGAAGCGAAGGCTGATCCTTTGAGTGAGGATCTCCCTTCTGGGCAGAGTCCGTTGCCAGGGACTCATCAGGCTCCATTTTCAGTCCCTGGAACTCTGGTCGGCAGTCCCTCAGATGGCCACGGCCCCGTGCTCATTGAGGACCCCAGCGCCTGACGCCGCTGCTCCGGGGCTGGGCGGCTCACTCAACATGCGGCGAGATTTTACCGTGGATGGCAAGAGCTCACGTGCTGAAGGCCAGCGGGCTTGGAGGATTCTTCCACATTCCTTGTTACAGACGGAGCCACTTCTCCATCTCTTTAGACTGGCAGGACGTGTCCGTGACTTTAAAGGGAGAGTGTTCCCTCTACCTGCATCAGCCAGGAGCACTTCCAGCCACAAGCCACTGAAAACCCACCGACAGCGCTTGGGGAATCGAGACGGAAGACCCGGTGTGGGCAGCCCAGAGCTGAGGCAAAGGTTCGGAAATGTCATTGGGAAGCCACCTCTTCTCGTTCCTTGTGTTCCATTCCCCTCGGGTGATCCTTCGTCTCATGGCTGTCCCTTGGCTCTCAGATGGCGGCCACCTCCCCACACAGCACACCGCGTTCAGGGAAGGAAGGAGAGGGGCCTCCAGCCGCTACTTCTCCTTTCAACCAGTTTCAGGATAGAGTCTCACTTTTGCTGAAAGAAGAAAGACACTGTTCAACAGTACCTATGAGAGTTTTCTTTTAAAATAGTGTCCCTTTGGGGCACCTGGGGGCCCAGTAAGTTGAGCGTCCAACTTCAGCTCAGGTCATGATCTCATGGTTCGTGGGTTCGAGCCCTGCGTCGGGCTCTGTGCTGACAGCTTAGAGCCTGGAGCTGCTTCGGATTCTGTGTCTCCCTCTCTCTTTACTCCTCCTCCACTCGCACTCTCATTCTCTCTCTCTCAAAAATAAATAAAAAGTACAAAAACAATTTTAAATAGTATCCCTTTCCTCTTGTCAGGATGGGCACTGGGCATTGTATGTAAGTGATGAACCACAGAAGTCTACCCCCAAAATCAAGCACACACTGTATACGCTGTATGTTAGCCAAGTTGACAATAAATTATATTTAAAAATAAAAATAAAATAAAAATAGCGCTCCTTTTTTCTTCTTCCCCCACTTACCAACATGACTACTGCCCCAGCTCTAGAATAATCCTTAACTGAGGCCTTCGGGAGGATTGACTCCCATCGCCCTGGGGAGGGAGAGCCGCCAGCCAATGACCCTCCCCAGTCGCTGTAACGGGAGCCAGGCTTGCTCTATTTATAGCAACGCCCGCAGTCCTCTGCAAACAGCTGTTCCCCTTGGACTCAGTTGAGAAGAAGAGACGTTTGGTCGACACACAAACAACACAACAATGTCCAGCTCTGATCGCCTTCCCGATTACCCGCTCAGCTCGGATTTAGTGAGGAGATTAAAGTCTGCTCTGGACGCCAGGGATGAGGAGCGCGTGAGCCGCCTGATCTGTGCTGAAGTGCGGCCCGTGGACGCCGTGATAGAGCTGGCCAACGACGACTGGATGAAAGAGCCCTCGGCCCAGCTGCCCCCCAGCGTGCTCGTAGGTAACCGTTTGTCCCTGACGCTAAATTACGGGTCATGAGCGCGTGGGAGGGCTGGGCTTGAAAAAGGCACATGATCTCTGCTTGGCTGTTCTTGTTTATACACACACACAGGTGCTGGGCATCCTGTGTGTGTCCCTGTGTGTTGCTGTGTCAGTGAGCACACGATGCAAAGGATTTAAAAAGAAGGAAAGTACCCATGGCACCCCCATCCTCACACGGCGCCTGCTTCCATTTCCGTGCTTACTTTGCGTGTGTAAATTTCCCCTGCTTACAGCCGTGCTGTAGACGTGATCTTGCATTCTGCTCTGTTGAGCTAATATGTCTAAAGTATTTTCCATGGTGCTCCGTAGTCTTCTTAACTTTCCATCACCTATTGAGGTGATTAATCACAAAATGCTTAAACCAAATGCCTACAAGAGAGGAATACTTGTTTACATTCTCACTACGATCAATAATGCTGTAGTTATCATCTTTATTAGTATTCTTATGGTTTTTTTCTGATTCACGTTATATCCTTAAAATCAGTTTCTAGGAGCAGTATTACTGGAATGAGGACAGAAAAATCACTGAATTATCTTCTGAAAGGTTTTCTATTCCGCCTGACAGTGAACGTGTGCATTTCACTGCACCCTGAGCATTGCTGGTGATGAATGTCTCTCCTTACGTCAGCACCGGAAAGAGCCCTGGTCCTGTCCACGGCCCGCCTGCCCGTCCTTTCTTTACTGATCAGGACAAGGTCTTTTCCATCGGGTTCTGTTTTTCTCTGTAGACGCCCTCCCGTGTGACTTGTGTGCTCAGGTCCTTAGGCAAATTCTCCCTATTTCTTTGTATTTCTTCCCCTCATTTCATGTAACTTCTTTGTGTAACATATGAGAACGTTTCCCTGGCGCAAGCTTCACTGCACCTGCGTGGAGCTGCACTTGAGCTTGTCAGATACACTTGGCCCCTGCAAGGTAACCCAGGCTTTTCTCTGCCCGCCAGACAGAGTCTCTCCCGACACACTCGTGTGGGTACACACCCACGGGCCTGCACGCAGGCACAGACACACACTCACGCATGCGGGAAGTATACCGAAAGCGAGTGTGTGGGGGACGTCGGTGCCAGCGGGGGGACTGTCCTGTGATAAAGAGCAGGATCCATACTGGAACACAAGGCGGTGGCCACCCGTCCACTCCCCCGTGGCGTGGGTGGGGGGTGCTCCCGGGGCCGCTCTTCACCGGGGACTTCAGCAAGCTGCTTTAGGCTTTAGGGAGAGACTATCTCCTACGTCCTCTTCTCCTCGGTTTTCCTACTATCTCAGGCCATGGTCAGGGCCAGAGCGAGGCCCCAGGAGCCACGAGCCCAAAGAACACCACACTTTTGTTCGACCTTAGCTTTCCATAGCCAGGTGCTGCGGCCTCAGCTCACCAGAGCAGGAGTCTGCCCTGGGGTGAGGGGAGGGGACCTTGTGATCGTAACCTGCTGTCTGGCGGGGGGCTTTGAGCTCTGTGCTTTGCGTTTGCCCTCCACACACATCCCCTCCCCCCACTGCACATGGCCTGACCTTATGAACTACATCACCTGCCGCGTGCTCTCTGACTCCTGTTGGGCACAGCAAATGGAAGATGCTAGAAGAGCAGAAAGGCGGGGTACGTGCTTCCAGAGCCCCCCCCCACCAGATCTCTGCTGTGATTTGGCTTCATCTTTATGCCAAAGGCTCAGCTCCCAGGGACGGGGGCCCCCACTTTGGCTGTGGCCACCCGTAATTAACTTCCCAGAGCCCGGTCTACCTTTGTTACACCGAGGGTCACATCCTCTGTGTTCTGCTGTGCTTAAAGGCACGTGGCCCGTCTCCACACCCGCTTTGCCCCGCCGTCCCGGCTGCTTGGAGAGCTGTTTGCAATCCTCAATTTAAAATATTACTCCGTTCACATTAGTAATTGTCCTGCACAAGCTTCACTGCCCATCCCCGACCTCGAATTGGCTGAACAATTGAAAGCAATGAAATTTGTGTCAGGAGAGTTTCATTCTTTCCCACAATGAACCCACTACATTCTGTATCATATATGTATCTACTTCTCATCAAACGGTCCCTTTCAGAAGAGCAAGGACAGTTCCTTGCTGATAACATATTTTAAGGACCTGGATGAGTCTCCATTTCAAGAGGATCGCACACTGAATGATTCAGTGCGTGATCCCAAGGCGCATCTTGCTACCAGTGACTCTATTAAAGGGAAGGCAGGCTGGCCTTGAACCTGAGGGCAGAGAGTGCAGCACGTTCAGGCTTGTATTCTGCGTATGTCGCTCTGGGCACGATGTAAAAGCAGGATCTGAAGGAAATGAGAAACGGGAGGAGGTGACTGAAAGCAGTTTCCTTCCAGGTAAGGGATGACGGGGTCTAAACCAGGAGAGCAGGATAAACACAAAGACGACAAACAGGAAAAGTGCTTGGTGGGTCCACGGAAGGTCTTGGTGACGAGTACAAGCTAGTGTCACCAACCAAGACCAAAAACAGAGGGACCTGATTGTCACCATGCGCTGTGCCTGGCAGGACGGAGACAAAGAATTACGTGAACAGAAGTAACACATGTGACTGGCTCCCAGGCTCGCGCCGTCTCCACGGGCTGCTTATCAGGATCTGGAGAGGCTCCCGCGTGGAATGGGACCCTCCAGAGGGAAGCTTGGGCTCTGCCACCAACCAGTTGTGTGACCTTGGGAACGTGGCTTTCCCTTTCTGGGCCAGTGCCTCTACGTAGTAGCTCAGACATGAGATTCGATTAAGGCTTCCCAAACACAGGTCCGTGATGGATTGAGCTTGAGAGATGCTTGCCGAATCACACGCTCTGGGATTGGTGCAAGGGCGTGTGCAAGGCTCTGGGTGGTTTTATCACTAGGGGAATCGGTAGCTTGTAGACATATCTTGGGAAGCGTCGGCTTGGATCGGTGTTGAGGTCCTGTCCATCTCCATGATTCTCGAAGGCTATGATCCCAAAGATCCATTGTGACCGCCCAAAATGGCGCTCGGGTTCCTTTTTGCTGAGTGTGGGAGCGCATGGGTTCTTTCTCTAGGTAACTGGGGGGCCTTGGGGCCGTCCTTGGTGGGAACAAGAGCTGTTCAGATTCAAATACACACGCGGGGCCTTTAGAATGCTTGAAGAGTGGCCAGAACTTACGGCAATGCCGTGCAATGCAGCCCATGCTGGGAGTGAGTACTGTGAAAAAATGTAAATCCTCAAGGGAAGGAAGATGAAAATGGAAAACAAGGCTGCAGCCAGCAGGGGTCAGAGCCGGGCGTGCCCACCCGGGCCCGGAGAGGCAGGAGCCATGCCCAATCGGGCCAAAGCATCGGGGGTAGATGGGGAGCGTTTCCCCCGAGGATAACCCCGGGCGGCAGGTCTCCGAGCTCCCAGCCCACAGCTGGCAAAAATCAGCAAAAGCAGTAATTTTCTCTGCTTGTCAACATGAACACACAGGGACCTTGCGTCTGCCAGTGAAACCCCCGCGTTCGCTGCTCTGTGAACTTGTTATTCCACCAGATGAAACAGAAAAAAATAATTGATTTCGATGCCGCTATCTCAGTGTCACAGTAAGAGGCCCCTGCTGAGAAAATGGTGGGAATGGCTTTTTCTGGAGACGTCTCCCCGGGTGTACGTGTCCTTCTTGAGAAGGACAAAAGTCAGAGGAACTTGAAATTTTAGCCCCAGCTGACCTCGGGGCAAAGTGCACATGTATCCTCCCCGCCTGGCGCGCAGAGAGACAGGGGAATGATCGTCGAGGGGACTCCTTGAAGACAAAATGCACCTGTGCCCCTCCGGAGCCACCTGCACCCCTGCAGTGACGGGATGGACTTGGGTGGGGCACAGTCTGTCTGTCCATCTCCCTCTCTCTCTCTCTCTCTTTCTGTGTGTGTGTGTGAGACAGAGAACTGGACAGGGCTGAGCACACGGCTCTCCCATAATCAGCTCCAACCACCCCATCCCAAAAGGAACCTCCCTTCCAGGGCTGCACCCAGATTCTGAGGCACGTGAGGCCCTCCTCTGCCCCCCAGGCCACCCCTTCCTTCCGGACCCTGCGCAGCAGACGGCCTGCCCGGAAGCCACCCTGCTCACCTGGGCCACAGCCTCTCCACGCATCTCTCCACCGCGGCACAACGCCCTCCGTCTCCGTCAGTCGCTGAAGCCCCTGGCCCTGCTGAGCTTATTGTTATACACACAAATACTTCAGACGTAGAAGCAGCTCCTCGGGAGCGAGAACCCTGCGTCACACTCGGTATCCAGAGCCTTAGTACACTCGGAGCACTTACTACCAGGTCCTCGCGCCAAGAAGGGCCCTGGATTCCGAGTGCGGAGCCTGGCGCTGGCAGGCTGGGCTCCTTTACCAACGCCGAGGTGGGCGAGCACGCATTGTCTTCCCACAGACACTATTGGGGTTAGTTTTTCTGCAAAGAAATACCTAATTCTACTTTCTGCTAAAACCTAGTCTCTGCTGTTTAATATTAGTGACAACTGCGTTATTTGTCCTTGTGTCTGTCAATGCCTCTGCGCTCCCTAACCACCGAGAACATGGGAAGGAAGAAAGGTTGGCTGGGGGCGGGGCGGCGAGACCCTTCTTGCCCCCAAATGCATCAGCGGTACAATTTGGTAACTGGTGTAATCAAACTACTTAAGAAACAACTGATTACTAATTGCTATTATTAAGGATGTCAGCATTCCATGATTTTGCTGCTGATATATTATATACAAGTCAAGATGCTACTTGAATTCTTGATTGAAATAGAAAACTAGAGGCATTATGTTGTGTTTGGGGTAATGGTATTTAAGCATCTGGAGGCAAGTTAAAGAAATACTAATTGGGTTTTTATTAAGAGATCGCGCCCAGCAGCATGTATAGGTGGAGAATGAGTGTGGGGCGCATGTGCGAGGCATGTGCGTCCACGTGAAGGTGGGGTCTGTTTGGGGAACACAACCTCTCATCCAGCCAGCACCCCGCGGGCTTGACACCGAGCTCGCCGTCACATGAGGACCGCATCCACCACTCCTTCCCTGTGCGTGGAGGAGACTTTCACCCCGGCAAACCGGACAGTCACATGACAGTCTGGTGAATGAGCACAGCTCCTCTCCTGTAGGAGTCACATTCGCACTAATGACAGGAGCACGCCCACTGCTGGTGGCTCTGAGACGTGATGCACTGAGAGCATCCAGAGACCCCTGGTGAGGAGACCCCGGGTCTCGCCTCGGTCCCACCACTGCTCGTGTGGTCTTGAACTTGTTCATCCATCTCTCTGAACCTTAATATGCTCATTTTATTTTTTTAACTTTATTTATTTTGAGAAACGGAGAGCACGGGAGAGAGGGAGAAAGAAAATCCCAAGCAGGCTCTGCGCTGTCAGCACAGAGCCTGACGAGAAGCCCAAACCCACAAACCATGAGATCGTGACCTGAGTTGAAATCAAGGGTCAGATCCTTAACTGACTGAGCCGCCCAGGAGCCCCTTAATGTCCTCATTTTTTAGAAAATGGGATTGGTCAGGTCATCTCTTAGGGTCTTTATAAACTGGACTCACTAAGGTCTCAAGGCCAATGACCTGTGTTTCTGGAGATTAACAAAACTCCGTTGCCTTCGGAGTGTGGTGCCTCCGAACCGAGGCCTGGGCAGACCGGACTCTGCCCTCAGAGGGACGGCCAACTCCATGGCAACTGGGGAGGGAAGGCATCTCCTGGAAGGCCGGTGGGAGACTGGTTAATGAACTTGAATGCATCAAATAAGCTGCAGCCCGGCACAGGGCCTGTCTTGTTCTAATTGTCAGAGGAAATACGTCCCCAAACCAGAACATGTTACAACTAGAACCGGACCTCAGTGGAGGCAGAGAGAGAGGAGTCACAGGTAGGGGGGACCCTCATGAGGTGCGTGTTTCCCAAGGGCTGGTCTTTCCCACTTACCCCGCCGAGGGAAACAAGACTCTACGAAGTTGAACTTCACCCTTGGGGCCCCACGGCTGGTAGAAAGTGTCACTCCAATGCTCGTCCTGGTCTTCCACAATGCCTGTAGCTGCATTTTACAGATGGGGACGCTGAGGCTCAGATCTGGTCTTTGACTGGCCAGCGGCCAGCCTGCTGTGGTGTGTGAGCCAGTATGTCTCCCTGACTTTTAGTCAAGGGCTGTTGCCTACTCACCCAGACCCACTTTGCAGGAAGAAGCATGAGAAAATTTCCCCACTGAAAGTGTGTACAACCCTTTGACTTTACCTTACACACACACACACACACGCACACACACAGAGCACATCAATAGCATGGAGTTTTTGGCTTCAAATAATTCAAATCAGAGTATTAGGAAGAAGCATGGATGAATGAGTGGGGTGCTGGGGCGCAGAACACAAACAGACGGGAAGCAGGAGGTCAGCAGTGACAGGAAGGACAGTGAGGGAAGCGCTCCACCGTGTAGGTGGCACCGCCTGAACCCAGAGCGGAGAATGTGGGGGCAGGGAGGCCCTGCTCGAAGCAAAATGAAATTAAACCTTTCTAAGTACTTATAAATCAGCACCTAATGACACTACCCCACCACCAGCCGGAGCCTTGCTCTTATTACTTTGATTCACAAGCCAGGAAAGGATCCGGAATTATGCACAAATTATTGTCCCATCTTCTTAATTAACACTGATTGCAAAATTCTTGCTAAAGTCCTTGCTAACAGACTCAATTATGTGCTGCCTGAATTGATTCACCCAGATCAAGTGGAATTTATTAGAAATACACTTTCCTACAATAACATCAGATTATCTTTGAATATAGTTAAATTATTTAGGAATAAAATGGTTCCAGCATCAGCCTTTGCTTCAGATACAGAAAAATCTCTCCCACCACCTAGAACAAAGATATTTATTTGGATTCAATCAGATACACACCCTAGGCTCTTTTTCTTTCCCAGAAGCAGGTCGGATCACTAAGATGCATGCCTTAGAGCTAATGGGCCAGCTTCAGGGCATACGGGGCAGGAAGAAAAATCCTACAAGGTCCTGTCTCAGCCCACCCACCCCCCCAGTATGAATTGTCACTGCCTGTGGAACACAGTGAAATTGCAATTAGACTAAATCAGGATATTTTCAGAATCGAAATTGAGAAACAGGCTAATAAAGAAATAATGTATGCTGATGACACGCTTCTATTAACATCACGCCAAGCACACTGGAGAGTTTTGAAAGAACAAAAAAAGAAATGAGGATGAGAGTGAAGAGGCTTTCTCCTTCCCAGGACGGTGATGGATCCCGCGATGGCGTGCTCTGCTTGGGAAAATCACGCTAAGGCGCTTGTTGGAAGGGGCGAGCGCGCTCCCTGTAGCCTGGTTCTGCTTCCCAGCCCCACTGTCCAGCATCTTCTAACAGCAAATTCAGCAACTGGTTATGAACAGGACTGGGTCTGTCCTAGTCACCAGATCCTGGCACACAGTAGGCACATAATAGTAACAGACCAAACAGCATAGGGAGGACACTAAAATTCTCTTGGGTTGGCCCTTCATAGGTGAACAGGCTCTTAACAGGCCTTGATTGAAAGGAATGCAGTCTAAATAAAGGGAGTCGCATGAGCAAACGTGGCGCTCACAGGGGCACGCTGCCTTGTGCAAGGGAGAAGGACTCGTCTAAAAATGAGAGTGCGTATACCAGAGCAGAGGGAGGAAGTCCAGGCAGGCAGGTTGGGACAGCCCTGTGTGAGGTCACACACCCTAGACGTAGGTGTTCACACTTCCCCAGAAAGGCAGTGAGGAGGAGATCCTCTAATTTGAAAACTCTTTTACATAACGAAGATGGAGGTGGAGACGGACTCAAGTAGGTGCCTCCTTCTTTACTAATTGAGTCCCTAAGGCAATACCACGGTCCCACCTCCCTTGAACCTTGAGTTGACCTTGTTCTAGTCAACAATGGGCTTTACAGCAGATCCAAGATGACTGAAGGAAGTCCATCCATTTGAAAACTGATCAATGGAAAGTATCCAATTTGAGGAACAGAAAGCAAAATGATAAAAAATGAAAAGAATAGGGACTGTGGGACAATTTCGAAAGTCTAACATGTTCAACTGGAGCCCAAGAAAGAAAGAAGGAAGATAACAAAGCAGGAAAAACATATTTAGAGAAACAATTACCAAACATTTCCCAAATTTGATGAAAGATATAAATTTACAGATTCAAGAAGTTCAACAAACCAGAAGCAGGATATAAGTGAGGGAAATAAATCAAATGTGAGCCTGGGTACCTGGCTACTCTGCTGAATTTTGATGAGTCGAGTTTGCCTTGAGAATGAACAGTAGGTTCACTAGCGTGAGAGGTGGAAAAGTACACAGAGCAAAGGGTGCGATGACAGTTTCCTATTCAGATGTGCACGTCTCTCCCTCCCTATAAACCTGCAGGGGCTCCCTACTGCCTACAACTGTGGTCAGTCAACTATAGCCTGAGGTCCAGTTGCCTGTTTTTATAAGTTAAGTTTTGTTGGAACCCAACCACACTCATTCATTTACATATTGCCAGTGATTCCTTTCATGCTATCATGGCAGAGCAGAGTCATTGCCACAGAGACCATATGACCTACAATACCTGCACTATTTATTATCTGCACTTTACAGAAAAAGTGTGATGATACCAATCAAACAGCTTCCAGTTCAAATTTTATACCACGTGTTCAAGGGCCTGAAAGATGTGCCACGAGCTAACTTACCCTGCCTCTTCTCCCGGCATCCTTTTGTCCACCATGTACTCCAGTGATAGATAACAACACTACCCAGAGCAGGACGGGTGGAAGGTGGTGGTCTGCCAAGTGTTGGCATGGAAACTGACAGTGAGCATTCAAAAACTTTGGCATCAACTTGACAATGAATATGACCATATGTGATTACTGGGATTTTTTCCATTGTATTTTTTCTTGTAATGAATTCTAATTGTATTTTTAAAAAGACTCAGTCCGTGTCAAATTGAAACAAACAAACAAAAATCCCCAGTCCTTCACTTCAAGGTGCTTGAGAAACTCTGGACCAAACCACACCCCAAAGACACCATCAATCCCTTACACCCCTCTGGGCTCTTGGGCGGCCATCTCTCTGCTCCCCTGTCCTGTCCTGCTCTGACAACACTTCTGCCCATCTTTCCTGGTGGCCCTGGAGCCTCAGGGGCTCTCAGTCTGACACTGAGTGCAGTTTGCCTCACAGGCTTTTGCTGGGCACAAACACCTCTGAAGAGGGAGAAAATCAGAGTGGCAGAGGGGTGCTGCTCCGTGACCCGGGCCCCACAGTGCCATGCGTGACCTGCCCTAGGGAAGCTCTGGAGCGGAGACCCCTCGCCCGGTTTTCCACACGGGCTCCAGATGGCAGGACTTCTCTCCACAGCTGAGTGACCATGGGACCTGGCAGCCCCCGAGATATATTTCGGGATGAGGTGGCTCTCGGCAGCTGAGGCAGACCCCGCAGGAGCTGGCTGCCATCTGGGGCGACAAGTCTTCCCTCACAGTGGGGTCTGGGCAGCCCATCTCCATGCCCCCCAAAGGTCTAGTCCCTGCCACTCACCTTGGCTCCAACCCCCAAGGCCTGAAGGCTGCTGCTTCTTTCCTCCCCACACCCCCCCCCCGTTTGCCTGACCTTTTCCTCCAGGCTGCACCCATGACCCCATCTAACACAATCCTGAACCTACACCTTGCCTCTTGCTCAGCCAAAAATAATAGGATACAGCTTTTCGCCCCCGCCATAGGTCAAGGGAAGGAAACAGACACCCTCCAGGGGACATGAGCCATCCTTGTACCTCAACAACCTCTGTGCTTTGCTCAGATGCCTCCTGTCGAGCCAGTCTGTCCCATCCCTACTTCCTGTCACTATAAAGCTCTGCTTGAGGGGCGCGTAGGTGGCTCAGTTGGTTAAGCGTCCCACTTTGGCTCAGGTCATGATCTCACAGTTCATGGGTTCGAGCCCCGCGTTGGGCTCTGTGCTGAAGGCTAGCTCAGAGCCTGGAGCCTGCTGTGGATTCTGTGTCTCCCTCTCTCTCTGACCCTCCCCTGCTCGTGCTGTGTCTCTCAAAAATAAATTTAAAAAAAAGCTCTGCTTGACACATTCTCCCCATCAGACCTGCACCTCTGGCAGTGATCCTGTCTCACTCACTAGTCACTGGCTGTCTCGCGCATCTCTCCCATCCAGCACACTTCCTAGAGGCAAGGACTTCTACTCTTTACCTCTGTAGAATATTTCCAAATTGCACAGAAATTTACCTTTCCACCTGCAGACGAAGAAGCATTGTTTCCACCAAAGTTTTCCAAAAGTCGACTCTTTAAAAACCTTGTTATTTTAACTTGCTTTGAAATTAATAAAATTGTAGATTGTATATGTATTTAATAATCATTTACATTTCAGATAACATCTTTTCCCCATCTTTCTGTTGGAAGCCCAAAGTTCTCATTTCTCACCAACAGAAAAATAAGTAAAGCCGACTTTAGACCATCAGACAGAACTGCCCCCGCTCTGTTCCATGCAGGGCTGCAAAGCAACCAAGGGAGCTCACCAGGAGCCCTCCCTCCTCAACTGCAGGATCAGTAAAGTCCTCGTTTCTAGAAGGGATATGAAAGGTGACAGGACATAACAATCAGATCAAAGCAACTTCAAGAGAGAAGTATTTTGCTCCCTGTGTGAGGTTCATAAAAAACAATCAGTCTTCACATGCAATTTGTCTCAAGAGGCAGGAGCTGCTATTTTATCATGTAATTAAATCCCCATGACAGTCATAAAGAAACTTCGTCACCTTTGTCAGAGAAAGCTTCCATAATATGCTTTCCAGCAACGTCCCCAGAGTCTATAAATGTCCTTCCAGGGCTATTTACTCATGGTTGTGCGTGCAGAGAACCCGGCGTCTCTGTCCCACCGTGGGTACGCGGCACTCAAGGGCACCTTTGTTTCTGAGCTTCCAAAAAAAGCCCTCCCGGGCTATGGATGAAAGCAGCACTTGACCTTTGGATAAGATCGCATTCATAATGAGAAGCGACTGTGTTGTTTTGCATGATCCACGTCAGGTAGCGATGTCGGGAAAATAGGTTAGCGAGGTGCTCCCCCCACCGCCATGTTGCGCTCTTCCTCACGATGGGAATGAGATTTCTTAATAATGTGAAATCAGTACAGACAATGTAAGTCATTATTAATAGATACACTTGATCTGAGGAAGTAAAATGTTTTAATGTTTTGTTAAATGAGGTGTGCTGTGCTAACATTGTTATTCAGAGAAAAGGTTGAGATATTTTAACATTTTTTATATTAATGTCTGTGTGACTAACTCTGGTAGACGGGTGAATGTGTCCTGGTGCTCTGAGAAGCACACGCCCGCCCAGCTTCTTATTCTAAAAACTTTTTTTTTTAATTTGATAAAGCTACAGGGAGTGGAGATGAAGGAGGAGTGGCCTTTAAAATTAAATGGGGAGAGCGAGGACCAAAACAAGATAAAAATGATTTACAGTGAAAGAAAGACCTTAGCTCTCGGCCAAGTGGTAGTGAATGTGAGTATCCTAGGGTCTGATCGGCTCTAGTGCACGGCCATTTACAGAAACAGCTCATGTAGGAAGTATGAAATTGACCAGGCTCACAATATGCATTTGCATCTTTGGAGAATGCTCAGAAGCTCACGATGTCCACATGAAAAATTACTTTTGCTCCCCTAGCTTGTCTGTTTATTTGAACACTTGACCCCAGAAGGAAGCAGATAGTGGCCCCACGGCCCAGGAAAAAATCCACACATTTGGCTTTCTCCAAAAATACAAGGAAATGGCAAGGCATCTTGCTGGGAAACTACGTTGTGGCCCGAACACATAGAAAGTCACTGTCCTGGAGAAACAGCCTGGCCCTGTAATAAAACCCACATTTCAGGCTCATCTAGATTCTTCCACCAAGTACCAACGGGGCGCATCCTCAGACACTTCTGAAGAAAAGAAGATCATTCATCAATTCAATGGCAAGATGCAAAGATCCTGATGTCACTTGAAAATAATAAATGCCATTCATTCAAACACTACCGTTTGCATATCTTATAATTTCAAGGTGGAGTTTACTTCTTCAGCTCATGCGATCCTGAAGCAAAAACTCCCTCTCATTGCTACCGTCACGTCAAGACTCTATAGAGAGCCAGTTTTTGTGTCTCCTGTGGACAAAATGTTACATTTATAATTTGTCCCAAAAGATATTCTTTGCAAAATTATATTCAGATCCAGTCGACACCCTGGGTAGTTATTGAAGAGATTTGGTCACCCAGTCATTGAGATAGAAGCTGGGTACCCAGCCCGATTTGGATCTTTGTCCCTCTTTTACCAAGTTTTCTCCTGCATATGCAATAAAAGTCCACCATAATTAAATGTGTGGAGTGCCCTGAAGTGGTCCACAGATACACGTGAAGTGTGTTAGATCTTCTAAAGGACTGAAACTGTTAAGCACACTGATTTGGAGAAAGTTATTTTTATCAGAATCCTCTCTTTCAAGAAGGATGCATATTTGTTCAGAAGAAGTTACTGGACCAGGTCCCTGGAGCAGAAAACCAGCCACAATGAAGTGGGGAGGGGGGACTTTGGTGGTTGAGCCAGAGGCAGAGGAACGGGAGATGGAAGAGAGAGATGGGGTAAGATGGTGTACGTGGTGATGGACACGTCCTATCTTCAGAGTAGTCGCCGGTCTCACGACGTGATGCAGTTAGTAGGATGGCTTAAGAGCAAACAAACCAACCAAAAAATTAACTCAGGAGTGAATGTTATGCCCCAGCGTGGGGGCAGGACAGAGCATACACAGTCTGCGCAAACAGAGAGGTCAAGAAAACCACAGGAAAGCAAAGCACAGCTGCCCCCAGGGTTCCCGGGAGGAGTCCGGGTCCTACAAAGCCCAGGGTCTCAGGGAGGAAGGAAACACAACTTGACACCTGACCGACCCAAGTTACTCTGTACCGAGATGCTCTGAATGGTTTAAAATAATGTCAAATAGTTGCTGCATGTATGCTTCCTACGTTTGGGTATAAACATCCGCAACATCACCGCTAACCTCTGCCTTAGAAACAAGAAAAAGAACCCTCCAGTGCTGCACACAGGACGCATGGCAGTCTCGGTATTTGACCCACAAGGACCGCAGGGTCCTATGTGCCCAGGGTCTTCGTGTTGCCATGGGGCACTGGCAGGATCAGCCCATTGCTCTGGCCTGCTGACTTCCTTTGGAACGGTGATTGTGTCAGGCTCCATGCCCCCCAACACTGTGACATCCACCCTTCCGGACGTTCACCCAAATCATGCAGAAGCATGTGTCATACAGGGTCAGACGGAAAACCTTGGTTGCACTTTGGCGGCACCTGCGGTGTGAGGTTAGGCAGTTATAACAGACAGACTGATGTCCAGGCTGCAGACTCCCCCAACCCCGGACACCAGGATCTCTCAGGATGGGATCCAGGGATCTGTATCTGTTCAACGCTTTCCAGGAGGTTCCATTTTACAGTCAAGATTCGAACCACTGCTCTGCAGGTGCATTGTGTATTGTTTCTCCAGTTGCAGTTGTTAGCAGGACTTTCTAAAAGAAGACCCAGATTTTGTCCACCTTCTCTAAAAGGTTTTCAAAAACCCTTCCGTGGTAGGTTGAAATATGACCCACGCATATATGCCCTCTCCATACTAATGAAATAACCATGTCGTTAAGGAAAATTATTTTATCCAACCTGACTTGTTCCTAGTGACCCACAGAGGACCAAGGACCTCCACTCTGTTTTCTAAATGTACCCAAACCTTCTTTTTCATAATCTGTTTAGAGATCTTGCCCAACACTGATGTCAATTCAGACTTTGGAAAATCAAATTCTTTACTTACTTGAAAACTAAAACACTGGTCTTTCTGGTCCCTCTGTTTTATCACAGTTCCCCAGAGATGTTGATAATTGCTTAGTAACATCATCCACAAACTCACTCTTAGAAGTTGAGTTTTTCATATGGGCTGAAATAGGCAGAGGAGGTCAGGTTTGAGTGGTATCTTGAAGCTCATGCTTGATCAACCTGAGTAGGGTGAAGGCGATGAAAATGAAATTAAAATGGCCTCACCCAGGGGTGCCCGGGGGGCTCAGTCGGTTAAGTGTCTGACTTCGACTCAGGTCATGATCTCACAGTTCGTGAGTTCAAGTCCCACGTCGGGCTCTGTGCTGACAGGTCAGAGGCTGGAGCCTGCTTGGAATGCTGTGTCTCCCTCTCTCCCTCTGTCCCTCCCCCACTTTCACTTTCTCTCTCTCTCTCTCAAATATAAATAAACATTAAATAAATTAAAATGGCCTGAGCTGAACAAGGTATGGATGGACAGAACCAGACACTGTGCAAGAAGGACCCAGCACAGGGTCAGGAAACAGTGCTGGTCACCTGTAACCAAAGGACATTGGTCAGCAGTGGAAAAGAAAGACTAAAGAACTCCTGTGGGTGGGGTCCTGTGGCCACTGCTTTACCCTGTGTGATTCGTGCAGGCAGGATTAAGGTATTTTTTGCCTCTGTTCCCCAAAACCAAATGACATACCCTAGAACATAATATTCCACAAATGTTCGTTGAATGGATAGAGGAATGAATGGATTTGTTTACAGGCGTTTATGGGGCTTTTGTTTTTTGCTCTTATTTTGTTTTTTAATGTAATAATCACACATACGGCTGTTGTTTTTTTCTAAGGCACCTCTGCCCTTCTCCTGAAATGATCTACGTGTCCTACTTGTAGAACCAGTGCTGTCTTCCACAGGTTATTTGTGAAGCTCCCATAAAGAGCCATGTCTGTTTCTGGACCACTACTCTCGAGCCACTGAAATCGGCCTTGGACATTCAGGGAACTGTTGACAAATATAACTCACGGAAAGCTAAGTTTAGCATAGGACACACGCCAGAATGGCCCCATCCCTGCACTCACCTCCAGCCTTCCCACCCCTTTCAAAAATAACCCATGACAAAATACATTGGGAACAAAGGAATTCTTCGGTCTAAAGTGAAGTGTAAGTTGGGTCCTATTATGGTTGTGTAGGAGTAAGTCCTTCAGAAACGAACTTAATCACAACCAGTGTGAGAAAAATAACATGGCAAAATGACTAAGCTTAGAGACATGAAAAATCTGAAGAATAAAGACCGCTACTGCAACTTCCGGGGAGGTGGGCGAGGTGGGGAGCGTCCCTGGCTTGAGTCCTGCGCGCAGCGGTCCACGCAGTGCTGCCTTCCGTCATTTCCTGCGTGCACTGCCTCTTACGCCCAGTGGAGGCTCTGCATTCCTTGCAAACACGGCCATCCGTTCTTCACCACGGCACTGTCCCTAGCACGCAGCAGTGCTTTAGGCACAGAGGGGACCCCTGGAAAAAAGTCTCTGCTGCGCCACTGATGACATTGATTCTATCTTTGTTGCTGCTGCTGCTGCTGGATACAAGGGAAGTAAACTTTTTTTTTTAATTTTTTTATGTTTTTTATTTATTTTTGAGAGACAGAGAGAGACAGCAGAGGCAGAGGAGGCTCAGAGAGAGAGAGAGAGAGAGAGAGAGAGACAGAATCCGAAGACAGGCTCCAGGCTTTAAGCTAACTGTCAGCACAGAGCCCGACGCAGGGCTCAAACGCACGAACCGTGAGATGATGACCTGAACCGAAGCCGGACACTTAACCAACTGAACCACCCAGGCACCCCCAGGGAAGTAAACTTTAAAACATGTGACATGAGGCTTTAAAGAGCCCTCATGTTTCCATTCTCATGGCTTGGAAGAACCAATACTGCTAAAATGTCCATACCACCCAGAGCAGTCTACAGATTTAATGCATCCCTATACCAACAACGTTTTTTTACAGAACTAGAATAATCCTAAAATATAGAGACAATCACACACACACACACACACACACACACACACACACACACACACACACACAAACCTGAATAGCCAAACAAAACTTGAAAAAGAACAAAGCTGGAGTAGAGATATCACAGTCTCAGACTTCAGGATATACAAGAAACTGCACTAACTCACACAGTGTGGTAGTGGCACAAAAACAGACACACAGATCAATGGAACTGAACAGAGAGTTCAGAAATAAACCCATGCTCACACGGCATATTTATCTTCAACAAACGAGGCAAGAACACCCAATGAGAAAAAGATGGTCTCCAACAAATGGTATTGGGAAAACTGGACCACTTTCTGATGCCATACACAAAAATAAACTCAAAATGAATGAAGACCAAAATGTGAGACCTGAAACCATAAAATTCCTAGAAGAAGACACAGGCACTAATTTCTTTGATATCAAGCATAGAAACACTTTTCCAGCTATGTCTCCTTTAGCAAGGGACACAAAAGCAAAATTAAACTCCTGGAATTACACCAAAATACAAATCTTCTGCTCGGCAAGAGAAACCATCGACAAACCAAAGGGCAACAGACTGAATGGAAAAAGATATTTGCAAATGACATATCCAATCAGGGGCTAATATCTAAAATACCTGAAGAACTTCCATAACAACACCAAATAAACAATAATAACAATCCAATTAAAAATGAACAGAGGGGAACACCTGGGTGGCTCAGCTGGCCAAGCGTCCGGCTTCGGCTCAGGTTGTGATCTCGTGGTCTGTGAGTTCGAGCCCCGCGTCGGGCTCCGTGCTGACAGCTCAGAGCCTGGAGCTGCTTCCGATTCTGTGTCTCTGTCTCTCTCTGCCCCTGCCCCACTCACACTCTGTCTCTCTCTCTCTCTCTCTCTTTCTCAAAAACAAACATTAAAAAAAAATGAGTAGCGGACCTGAATAGACATTTTCTCAAAGAAGACATTCAGAGGGCCGACAGACACATGAAAACAATGTTCACATCACTAGTCACTGGGAAACGCAGAGGAGAACCACAAAGAGGTGTCACCTCACACTTGTCCGAATGGCTAAAATCAGAACACAAGCACTAACAAGTGTTGGCAAGGATGTGAAGGGAAAGCGGATGCTGTGCACTGTTGGTGGGAATGCCAAGTGGTGCGGCCACCGTGGGAACCAGCGCGGAGGGCCTCTTGTTGTCTCCGTGTTGGTCTCAGCTACGAAATCCAGGTGGGATCCCGCAGGTGTGTGCCCGACGCTGGCGCCGCCACGCTCACCCCGCCCTCAGGACCCCTGCGTGTGGAACCGTCCTGGACGAGTGTCCCGCTGCCTCTGCTCTGCGGTCCACACGGCGCCCTCCCTCGAGCCTCCGGCCACACGTTTTTGTCATAACTCACACGAACACGGCAAAGGGTGCACTCGCTCAGTGACAGTGGCCCATTCTAACTTCCCAATAGGAGAAAAAATAAGAAAAAAAGAGATGAAAGAATTGCATATGACCTACACTGTAAGAAAAAATGATTTCATTAATGTTTGGACAATAAAATAAAGCCCTGCACTATCTGTAACAAACAATTACTAAGTTACTAACAAAAAGGTATTACTATTCATTTAAAAAGCACAAAGTGTGGCATTTCCCATCTTCAGGAAGGGATGTGCATTTGGGGATCGGTTCTGAACAACTGGAAGAAACTCGCAGGCCACCAGGGGCCCCAGAGGATGTCTGTGGGGCTCTCCGGTCCGCCCTGTGCGACCTCCTGCGCAGAGACACTTGCATGGAGCCTGGGCATTTGTAGCATCCGGTGGGGTCTCCTTCCCACGTGCTCAGGGCTGACGCAGCCCTCGGAATACACATCCACCGTCCTTGTTCATAGCATCAGGGACGAAACTGACGGGCCCAAAGGAAGGAGGCATCCTAAAGAGCGGGACAGAGAAGCCCCACCCATTTTCGGGTGTCTGCCCTTCGGTGCAGAGGTGTCTTGGAGATAAATAGATGTGTCCGTCTCTGGAAGCCGAATCTATATCATCAGAAGGCTGAACACTCTGGCATCCCAGTGGTCACATGATGCTGGTCATATCAAGTAACCACGATCATCACATCGGAGCCCTCGGGGGTTATAAATACACCGCCACCGAGCCCCAACTGGATAACAATTGAGTAATGACAATGGAAATAGCTCATACTCCGTGAGACCATCCTTCCCTTCCGGAAGAACTCTTCTGAAACCAGCAGCATTGCAATGGAGAGATGGCCAGAGACCGTCAGAGGAGAACTTCAAATCTTTCAGAAGATGGGAAAAGGGCTTCAAGCTAGAGCTGGGTCCCCAGTGCTCAAGTACCATGCCGCCTTGGTCACGGGCGACCTGAGACGTCTCGAGCTGCTCATGAGCCAGTTCTTCCAGGATGCCAACGTGGTGTTTGAGATCAAGAAGGATGAGATGGAGTGGCAGGTGACGTCCCCAGCCACGTTTGGACTGTCAGGTACCCCTTTTCCTTTAAGGCTCGGCTGTTTATGTTTAAGGAGCTACTAACAGTCCTCTGGACGTGTTAAGTCCAGCGTGTAGACGGCTCACAGAGGAGCTGCATTTAACACACCTGACCAAAGCACGTCTATAAACAAAATCTGGTTTCACGATGTTCTAAGTGATGACTTGTGAGAAATCAAGTTAGAAAGGTCAAAATGGTGGTGAGAAGCGCCCGCCTGATGCTGGAAGTGTCTCTCATCTTTAAAAGAGGGCGTCGGTTTGGGTGACGATCCACCAGCGCCTGCACTGGCAGCCGGGTGGCAGGAGACGGAGGGCTCCCGGAACTGTCCCCTGGCACGCAGCTCTGCTCAAGGGCCTTCTAGGGACCTGGGAGCACCACGGCTACAGCGGGGGTGCTGGGTCCCAGCCAGCATCAGTAGAGGGAGAGCCCTTAGCAGGTGCTCCTCCTAGAACCCAGGGGAGCCCGAGAATGGGGGGGGGGGGAAATCAGAGGTCCCTAAGTTATATGTCTGAGTGCATTCTTGTAGACTGAATACTCTATGTGCTGGGCCGGCAAGAGACCACCTCCCTTCCAAGTAGAAAGACACCCCTTCACCCCACTTGGGATGAAGAGACTTGCTGGCCACCAGGCTGTTACCGGTGCTTTCTCAGCTGGCCCTCCGCACCGGGCACCCTTCTCCCAGAGCGTCCAGATGCAACCCATTTACCACGAGGGTTCGTGTGTTGGCATCCACAACAGCTCTGCCAGACTAAGAGGATTTGGGACGCTGTGGCCAGCAGGCCGAGTGCCTGACTTGTGGGCCGTGGCAGGCAAAGAATGCGGAAGGTCAGTTTCCCAGGAACTGACACGGTCCTGTCTATATCTCACACGGGGAGAGGGAAATAAACCCAAAACACTGTCAAAGGGCTAACTCCTTTTCCTGAGCTAAGAGGTCTACTTACAGGGCTGGGAGGGCTCGATTCATTGTTGAACACTCGATCAGTGCTAGTTTTTTTAGTCATATACCTCCCAGCCCTGGACACACTCAACCACACTCAACTGTGGCTGTTTCAAATAGGTGTTAACATTAACCCATGGTCTGAATCCAAGGCTCCTTCCTTTTTTCTGCCTTAATCTTTCCACCCCTGATTTTTGCTGGTTGTCTATGGCGTGGCACGCCCAAGCAAGAGAGAGGGCAGGTCGGCCACAAAGGTGGAGAGCTGCTCTGAGTGCCAGCGCTGGCCTCCGTGTGGACTGGGAAGAGAGGGTGGGTGGCGCTCAGGGCTGTGACTGTCCATGGCCCCTGGGCTCAGCTGACCCCAGCAGCAGAAACGACCAAACCCGGCTTGCCAACAGCACCCTCTCTCATGTGAGAACTTCCTGGTGGCCGCTCCCCGCTCCCCCTGGGGGGCCCCCTGCAAGTACACTAGCAGGTGCCAGGCCCCCAGGACCTCAGTGCATCCAGGAGGAAACGCCAGCCCCATCCAGCTCGCAGTCCAAGGACAGCGCTGGCATGAAGAGCTGACGCTGGGAGGGATGTGCCACATGGGGAGAAGCCTGTGTCCGTGTTCCTCCTGGTGGCAGAACCTGGACCGGGAAGTGGGGATTATAGGTGGTTGATTCAGGCTTTCTGGTCCACAGAGCTGCCTCAGAACTTGGGTTTTCTTGAAGACCTAGTGGAAGCTCACCACCATCTCCCAGGACCGGGACAGAGGCGTTGGCCCTAAGCTACGGCTGAGCTAGACGCCCACCCCGGTCTCCTTTCTTCAGTCCTTGGGAATACTCAGGAATCCAGGGATGGGTGAACAGAGCTGCAGGAGATGGAGGGTGCTGAGCTGGGAACTTGGCGTGCCCGAGAGGATGGAGCACCCCCTCCTTGCCCTCCCCAACCCCGTAAGTAGACTTCCTAGCTCAGGAAAAGGAGTACAGTCAGCACCAGGCTGTGGCCCCCGCAGGAATGGAGACCACTGTTATCTTCACGGACCATAAGCGTCCATCCCCCTCCCAATCACCCCGGTCTTCACGGGGAAGGGCAGACCCAACCCGTGCAGGCCTACCTGCCAGGGCCCTGGCCACCACCGTCCACCGCCAGGACGACAGGCCCCACGCCCCCCGCCTAAGTGTGCAACTACCTTGGGGCTGGGCCTCGGGGACGCAGGGCAGGCTGGAGCCCTGCACCACATGCAGGTAGGTAATTATGAGTGGTCTTTCAGAACCTGCTCAGCATGGGTCCCAGGAAGGAGGTGGCCTGTGAAAAGGGTCTCCTCTGCAGCTCATTACAGCCATGGTATCGATTCTTCCATCATTATCAGAAGGCACTCCTGCCATGCGAAATCCTGTCCCTTGAAGTGTATTCACCAGGGACCGCTTCCCCCATTTCCACGAGCGCTCCTGGCCGCTAACAACCTTCCATGGGCCTTTTGAAAGCCCAAAGTTTTCAGAGAAGTACAATGTATAGCACTTGCTCCATTCATCCGTCAAGAAAGAGCGACCCTACACACGCGCGCACGCACACACACAACCCTAAAAAGCGCAAAGAAACAAACCAGAATTGTGCTGAACGTGGACATCACTTCAAAGGGGCTTCTGAAACCCAGCGGCTTCCAAGAGCACTGAACTTTCTGAGGCCTTTCCTCGAGCAACCTGGGTGCAGGGGGTCAGTGCGCTTCGCCGGCTGTCTTCTCCCATTAATGACAAAGGGATAAGTTTGGGGTTCAACGGGAGAGACAGAGCTGGATTCCAGAAAAATCCACAGCACACTGTCCTCCCTCAGGCTGTCCCTAATTCGGAGCCTGGAAAATGTGAACGTCTGGCTTCCAGTCTCCCACGGTCCACCCACTTGGCCAGTTTTTCTCTCCTCACATCCCGGCTGAGTCCTCAGCAGCAACCCCCCCCCCCCGCCATATTTGGCAGGACCCTCTTGCTTCTCAATACCCCCCATTTCCTCTGGCTCGGGGTTGGCCCTGTTAGTGTCCTGGTTACTCCTTTTCTCCCCCTTGTGTCTCCATCTCCCTCTCCTGAGCCAGTGAGACCCTCCTTTCTACTTCCTACACTTCTGTTTTTCTGGAGAGCTCTCTGCCCCTCTCTGCCTTTGTCTTTGCACCTGTCTCCCTAGGATGGGAGAGAGCCTTTCTCCTCCTCTCCTCTCCTCTCCTCTCCTCTCCTCTCCTCTCCTCTTCTCTCTCTCTGCGTGGAGCTGGAACTCACTGGGATTCTTGGTCCCTACCCTCTGCGTCCTTATAGACCTCCATATCATCCGTGTATCTTTATGTATCTACATGTCTACGTGGCAGCTTCTTTTAAGAGACGGTTTCACCCTATTTAGGCCTTAATGAACACGGCCCCTCACGGGTCCCCCACTCACTGTACCCTCCTCTCCCCCAGGCCTCTGGACCCTGGAGTACAAGCGTGAGCTCACCACGCCTCTCTGCATCGCCGCGGCGCGCGGCCACACGGCCTGCGTGCGCCACCTGCTCAGTCGTGGCGCGGACCCCGACGCCAGCCCCGGTGGTCAGGGAGCCCTGCACGAGGCCTGCCTGGGGGGCCACACGGCCTGCGCCCAGCTGCTGCTGCAGCACGGTGCCGACCCCGACCTGCTCAGCGCCGAGGGCCTGGCGCCCCTGCACCTCTGCCAAACGGCCGTCTCGCTCGGGTAAGGACACAGACCTTGACCCCTCTGGGGCCAAAGCTCTAGAGGCGGGCCACGCCCTCCGTCCCTGGCCCCGCCTCCAGGCTCCGCCCCCAGAGGATGAGGCCTCGGCCCCTGGCCCCGCCCCCAGACACCCGAGGCCTCCGCCTCTCCTCAGGACCCAAAGGGCCCCCCAGCCTCATCCTTGGACCCTGCGCCCAGCCTCGGCCTGTGTCCCAGAATCCGGGACACACCCCGCGCCCTTAGCCCCCCTATTTTCCCGGACCGCGGTCACCGCCCCGGGGCCCACCCAGCCCCACGCCCCCTGCAGACCCCGCCCCCGGGCCCTGTGGTCCCCCACGCAGCGGCTGGACCCGACTGGTCCCTGGCTCTGCCCGCGGGTCTCGAACATCGCGTTTGCCCCAACCCCACCCAGACACGCGCACGGCCTCGGCCACCGCCGGGGCCCTCCCACCCGTCCTTCTGGTCCCCCGCCCTGACCTCGGACCGCGACTCGCCCT
>PJEM01000170.1:588131-676481 GCA_004023845.1 Helogale parvula
CTGGACCCCCAGTCCCCAGACCCCGACTCCCCAAGGGCCCCCGGACCCCCAGGCCCCAGGACGGAGCCCCGGACCCCGGACCCCGACTCCCCCAGACTCAAGGTCGCAGGCCCCGGACCCCGGACCCCGACTCCCCCGACTCCCCCGGCCCCCGGCCCCCGGGCGGGTGTAATTAGCGCTTGATTGCGAGCGCGAGGCGGGAGGCGCCACACCGAGGTAATGAGCGGGGTGATCACAGGCCCGCCGACGCCGGCGCCGACGCATGCTAAAAGGCCACTGGCGGAGTTGAAGGCTGAAAAATTAGGGTTTTTAATGATAATTTTATGCAGAATAATTGTCACAGTGTGACACAAATGGTTAGCGCCTCGGGCGGGGCTTCGGAGTCCCACAGGAAGCCGCGCTGCGCCCGCGTCTCGGTGCTGGAGGTTCTGCAGCTGCCGCCCCTCCCCCTCCCCGTGCGCGGCCCGCGAGTCCCGGCGGGGGCGTCCTTGGCCCGGGGCTCACGCTTGGGCGGCTCGGCCTGCACTCTGTCATCCAGACACCGCTTTAGTCGGAATGCTCTGGTCCCTGCCCTCGGGGCTGTAATTTCTTGGCTCTCTTCACTGCGGTAGGGATTAAATAAGATCACCGTGTTAAGAACAGGCAGGGCTACTGGGCTTTCGGTGACCCGGGGGGAGGCGGAGGGCACCACCCACCAATGTCACTGGAGATGAGGACAGGGACTGCGAAAGGCATGAGGACTACCGGGTCCTGGGAGTGACCGAAGGAAAAAATATTCTAACTATATAAAGGTTTTAAGTTTATTTATTTTGAGAGTGTGCACCTGCAGGAGTGGGGGAGGGGGAGCGAGAGCGAGCCTGAGAATCCCAAGCGGGCTCAGCATTGTCAGTGGTAGAGCCCAAGGAGGGGCTCGATCACACCAGGACTCCATCTCACCAACGGCGAGATCACGACCTGAGCCACGATCCAGTCCCATGCTTAACCCCCTGAGCCACCCAGGCGCCCCCCGAAAAATAGATGGTTTAAAGCAGCCTCACCCAGTGTCGCTGGCATATATTGCACTTAAGTGTGCAGTTTGCTAAGTCTGGCCCCACAGATGCATTCACGAGACCATCCCCACAGTCAAGGTAGTGAACACACCCGGCACCGTCACAAGTTGCCCTGCCCCACTGTTACGCCCCCCTCCCCTCCTCCATTATTATCCCACGAATCTGCTTTTCATCACTGTAATTTAGTCTGAATTTGCCAGTATTTTACATTGTGTCTGGCTTCTTTCATGCATCATAATTACTTAGAGATTCATCATACTGGTTCATGCATCCATAATTCACTCTTTCCCGGTGCGGAGTGGTCTTCCGATGGGACTACCACAATGTGCTTCTCCGTTGAATGTTGAAAGACATTTGATTGTTCAGATGTTGAGGGCCCCCCCCCCCCGTTTTTTTTTTACATAGGGTTGTTTTCTTCTTAAAATTTGAGATTCCTTTATATATTGAGTTCAAGACCCTTGTCAGACATATAATTGAAAATATTATCTCCCAATCTATGAGTTATATTTTCTTCTTTTTTTTAATTTTTATGTCTTTATTTTATTTTGAGAGAGAGAGAGAGAGAGCGAGGGAGGGGCAGAGAGAGAAAGAGACACAGAATCTGAAGCAGGCTCCAGGCTCTGAGCTGTCAGCACAGAGCCCGATGTTGGTAGAATCAGCTTATCAATTTTTTTCTTTAGGAATCACCTTGGGTTATAATATCTAAGAAAAAAGATCTTTGCCTAACCCAGAGTCACAAATATTTCCTCCTGAATTTTCGTTTATAAATTTAATAATTTTACATTTTGCATTTAAGTCTATGACCCATTATTTGTTAATTTCTGCACATGCTGTGAGGTCTAGATTGAAGTTTTTTCTTTGCATGCAGACGTCCGAGTGTCCCAACACCATTTGTCAAAGAGTCTGTCCTTTCTCCACTGAACTGCCTTTGCACTTTCTTCTAAAATCACCTGACTACAGCTGAGTGGATGTCTTTCTGGACTCTCTTAATGGTACACACAGGACAAAACCTGACTGAGTCAGTTGATAGAGAGCCGCTCGGAAACTCAGACCATTTATCACTTATAAAAACAGGGAGAAAAGGAGCCAGTGCCTCGCCCCAAACACCAAGAAGGGCAACTCCTGCCAAGACCTAGATCAGCTGTGGTTCAGGACCTTGGCTCTTACACAGCCTGTGTGGATACATGCAAGGTTCCCAGGGCTCTACGGCAGAGCCCTTCCAGTATTTGAATTCTATTTTATCGGCCTAGGTGTCAGTTTTGACACCAGTACCGCATTGTCTTGAATACTACAGCTCTGTGAGAAA
The DNA here is from genome assembly GCA_004023845.1 of Helogale parvula. NCBI lineage: Eukaryota > Metazoa > Chordata > Mammalia > Carnivora > Herpestidae > Helogale > Helogale parvula. Next base: position 590,487 of record PJEM01000170.1, read on the forward strand.
CCTCGAAGTTAGGCAGTGGAAGTTCTCAGCGTCATTCTTTGTCAAAGATGGTTTGGCTATTCTAGCCCCTTCGCATTTCCATGTAAGTTTTAGAACAGGTTTGTCAATTTCTATTTTAAAAACAAGCTGCCGGGTTCTGACTGGGGTCAGAATCATCCTTGAATCTCCTCGGTTGACCTATAGATCAATCTATCGATTTGGGGAGAATTGACATAATAAACACAAGAAAGCTCTCCATTTCTTTAGGTCTTTACTTTCTCTCTGCTGTGTTACTTAGTTTTCAGTGTACAGGACTGGCACATATTTGTCAGATTTCTCCCTAAATTTTTTTGTGCTTTGTAAATGGTATTTTTTAATTTAAATTTTTGATCATGTGTAGGTGTTATATAAAATTAATAATTTATTTTTTCATATTGATATTGTATCTTGCAATGGTGTTAAACTCACTAATTGTTCTCATAACTCATTGCAAATTCCATGAGATTTCCATGCAGGCAGCCACGTGATCTTTGAATAAACACAGTTTTACTTCTTCAACTGATGCATTTTATTCCTTTATCTTGCTTTATCGCACTGGCTAGAATCTCCAGTGCAATGAAGAGAAGTAGTAAGAGCCGACAACTGGTCTTTCTTCTGATCTTAGAGGAAAGCCTAAGTCTTTCACTATTAAGTAAGATATTAGATATTGAATTTTTGTAGATGAACTTTTCCAGACTGAGAGAGCTCCCCTCTATTTCTAGCTTGCTGAGAGTTTTTATTATTAATTGATATCAAATTTTCTCAAATGCCTTTTCTGCATATTTAGAGATGATCATACAGTGTGTTTCTTAGTCTGTTAGGATAGTGGTTTACATTGTTTATCAAACGTTACACCAACCTTGCCATCTTGAGATAAGCTACACTTGATCATGAGTATTATCCATTTTAATAAAGTATTGGGTTTGATTAGGTGGGAAAAAATTTTAATCTATATCTATGTTCACAAGAGATACTGGTCTGTAATTTTCTTTTCGTGTAATGTCTTTATCTGATCTTGATCTCAGAGTAACACTGGCCTCAAAAATGAGTCGGAAAGTGTCTCTTCCTCATCCGTTTTGTTGAAGAGCTAGTATATAATTGTTATTTCTTTCATAAATGTTTGGTAGTGGGGCACTTGGGTGGCTCAGTCAGTTGAGCATCCGACTCTCCATTTCAACTTGGGTCATGATCCCGGGGGTCATGGGATTGAGACCCATATTGGGCTCCATGCCCAACATGGAGCCTGCTTAGGATGCCCTCTCTCTATCTCTCTGTCTCTCTCTGTCTCTCTCTCTCTCTCCCCACTTCTGCCCCTCTCCTGCACTCACCCACTCTCTCTGTAAAAAAATAAAAAATATATTTGGTAGAATTCATCAATGAAGCTATCTGGGCCTGAAGTTTTCTTTGTGAGAAGGCTTTTAAGTATTAATTCCATTTCTTTAATAGCTATAGTATTACTCAAAATATTTCTTCTTGAGTGAGCTTTGATAGCTCATATCTTTCCAGAGCTTTATCTCTTTCAGCTATGTTGTTGAATTTATTGGCATAAGCTGGTCTTTATTAGCCTTTTACTCTGTAAAACCTATAGTTTTATCACCACTCTCACTTAGGGTATTGGAATTCATCACATAGTTTCTTTTATTTTCTTCGCTGATCAGTCTTGTTTTTGATTTCATTGATTTTTGTTTGTTTCTTTTACTGTTTTCTATTTCACTAACTTCCACTATGGTCTTTATTATTCTCCCTTCTTTGATTACCTTGAATTTCATTTGCTCTTCTTCCAATTTCTGAAGACAGAAACTAATGTCATTGATTTGATGATTTTTTTATTTTCTAATATGGGCTTTTTTTGATGCTATACATGTCCTGATATGTATTGTGTGAGCTAAATCCCACAACTATTAATGTTATATTTTCACTTTCAATCAGTTTTAAATTCTTTCTAATTTGTCTTTTGATTTTTACTTTGACCACAGTTACATAGAACTGTGTTATTTAGTTTTCAAATATTTGGGTGTTTTCTGGCTATCTTTCTAGTATTGATTTCTAATTTCTTTCCATGTGGTAAGAGAACTTACTCTGTATCGCTTTACTCCTTTTAAATTTGAGCATGCTTTTATTATCCAAAATATATTCTCTCTTAACAAATACTCCATGTACACTAGCCAAGAACTTGTATTCCAGTGTTACTGAGAGGAGTGCTCTGTAAATGTCAATTGAGTCAGGTTGCCTAATTCTGTTGTTTAAGACTTTTATACCTTACTGTTTTCTGCCTGCTTGTTTTACAAGTTATTGAAAGAGAAGTGTTGACATCGCTGACTACAATCATTTTGTCTATTTTTCTATATAGTTCTATCAGTTCTTGCTTCAAATATTTTGAAGGCTTGTTATGAAGTACGTAGATGTTTAGCATTCTTAAGTCCTCTATCATCATGAGAAGATATTCTTTATCTCTGGTAATATTCTTTGCTCTAAACTCTACTAAGCCCCCTGTTAATATATGTAGTCTGATGTTAATATAGATTTCTCTTGAATAGTGTTATCATAGTATATATACTTTCCATCTGCACTAGTTACTTGTTGCTGCATAATAAATCACCATAAACTTAGAGACCTGAAACAACACACATTTCTTATCTCAAAGTTTCTGTGGGTGAAAGTCTGGAAATGGCTTAGTTAGGTTCTCTACTTCAGAGTAACTCACAAGACTGCACTCAAGATGTCAGCAAGGGCCAGGGTCTCATTTGAAGGAACAACTGGAAAAAAATCTGATGCCAAACTCACATGGTCATCAGCAGAATTCAGTGCCTCAGGGACTGTGGACTGAAGGCCTCAGTTTCTTGCTGACAATTGATTGAAGGCCAACCTCAGTTTTTGCCTTTATTTTTAAGTAGATTTCTTGTTGGCAGCCTATAATTGGATCTTTTTTTAAATCCAATCTGATAGTCTCTGCCTTTTAACTGGATGTTTACATCATTTACATTTAATGTGATTTTGATATGGCTAGGTTCAAGTCAAACATCCTGCTGGTTTTTTTCAATCCATTCTTTGTTTCCTTTATTTTCTTTTTTCTACCTTCTTCTGTATTAATTGAGGAATTTTTATGACTCCATTAATTTCCTTTTTTGACTTATTCTACACTACAGTTTGTTGTGTTACTTTAGTAGTTGCTTTGGGGTTCATAGTATATATATCTTTATCCATCTGCTCTCAAGTAATACTACACTAGTTTACCTATAGTACAACAGTATAGTTCCATTTCTCTCCTCCTAGCCTTTGTGTTAATGGTGTCACCTAGTGTACTCCTACGTCCAAGTCCTGCAATAAACTGATTTTGTTTTGTTCTAATAGTCCATACTCTTTTACATATATTGAAGTGATTCGTATATTTACCCAGATCATTCTTACTTCCAGTTTCCTTCATCCCTTTGTATAAATCAAAATTTTCACCTTTTATCAGTTCCTTCCTGCTTGAAAGGCTTTCTTTAACATTTCTTGTACTGATGAATCCTCTCAGTTTCTGTGTTTGAAAAAGTCCTTATTTCACCTGAGTGTTTAAAGGGTGCTTTTTTAGGTAAAGAATTCTAGGTTGACAGAGGTTTTTTTTCTTTCAGTGTTTTAAATACATAGCTTCATTGTCTTTTAACTTTTTTATAAATGAAAAGTCTATTGTCTTCTTTATTTTTGTTCCTTTGTAATAATGTCCTTTTCCCAGCTTAAAAATTTTCTCCTTATCACTGATCATAAGCAGTTTGGTAATAATGTGTTTTGATGTGGTTCTGTTTACATTTCTTGTCCTTGAGATTTATTGAGTTTCTTGGACCTGAGGGCTTATAATTTTCATCATATTTGGGAAAAGTTTGGTAGTTATTTCTTCACATTTCTTCTGTATGATCCCCTCCTCTCTTTCAGGGACTCCAATTACATGTACATGACACCATTTTACATTGTTCCACAGCTCACTGATGCGGTTATGTTTTTTCTTCTGTAATTGGTTTACCTTTTGTTCTAAAATATATGATCTGCCATTATTCCCATATAATGTATTTTTAATCTCAGATATTATAGTTTTCAACTTTAGAAGTCCAATGTTAGGTCTTTTTCGTATCTTTCACAACTTTACTTAATACGTTCAGCCTTTCCTCTAGCTTCTCAAACATACAGAAATGGTCTTAACTATTTTAAAGCCCCTGTCTACTAATTCTATCCTCTGGGTCCATTTTAATTGACTGAGGTTTTCTTTTTTTTCTCTTTATCTTATTGGGTGTGGATATTTTTCTATCCCCATCAATATTCTTGATCTCTGCTCTGGAATGTAAAGTTACTTGGAAATACTTTGATCCTTTTGGGTCTTGCTTTTAAGCTTTGTTAGGAAGGATCAGAGCAGCGTTTAGCCTAAAGTTAATTCTTTCCCTACTACTGAGACCATTCCCTTCCTGGTACTCTAGCCCATGCCCCATTATCCATGAGGTTTTACACACTGGTTGTTGAGAACAGACACTATTCCTGAACTTGTACGTACTGTGGGCATGATTCCCTCTCTTGTGGGGTGCCACTCCTCCAGTCTTGAACAGTTCCCTCACACACAAACACTAATCAGTACTCAATGGAATACTCAAGGAGACATTCTGCAAGTTCCTGTGAAGACACCCCATGCCCAGTACTCTGCCTTGCAAACTCTAACTGCCTTGGCTTCCCCAGACCCCTAGATCCATCTCCTCAACTCTGAGAGTCTACTGGGCTCTGCCTGGGACCTCTTCACCGTGTCCCAGGCTGGGGGCCCAGAGGCCCTTTGGGAGGTCAAGAAATTCAGTGTTTGCCAATCATGTTGGTAAATTCAAACCTTGTGACCCATTTCTGTCCTCAGCTGCAGGCATTCTTACTTTCTACCTTAACTTTCATGAAAGCTGGGTAAAAGGCATTTGGAAATTTTCTGTGCTATCTTTGCAACTCTTTCCATAAATCTAAACTAATGTAAAAATTAAAAGAGTTTTAAAAACCAAGTTTGCTTGATACCTTAGGCTCCAGCCTCCCACTTTACAATATCAGGAAAATATTGCTTTTTACTAAGAAGTGAGAAAGAAACACCTACTCAGAACACAAATGCTGTGAATTCCCTCAATAGCTCTTCTGACAAGCCGACACGCTCACATCTGGGGTCATAAAGAGCTGAAATCCATGCAGATCTTTAGCACTACGACGTGTAACTGTGTGATAGAAACTAATTTCCTGACTCCAGTTGGTTTTTCAGAAATCATACAGATCCAGGACATTGTTTAATAAGGACTTTTAAAATGCCTTTGTATTAACATGGAGCTCTTTAAATTTCTTTTCTTTTCTCTTCCTCTTTCTCCTCCTCCTCCTCCTCTTCTCATTCCTTGCCTGCCTCTATGTGTCTCTCTGTATGAATCTTTCTCCCTGGTGATTTAATTTGACAGTCTTGACTTCTCTAAATCCTGGTTATTGGGGGAAAGTTTGAGATAAGTGATGAATATACCAGAAGTTCAGGCAGAACTATGCAACAGCTGACTTAGAATCCCTTCCATACCAATGATTATAATGGAAAATGCCGGCGGATTCCATTGAACACCTCTACAATAACATAGCCGACTACCTTGAAGGATAAAAAGGTAACAGATGTCAGAAAGGGCTTGGGGTTTCGACCACAGCTTTTCAGCTCTAAAGAGTCCCCCTAAAGTTAGACTCCGAGGAGGTCTGGCTTCGGGTAGTATAAACATATTATCACTTTGACAAGAAAGAGCTACCTTCTCCAGAATCTTTTTATACATAGTAGATTTTAGGTCATCCTTAATTTTTTTACCTTACAGTAGAGAGGGGGTCGTTGACCTACGTACAAAGCCATTTCATTTCCTTACTCTTGATGACAATGGTCTCCACACCTAGGGACCCACTTCTGCTCCAGCCTCTTTTAGTCAGCAATTCACCGTGGGTGCAGGACTTGAAAACCTTTGAGTCTCTGAGTTCCTGGGATTAAAAAAGAAAAATTATCTGTGCTTCCTTCCAACCAGCAAGCTTCAGAATTCAGAATTCAACACACAAAAAGGGATATCAGAGCTTTAATCTAGGAGCCTTTTGAAGAGATTTTCCCAAAAAGAAAAGTTCCGGGAAAGTTACTCTCTTCACGTTAGGCGCCTGCATGTCAGCCTCGCCCTATTTATTACCAGACTCCTCTCCTTGACCCTTTTTTATTTAATCTGAGATAATTAAAATGAGAAAAGGATTAGTAGAATCCTGATTCTTTTTTTTCATTGCAAGTTATCTTGATTTAAACGGAAGTGAGGAAGACGTCCTTCCTTCATGAGCATATTAGTAAAAAGCATGCATGTTTACTTTTCTTGTCCCGGTTGGATTAATTTAACTTGATAAAAAAAAATCATTCAGAAGCCAGCGCTGGACCTGTGGAAGCAGCTAATTTCCTTAACAATCACTGAGGAGAATCAGGGGACAGTGCTTTTCTAGCTCAGACCAGGCAGGCTGAAATCCAGACAGAGAGAAAGAAAGTATTACTTTTCCTGAGGCAAGAAAGGCATTCTCTGGTCAGATCCAAGCACAGAGAACTACTCAAAGTCCTCACACTAACCCCAAAAGTCTCTGCCGGATAACAGGAGGTTTTACCTGCACAAGGTGCCAGCCTCATGGGACTTGAGACATAATCCAGAAAACTGTCTGCTCTCTCCACACCCCAGATGAGTGAGTGATTGATTGAGGGGAGAAGACATGGCCTGATTTAACAGAGATCTGAGGCGACAGAAGGATACTAAAGAACAGGTGTCAGGGAGGGGCCACCCCACTGGGTGATTTGATATTTGTAGAACTTCACGCCTTCCTGAGCACTCCCAACTGTCTTACTTCCTGTGGTCCTCCAGCAGGCCCACAAGGCATGGTTATCCCCAGGCCACAGACTAAGAAACTGAGTCTCAGCCAGGGCCCATGTTTTGCCCTTGATGGCTGGCACACAGTGGAAATGCCAAAAGCCAAGTGTTGTAAGAAAGACCAGTGCTGAACGACACCTCTCCCCTGTTCACCTAAGTTCTTTCCAAACAGCCCGTATAGTCAGGACGTCGCTCTGCTCATTTCCAGCCGCACCTTCCAGACATGTTCCAGTCACAGGTGTCTACGCCCCTTCCCTGACGTTGGATGGCTTCTCAGATCCAGGAGCTCTCTGGTCACTTGCCGAGTCTCATTCGAACACCTACAACTCATTGTCAGGAATTAAAAGAGGTAACCGGAGGCCAAATCAAACTTTTACCTTCTGGGCAAAAGCCTTGACCAGACACTTCAGAAAAGATACACAAATGGCCAACATGAAAATCAAAAGGTGCTCAGCGTCACCAGCCCTCAGGGAGACGCAGACTAGAACCACAAGGAAAAATTTACTGTTTCACCTCCATTAAAGTGGCTGAAGTCAAAATCACTGACAAGTACTGAACATCACCGAGAATGCAAAGCAAACAGAATTCTCGAATGCTGCAGAATAATACAATCACTTCAATAACATGTTTGGCAATGTCTTTTAAAGTTAAATAGGGGCACCTGGGTGGCTCAGCCGGTTAAGTGTCCGGCTTCGGCTCAGGTCATGATCTCACGGTTCGTGGGTTCGAGCCCCGCGTCGGGCTCTGTGCCGACAGCTAGCTCAGAGCCTGGAGCTGCTTCAGATTCTGTGTCTCCCTCTCTCTCCGACCCTCCCCTGCTCACGCTGTCTCTCTCTCTCTCTCAAAATTAAATAAAAAACATTAAAAAAATTTTTAAAGAAATAAAGTAGATTTCTTAAAAAATAAATAAATAAAAATAAAGTTAAATATACACCTGGCAGCTATTCCAACCTCTACGTATTTACCCCAGAGAAATGAGAACGTATGCCCACAAGAAGACTTACACGGAGATGTTCATAGCAGCTTTATTCATGATAGCCAAAAAACAGAGACACACAAATGTCCAGCAATATCAAGAGAAGAGGGCATGTCGATACTGTGATATATTCAGACAATTAAATATGACTCAGAAATAAAAATGAACAAGTTACTGTTGCACACGAATGAATGTCAAGTTCACCATGCTGAGCAGAAGAAGCCAGACACCAAAACGGAGAAAACACTAGAAAACTAAACCGTGAAAGAAATCAGAACCGTGGTCGCCTGTGGGTGATGACTGGCGGCAAACACAAGGAAACTTCTGGGAGAGAGTGAAACATTCTACACTTTGCCTGGAATGTCATTTACACAGATGTATTCCTTCGTCAAAATGTATACAACTGTAGTCTGAAGACCTGTGCACTCCTCTGTATGCAGAGTTTACCTTGCTTTAAAAATTCCAACATAAAATTTTTCTCTCATCCAGTTCCAAGCTCCCCCACCTTTTCCTACCCCCACTTACAAAGGGGGTAGAGTCCTTTCTCTGTAGCTCGTTCAGTTTGCTCATCATTCTGATGCCTCTGGGTCTTCCTCTTCATCCATTATGTTGAGATCAGAGGAGGAAAGAGAGGCTGCCCATTTCTTGTTGATGAAAGGACACTGGTGAAGCTTCTAGAAAGTCAGATACTTCTTCAGGGGCCAGCGAGCCAAACCGTGGAGATGACTTCGCAAAGCTTGTTCCTTCAATCATTTCTCAAATGCAGAGTTTCACTTGCGATCTGGGGAGAACTTGCCCAAAATATCATCACCAGCCACAACCATCCATCGCTTCAGAAAAAAATTTAAGCGGTGGCCATCACTCAGAGAGAAAGCATAAGGACAGAAATGGCCGGCCGGCTTCTCTCTCAATCTTCCCGTACCCTTAAGGATTTGTCCATTCACATCAGCCATTTCAATTGTGAACATTCATGCCTGATAGTCTCAAAGCTGAGCATCCCTGAAGAAACAGAAAGAGAAGAAAATACAGAACAGAAAGGGGTGGGGGGCGGGTCCCCACAGGACAGCCTCAGCGGAGGGTCCAGGGAGCTAAAGTGGAACAGCTCCTCCATCAAAGTCCCGGGGCGCCAGCTTCCCCATCCTTATTCGGGGCCAGCTGGGCAGCCTATCCACCAGAGGGAAGCTTCCTGCAACGGCTTCATCAGAAAACACGGTTGTGTTTTCCTCCCCAGCGCCCCCCCCACGTCCCCTACCCCCCACAGGCTGGCACTTGCCCAGCGCCCAGACAGCCACCCCCACCCATGGACCGAGCCCCGGGGCTCCAGGCATCCTGTCCCGGATCGGACGCGTCTCCAGCCCATCAGCCTGCGTGTCAGCTATGAGGAGGAAACACAGTGGCAACAATTATCCAACAAGATTGGCTCATGCCACTCACTGCGCACATCATCGAGCGTGAGACGCCGTCTGCCTGTCGGAGGGACCGGACGGCAGGCACGGAAGGAGATGGTGCAGGGCGGCCAGGACCGGCCAAGGCCCCCAGCGACCTCCGGCCACAGGAAACACGGTCCCGTGTCTTGGTGGTTGCTGAATCATGCTGGGGTGATGGCTGGGGTTCCCATCCCAAGCGGGCTGTGCTGGCTGTGGGGTCAAAGTCATCTCCCGCGTTCCTAACCTTGAGATCATTGCCCAGACCTCAAAGAACTGAATCCAGCTGGGGCACTGGGATCTTGTGGGCGGAGCTGCTGGTGTGACTGGATGAGAAGCAGCTGCTGTACCCGGCACCAAGTCCCCGAGCCTGGTGACCTCCCCTGCCTCGCCCTGCCTTCCCACTCCTGCAGCAAGTCCGTCCAGAAACTGTGTGACGGGCGCAGAGAAGACACGCTTCTCCCTGCTCTCTACTCCCTGAATGAGGAACGGAGGAATCAAGGACTGAATGAAAAGTTAATTTTCCCTGGAAAATGCCTAGCACGGTGCCTGGCTCAGAGAGAGCCTCACAAATGACACAGCAGGCGGGTGGCCTGAGACCCCCACGTCGCCGCGTGCTGCCTGCACGGCCTTCTGCACGTCAGCGGTCTTGTAAGCCTCAAGGTTTCCGCTGCAAGTTCCAGCTCCGATGCAGATTTGTCGCAACAACTACAGATAACCTTTTTTTAAAAAATAACTTAAAAGATCAAGTGCTAGAGACCTCTCAGCTCAGATCCAGAAGCTGTGAAATACCTCTTTTGAAGGCTTTCTATAAACCAAGTAACGGGGGGCGCCTGGGTGGCTCAGTCGGTTAAGCGTCTGACTCTTGACTTCGGCTCAGGTCATGATCTCATGGTTCACGAGTCCGAGCCCCAAGGTGGGGTCCGCGCTGATAGCGCAGAGCCCGCTTGGGATTCCCTCACTCTCTTTCTCTCTCTGACCCTCCCATGCTTGCTCATGTGCATGCTTGCTCTCTCAAGAATAATTTTTTAAAAAACAGGTAATGGGGAGGAGGGGGGACAGATGCAGACAAGCGCTGAGCAGACCCAGCCTCATGAGTTGCGGGGAGGCTTGGCAGGTGGTATAAAAGGGGAAGAGAGCAAGTGAAGAGCAGAAAAGCCCAGGCCAAAGTATTCATGTGGACTCCTCCACCTGGGAGGTCCCCAGGCAGTGTCTCCGGAAGATGCTGGAAGGTGGACAAGAGTGTTGTGTCGGACATGGACTCAGAGACCTGCTTCCCTACTTAGAAGTAAGTTAAAATGACATTAATTCCACAGCCCTGGATGGGCTCATCTTTATTAACTCCTACCTCTTGGCTCAAGCTTCTTTTTCTGTGTACTGTCAACCTGAGGCCCCTGTCGCAGCCTGTCACCACAATCATCATCAAGGACGGGACGAGGGATGGGGGTGTGAGTGTGTGCCCGCGTCACTTTGTATCAGAGCTGCTCGGACAGCCTGCATCCCTGGAAGACAGAGACAAGTCGAGCCGGCAGCCCAGATGGGATGCACCCTTGGTTCCCGACAGGGGCCCCTTCTCCACCGGCCCCAGGCCTTGGTGACTCGCCTGTCAGGGCGGCAGGAAACCTGCTCACGAAATCTGCCCCCAGAGGAACGGACTCAGCCAAAGCTGGACCGCCCACACCACAAGCTGGGTGGCGCTGTCCTCGCTAGCCATTTCTTCTTCACCAGTGACCCTGACACACACAAGGGCAGGTCCAGCGGGTCCCCGAGACTGCTCTCACTTATCACGCTTCCTATGCCCGCCCCTGCCCTCTCTCCTTCAGTCTCGCCTTCTCGGAGGAACTCCGTCCATACTTCCCGAGATCGCTGCTTATACCCGGACAGGGCAATGGAAAACTTGAGCGCGATCTGGGCCCCCGGAGAGCTAGCCATTCTGAACAGTTGTGGTGGCCGGTGGGGCTGGTTTGTGACCATCAACTTCCCCTGTTCCTCTCTCGAACTGTGGCTCTGATTCATTACGGAAATTTTGAAAATACGGGCAGGCAGAAAGGCAACAAAAGCGTCCCTCGCCCCATCATCCGTTAGGTAAACACACACTGGTCTATACGTTTCTAGGTGTGTTTCGCTCGATGCCTGTACGTCTCTGGGTTTTTAAAAACCAAGCCTGTTCCGTGCTGTGTTGTAACCTAATCTTTCCACAAACCCACTGTGAATAGCTTTCCGCGTCATTACACAGACTCCCACACCTCCATTTTTGATGGCTGCCTGGTGAGTGCGGCAGAGATGCGCCTCCGACAATTGTTTGTGTTGTTTTCTCTCGTGCGTGTGGTCTGCAGCCTGCTACCTGCTGAAGGAAGTGCCCAGATTTAGCCAATTAGCGGCTCTTCATTAAAAATGACACGGGCGCCCGCAGCCCTCCAGAGGGTGGGCCGGTGCCCTCGTGCTTCTGAAAGGGATCTTGGCCAGCAGCCAGTTAGGCTCTGGATGGGGAAGAGAGGCCCGCTTGTATTTCCTGGTGGACGTCTTTGGAGAGGCTCGGCTGCTTTAACACACACACACACACACACACACACACACACACCAGTGGAAGGAAATGCTTTCGCGATTGTTTGGGAGCACACACAGGCTCAGCGGCAAAATGAGACGGAACCCTTGATTTCTAACCCCTGCTGCACTGCTCAAAATGCCCCCCAGAGCGGCAGAGAGGAAGCAGATCTGAAGCACTCTGATTGTAAAATTTGCATCCTCTCTTAGCTGGTTATTGTCCCAAAGGACATTTCACATCAAATTGTACTTGTTTGCAAAGATTTTTCACCCAAGACAGGCCACTTCTCAAGATGACTGCCGATGCGGAGGCGAGAGAAATAGAAGGAATTAGGAATGCTGAGGGTCCCGGGGTAGAAATGTAAACGGATTTAAGGGCAGCCACTTCCAGGCTGGGAAACCCTCGACGACGGTCGGGCTGCAGAGCCCCAGCTAGGCAAATCACAGGCAGGAGAGCAGCGGCTTGAAGGAAAGCCAGAAGAGGTTCATTAACGAGATGCGTTAGTCCAACGAGCCTTTAGGGAACACCCGTCGTGGGCTAGGTCTGCAGCAAGCACTGAAGAGCGGAGACAAATAAAACCCCCATGTCTACACTCACGGAGCCGAGCGTCTCCAGAGAGGGGGCAAACGTGCACTGAACACTGGGAACGTGGTGTGATGCATGCTTTGACCCAAGGTAAATGACAGCAGAGGTAGCACCCGCTGCTGGCAGCCCTGGGAAGGCGGCGGAGAGGAAGAGGAGGGAAGAGAGGAGTGTGGGGGCATCCGGGGAGCACAGCATCCCAGCGAGGAGGGGCGGATGCCGCCACGCTGGGTCGGCACAGGGTGGAGCACCAGGAAGTAAAGCCGGTGAGGTCCAAGGCAGCGGGGTCGGCCCCCCGCCTGTGTCAGGGACACAGAGGAGCCGGCTGTGCGCAGCACGTGGGAGGAGCCATCAGGCTGTCAGCAGGCACCTATCACCGGAAAGGCTCTGAGTAATCAGGCTGGGGCAAGGGGCAAATGTAGAGTCTGTGGCAAAGGCTCAGGCACGAAATGACACAATCCTCAACAAAGGGCAGTGAGGTTGGGAATGGAGAGGAAGCAGTTCTAGGGATGAGGATGGAGGTCAAGTCCGCAGGGCCAAGTGATCAGTGGAAATGTGGGGCAGTTGGGTGACAAAGAAAAGGCAAAGAACAAGCCAGTTGCAGAGCAAGACCCCCACAGAGGCAGAAGAGGACTACATCTGGGGCCAGATGATCGAGAGGGACTCCCTTCCCCGACACACGGAAGCAGGAAGAAAGACCGGTGCAGAGACAGATTCTAGTAAATGTCTATCTGGACTCAGGGGCAGAGAGCGCGAGCTCTGGATGAGGCAGCACTAGATGGCTGACAGGGAGGAGAGAGGAAAGAGCGCCTCCAACACTGAACTGTTGGTCACCACAAGCTCCTGGGCCTTGGGGAGCGTGTGGTCACCAACACAGCTGGTTGTGTGTGTGACCGGGGGGCCCGTATCTGAGAACCGGATCTCCACACAGCAGCCCAATGGGAAAGAGCGGGTGGATGACCACGGGGCTCAACATGGAAGACACGGCCACTTGGGTCCCCTCAGTTCCAGGGAGCTAGGATGCCCAGTGAGTGACCACAGCGCCACCCAGAAAGGAAGGAAGCCAGCAGGGCTGAGGGATGAGGGGGCTAGGACTCAAGTCTCAGCACAGCAGAGATGAGAAGGGGGCCCACGGGCCTGGCCCAGCCAGTGGGACCAGAGGCTTGGCCTGAGGCCGGCGTGTTGGAGTGTCAGACTCCAAAGGCGAGGCAAGCACGCTGATGGCTGTGTCCGGGAGCCAACCTGGGAGCAGATGTCGGAAGTGGGGCTGGTGTTTCGGCAGTATCCACGAGCAACAAGGGTCAGCACAAAGCAGGAAGGTCTGTGCCATTGGCCTCCTGCTTTCGGGGAGAGTTTCCCACCGGTGTCCGAGGCCCAAGGTCCAGCGTGAGCCTTGCCCGGTCACCAGCCTGCCATCCACGCCTCGGGAGGAGTCTGGGGCTCTCCCAGTGCGGAGGAGGCTCTGAGGAAGCGGCGGTCCTGAGAGACGCCCTGGTGCCTGGGTAGTAGGACACTCTGGGGATCCAGCCAGTGAACCGGGGGCAGCAGCAGACTCTCACCTCGGGGGGAGACCAGTGTCCTACGGGAGTCTAGACCCCCCAGGAGACCACTGGGGTCTGTACTCACACGGGTACAGCCGAGAGCCACAGTCTCCAAGGCAAGTCTGGTGGAAACAGAGGTAGCCCCACGATTAGACGTGTTCCACCTACGCCTGCAGCCCTGTATGAGGCCACCCCAGGGCCAGCCTAGGTCAGTACCTTGAAGGGTGCATGGACTCCCTCTGCGGGAGCGCGGGGCCTTGCCTCGCACCACCGCCACGCCGAGCAGTTTGCAGCAGAGTTGCCCGCCGGCTGAGGAAGAGCCCCGCGGTCTAGGGGACTCTCCTTAGAACCAGGCCTCCCAAGCCCTCTGTGACCGCCAGCCATGACAAAGGGCCCAGGTAATTAGCGCTTTCGGGCGCTGGCTGTCGTTTGAACCACATTCCCTTCCAGAGTAGCACCAAGCAGGTCCAAGTTCCTCCTAAAGTCTAACTCTGCAAGTGGATTCTTAGGAAACGTGTGTAACCAGCCAGTCTCACACCTCGCCCCGCCCCACCCCGGGTCTGCCAGGGTCTCATATTTGCTCCCCAGCTCAGTCTCCACTGCCATAGCCCGGGCACGGGACTGTGGAGCCCGGGTCCCTTCTCTCGGGGCCACCCCCGCTTTCCACGACGCCGACAGGCACTGGGGTGGCAGGGGCGTGGCCGGGGCGCGGCGGGGCAGGGGTGCGGGCGGGGGCGGGACCCCGCGCTGACCCGCCCTGGCCTCCCCGCAGGTGCGCGCAGGCGCTGCTGGAGCACGGCGCCTCGGTGCGGCGCGCGGGCGGCGCGGCCCGGGACACGCCGCTGCACGTGGCGGCCCGGCGCGGCCTGGACGAGCACGCGCGCCTCTACCTGGGCCGCGGCGCGCGCGTGGACGCGAGGAACGGCCGCGGCGAGACGGCGCTGAGCGCGGCGTGCGGCGCGGCGCGGGGGCCCGACGAGCACGCGCGCCTCGGCCTGTGCGCGCTGCTGCTGCGGCGCGGGGCGGCGGCGGACGCGCGCGACGAGGACGAGCGCAGCCCGCTGCACAAGGCGTGCGGCCGCGCGCGCGCCGGCCTGGCGCGCCTCCTGCTGCGGCACGGCGCCGACGCGGGCGCGCTCGACTACGGCGGCGCGTCGCCGCTGGCCCGCGCGCTGCAGACGGCGGCCTTCGCCCCCGAGGCGGCCACGCGGCGCACCGTGCAGGCGCTGCTCAACCACGGCTCCCCCAGCGTGTGGCCCGACGCCTTCCCCAAGGTAAGGGGACCCCCGCCCCGCCCGGGCGCGGCTCGCTCCGCTGCCCCAACTTTAACCCCCCCCAGCCCCCCCAACACCCCCACCCCACGCAACCCCACCCCACACAACCCTCCTCTCCCCTCCCCTGTCGGCACGCAGCTTCCGATTCCGGGGTGCAGGACGGGCTGTGCGTGTCTGACGAGCACCCCGCGAGGCCCAGGGTGCCGCTCTCGGGAGCACACTTGGAAGAGCAGGGCCCAGAAGCCTCCTGGCCGGAGTCACTAGAAAATCCGGTTGCCTGGGGCGCCTGGCTGGCTCAGTCTGTAGAGCCTGGCGTTCAGTCCGAGGGTCGTAAGTTCAAGCCCCACACGGGGCGAGGCTGCTGGCTGGCTCAGTGGATAGAGCATGGGCTTCAATCCCATGGTGGTGAGTTCAAGCCCCACACCGTGGAGCCTACTTAAAGAAAAAAGAGGGGCGCCCGGGTGGCTCAGTTAAGCGTCCGACTTCAGCTCAGGTCAGGAGCTCAAGGTTCGTGGGTTCGAGCCCTGCGTCAGGATCTGTGCTGACGGCTCAGAGCCTGGAGCTGCTTGGGATTCTGTGTCTTCCTCGCTTTCTCTCTGCCCCTCCCCCACTCTCTCTCTCAAAAATAAACATTTAATAACTTTAAAAAGAGGAAAGAGGGGCACCTGGGTGGCTCAGTCGGTTGGGCCTCCGACTTCAGCTCAGGTCATGATCTGACATTCGTGGGTTCGAGCCCCCATCAGGCTCTGTGAAGATAAGCTCAGAGCCTGGAGCTGCTTCGGATTCTGTGTCTCCCTCTCTCTCTCTGCCCTCCCCCTCTCATGCTCGGTCTCTGTCTCTGTATCAAAATAAATAAAACATTAAAAAAATTTTTTTAAAGAGGAAACAAAACTTAAGTTGCCCACCTGACTGCATCCTTCCACAGTAAGCCAGGCACTAAGTTCGCCCATGTCATCATGGCCCAAAATATTTTGGCAGCTTGCTTCACAGTGAGATTGGTAAACAATGCGGATCAGTCTCCTGTTGATCTGAAATACCCCCATGTGACCACCTGCCTTACGAGTGGGATTGCCGAAAGCACTTCACACGTTTGCAGATCTCTGTCATTCCGTCTCAACCGCACTCCTGGGAAATACGCCAGGCTCCTGACGGTCTCCCACCTAGGTTTCAACCAGGTGAAATGCCCCGCGCAGGGTCAGGGCTCTGTTGGGACCTCAACCCCACTTTGCAGACTTGACTCTGAGCAGCAAGTCACTTTCCCACGTGTCGGATCCACCCTGAAATGATAAAGATGAAGACTAAAGGTTTCCCATCAGAGAAAATACTTAGAAGATAGAAAATGTTTCCAAAAAATAAAAGTTCCCCCAGTATTGGCTGAATAAGAAGATATTGTCCTCCCCAAGAAACACTTCACTGAAGGCAGGTTATGCCACCTTCTGTGTCACGTTGAGTGTGTGCGATTTCAAACTTACCCCCAGGCCCACCAGTCACAACCAGGAGACATACTTATGCCTGGTAAGTTTTGAATAAGGTGAAAAGCTACTACTTTGAAAGAACAGTCCTCCCGATGGGCTGGAAGAGTGGAATTCACACATTTCTCTCCAATGCCAACTTTGCATTGTAGATGCGCCCAGAGGAACGTGTGTCTATTACAACATCGGTGAAATGTGGAAAACCCACCCACTCGACTCTGCGTGTTTCCATTCCTCACCATCACGGCGACAAGTAATTCCCTCGCTGCAACCCACTGTTGCAGGATTTCAGTACAACAGGCTCTTGAAAGGGAAGGAACACCCAGAACACTTACCTTTCAGAGTCATCATTTACATTGTAACATTGGTCTTAGTTTATCGACCAGTAACATGGAAACAAGACCCACTTGCTACCCTCCCAATTCAAGCTGTGTTTGCATTAAAGCAAGATACTTCAGCCCTCATGGCATGAAACTGCATAAAGAAGGAGCAAGAGGAGTGCCTGGGTGGCTCAGTCGGTTAAGTGTCCAGCTTCAGCTTAAGTCATGATCTCACGGTTCGTGGGTTCGAGCCCCGCATTGGGCTCTGTGCTGCCAGCTAGCTCAGAGCCTGGAGCCTGCTTCGGATTCTGTCTCCCTCTCTTTCTGACCCTCCCCTGCTTGTGCTGTCTCTCTCTGTCTCTCAAAAATAAATAAAAAACATTAAAAAAAATAAGAAGAAGGAGCAAGAAACAACACAGAAGTGACTTTATGTGATGGGCCAAAAGTGAAAAATATTTGCCGCAAATTCTTTAAAAGGAAAAGAGATCCGTATGTTTCGGTAGTGACCAGTAATAAACCTTTGGTAGTGTTGGAATCAGGCAATCTTTGCAGGTTTCCGAGTCCTAGGCACAACCCCACCGACTGCACCCCTGGGGGCAGGGCCTCTAGCACCTGAACTGTCTTCAGAGCTGTCAGAAGTACCCTACCTTGACCTTGAGATGCAGTGCCTCCCCTCTGGGCCTCCAGGGGCCCTATCCTGGGATCCTCCCCCGGCTCCATTAGCCCTGTTACAGCAGGGACCAAGAGGCCCTGGGAAGTGCTTGGCTTCTAGAAGAGACAGTCTGACTGCAATTTAACTCCATTTGCAAAGGAATTGGAGCTTCCTTGAGAAATCTTAATCGTCGGAGGCATTCACAAAAAGGCATCCCCACCGTGGCCTCCCCCGCACAGAGCACTGCCCCTGCCCCTGCGAGGCTCCTGTCCGTGTTTGCTGAATGAGCCAAGGCAAATATTGCCAACAGCTCCAGGGCACAGTGGCCGCAGGGTCAATCTTGGGAAATGAGGATCTGACTTCTGTGCGCTCAGGTCCCCCGCACCTCCAGGGAATGCCCCATGAAGGAGGCTGACGGCATCCACAGCCACCAGCCCCTGGCACTGCGCTCAGGGACAGGTTTCAAAGGGGAAAACGCATTTACCACCCCACTGCGAGGCCTCTAGGCAAAGAAACAGGCGCCTGTGGTGTTGTGGCCGTGCCCGGGACAAACAGGACAAGCTCCGGAAGCAGCAGGCGCCTGCAGCCAGGCCCCTGCCAGTGGTCGGCCGGGACAGGGGTCTAATCACCACGCAGGACATCAAAGGGACAGACGGACTCCGCTCCGCAGACTCGTGGAGTGCGCAGCGAACGCTGAAAGGACTCTGCAGGCAAGACTCCGCGCCACGGCGGGGCGGACACAGAGGCACCCGGGAATGTCACAGAGCACGCCGTCCGTGGGCAGCAGCCGTGCTTTAAATAGATGTAAAGAGACACCCACGGAGCTCAGAATTACTGAGGCAAAGGTTTCACAGCGAGCTTATGACATAAATCACAGCTCCCCCGTGCCCAGACAAAGGCACTGGCGCCGCGGCGGGCGGACTCGAAGCATCCATCCGAGCCGTGCGCAGTGCTCTGCCCCGAAAATCAAAGTGGTGTCACAGCTTAGGAAGCAAGCGTGTTGACAGTGCCAGGCCTTTCTGCCCGGCTGCCCGCTAGTTAACACCAGAGTCAGACGTCGGGGCTACAGGCAGGTTTGGATTCTGGAAGGCGTCAGGCTAGGCGAGGCGGGGCCCGGCCCGCCGGAGAGCAAGGCAGGAGGGCAGCGAAACACACGCGTGTGGACCCCAGCTAGTTTTGCAGCCGTCGCTAGTTGACTCGGTTGCATGAGGCCTGGTCTTCGGTAAAGGGCTTAGCTCCTGTCTCTCTCTCCTTGTGCCCCTGGGCCGGGCCGGCTCCACCATTCAGACTCAGCCCGGAAGCCGGCGAGGCACAGGGACGGCACGGGCCACGAGCGACCCCCCCCAAACCGCAGACATAGGCTGTGATTCCCACAGGCAGCCCTGCGCACTTACTTATTCACTCAACAAACATTTCAGGGAACTGCCGTGCTCCGTGTTGGAGTTAATGTCGAGCCGTGGCGTGTACGTTTCCCGCCCTCACAGAGCTGCCAGTCACTGGAGTTGACAGCCTTGACTCAGACACCTGCACACTCAAGGTGAGGTCGCTGTGGTCAAAGAGCTGCTAAACCAAGGCCCCGCGGCACCTTGACAGTGCCAAACGGGGGCCCTGGCCCGGCTGGGGTGGGGAATGGGGTGAGAGGCTGCCCCAAACAGGTGCGGAGTGAGCCTGGACCTGAAGGCTGAAGACTGCCATGTAAAGGATAAAGGAAGGACCATTCCAGGCAGAAGGTCCAGCGCAGGCTAATGTCCTGGGGCAGACGGAGCGCTGCGCTGTGTAGTTGAAAGATGATCCTGCAACAAGGAGGCCCCAGCAAGAGGGAGCACGAGGCAGGGGCTCTAGGGTTTTCCCCTTTGTCTTGAAAACAATGGGACGTATTGCATCATGTTAAGCAGGAGAAGTGACAAGACCAAATGAGTGTTTGGGATGGTTTTTCAGCTCGAGTGTAGAGAACATGTCCGGGTAGGGGACTGGTGGATAATCCACATGAGACATGCAGGTAGCTTGAACAAGGGGAGAGAAGGTTGGTGCTGAGATGGCAGATTCTAGAAACATCCACGCATCTCTGGCCTTGCCTCACCTTCTGGGCACTGACCACCCTGAAAATACGGACCTAAAGTTTTGCGTTTTCTTTTTTTTTTTTTTAACATGTTTATTTATCATTGAGAGACAGAGCATGAGCAGGGGAGGGGCAAAGAGAGAGAAGACGCAGAACCTGAAGCAGGCTCCAGGGTCCGAGCTGTCAGCACAGAGCCCGACACCAGGCTTGAACTCACGAACCACGAGATCATGACCTGAGCCGAAGTCGGATGCTCAGCCGACTGAGCCCCGCCCCAGGCACCCCTTTTGTGTTTCCGTTCTACCTAATTACAGAATGAGGTAATGTGACCTCACCAGACCCCCAGCTGCACCGGAGCCTTAGTGGGAGAATCCCGGGGTAGCAGTAGCCAAAAACCAGACCCCATTTCGTGTCTTCACAGAGCTGCGTCCCGGCGGGAGGGGAGCGAGCTGTCGCAGAGAGCGCTCCTCTGTTTTCCTTGCTCTTGTTTTATTTCTCCATCTACATATAGAGCAATGTGCCTGTGTGATTTTCCCCCTTAATTTTCTTTCTGCCGCCTCATTAGCCGAGGAGAGTGTGCGCGGGCCCTAATGACACCGGCATGTCAGAGCAGCGCGGCAGCCGCGTCTCCGCAGACAGCAAGGAGGCAGCGGAGATTTTTAAACTGTGTTGGCGTAAAAATAATGAAGGCAGCCAGCTGCCTGGCGAACGTGCGGGGCCCGCTGCTGGGGGACTGGGGCGGGCCGGGGAGCCCCAGAGAGGTGGAACAGAGGAGAGACAGGAAATGAATTCCCAGAGACAGGCAATAAGACTTGGTCACAGTCTGTGACCCAGGGAAGGAGGGGCCCAGAGGAGGGGGCGCTTCTGGAGGGGGAGGGAGGCTCATCCTGGGGGGGGGGGGCGTGCGGGGAGGTCTCCCTGGTACATGCAGTGGCTGGGAACCGGCTAACGTTTTGCAGAGAGAAGTTTGAGGGCCAGTCGCAGGGTCACAGGTCAGCCCGGGAAGGTCTGAAGAATCAGGGACCGCTTAGGACGCCACATAAATATAACCAGACTAGATCCGGAGGGTCCAGGGTGAACTGCGCGGCCTAATGGCATGGTTTTCTCCCAGCGCAAAAGGGGGACGATTGAAATCAGAGACCTCGGTGCTGCCGGAAACGACACGTTGGTGGTGGCTTGTGGAAGCCACAGACACCCGCACAGCAGGGCCACGCGTGCGCTGGTGAGGGGACAGTGGGCTGCAGAGACGCGGTGGGAAGACGTTTGCCTGCCCGGCTCTCTCTCTCTCTCTCCATCTCCATGCATTCTCCATCTCTGCTTCTCTAACGCCCGCTTACGTCTGGCTCCGTAACAGTAGTGAACAGGGACAAAAAACAACTTTCGGGTAGGGCGCGGCCCAGAGAGGATCCTTCTCACAGCGGGGATGCGATTTCCAGCCTGGAAAGTGCAGCTGTGCTGGTCTTCGTGCTGGGAAATTAGCCAAGACGGAGGACGGGCGGGAAGGGAGCCGAGAGCACCCGGACTCTTGCCCAGGGCCGGAAGCTGGGGTCCCTCTGCAGCGCTGCCCTGGTTTCCAGGCACACAGGACACAGTGGACCAGGCGGCAGGGACGCTTTCGGAGGTGGGGGGCGTCCTAGGAGATGCAGCAACGTGCAGAGGTGGAGACCCGGGGAGCCGGGTTGCATAGCAACCTGCTAACGGTGCAGGGAATAGGGTAGGAGAAGAGGGCCCCGGGGCGGGGGGTGAGAGGTGGGGGGCCCCTCTGCAGCCACCAGGTGAATGTGCAAGAGGAACAGGGCTGGGCATGGTCCTCCCGAGCCTTCCTCCAGGCTCCCAAGGGGGAGTACTGCACCCCCCTCCTCCCCCGCATTTTGACGGACCTCATGTCTGGGTCTTCCCTTGATCAGTGATGAGTAGGGAGACACATACATGGATTCACGAGGGGGAAAGGGAGCAGAGAAAGACAGCATCCAGGGAATAGAAAGGAAATCCGTCCATCTCATCAAAAAATCCAGGAAATCGATGCCACGCGTGCCATCACCTACAGAGCGCAGGAGGACACAGCCTTCACGTCCCTGAAACAGTTAAGGGGGACAAGGCAGTAGCATGACGGGAAAAGGGAGATGGGGGTTGCAGTGGTGGGCTGGACCGCACCTGAAGGGCAGCAAAAAGCAGAATTGATCTGTAAAAGGAGTCAAGTCAGTGACGTAAGTGACGGAGCTGTGCTGTTGGCATGGTACCCTCACCTCCGCTCCTTGGTGCCCCTGCCGCTTTCTCTGCGTGTTGAGGGCTGGAGGCGGGGCAGGTAGACCCTTCAAGCTGAACTTGAGTCCCATACCGGCCGGCTGCTGGCCGGCTTCAGCGAAAGGAGACCCCATGAGCATCTAGATGCGGAGGGAAGAAGAAGCCAGGGCGTCCCTCCTCCTCTTTCTCCGCCTTGGCAGCTTCGCCAACAGCACCTGCATTTCCAAGTCGCCTGCACCCCTGATGGCCCCTCCCCATTCTCCCAGCCCCCACTGGGCAGACTTGGTCCCAGCCTCCATTGTATCTCGTATAACAAGAACTGGAGAAGCAAGGTCCGGCTTCAGGATGGCATGTTTCTGTGTCCCCCGGAGGTCCTCAGGGAACCAGATGTTTTCCAACCTCAGTGAGTCAGCTTCGCCCTCAGGGTGGCTCATCTCTTGGTCATAAAATGGCTCCCAGCGACAACTGGGCCAGCCAGCTTCC
Source organism: Helogale parvula (assembly GCA_004023845.1). NCBI lineage: Eukaryota > Metazoa > Chordata > Mammalia > Carnivora > Herpestidae > Helogale > Helogale parvula. Next base: position 612,970 of record PJEM01000170.1, read on the forward strand.
TCCTTCGCATCCAGTTGCTTTTCTGTGGAAGCCCTGCGGAGGCTCCCCTTCTGTTTCCCGGGCCCCAGCTGATGCAAACCTGCACTTCCCCCAACCAGTGATGGCAAGGGGAATGGAGTTAGAGTGACTGAATTAAAGTAGTCCTTCGGAGTGTCGGAAAGTCAATCACAGTGTGTTCGCTACAAAGAGAACTACTGTTAAAAACTCTTCCTGGGGCGCCTGGGGGGCTCAGTCAGCCAAGCGTCCAACTTCAGCTCAGGTCATAATCTTGCAGTTCATGAGTTTGAGCCCTGTGTTGGGCTCTGGGCTGACAGCTCAGAGCCTGGAGCCTGCTTCAGATTCTGTGTCTCCCTCTCTCTCTCTGTCCCTACCCCACTCTCTTTCTCTCTCTCTCTCTCTCAAAAAATAAATAAACATTAAAAACTTAAAAAACAAAAAGCTCTTTCTGAGTGCAAAAGAAAAAAAACCAAGAAACTAGAAGAGAAAGTGGTGGACATGAAGGACAGAGGGTAGAAAGCCAACCCACAGATAAGTGATATTGCTGAAGAGGAGTCTAGAACAGATGGCTCAGAAGTAGTAATCAGGGGCACCTGGGTGGCTCAGTCAGTTAAGCGTCCAACTCTTGATTTCAGCTCAGGTCATGATCACAGAGTTGTAAGATCGAACCCTATTGAGTCAGGTGTGGAGCCTGCTTAAGATTCTCTCTGTCTCCCTCTACCACTCACACACACTCTCTCTATCTGAAAAGAAAAGAAATAGTAATGAAAGACATAATGGAAGAAAACTTAGCTGCACTAGAAATCTTAACTCATAGAAATTGAATGGATACTCAGCAAATCAGTGATGGGAGACACACTCCTTTATACATTCTAGCAAAAGTATTCTAAAAAAGCATGGAAAAATCTTGCAAAGTGTCTGAGTAGAAAATAGGTTATTCATAAAGGAAAAATAATCAGCCTAGACTCCAATTTCTCTGCTGCAATATTACCATAACACAATGAAATAGCCTCCTCAGATTTGTTTAAGTAATCTCTACACCCACGGTGGGGCTCAAACTTACAACCCCAAGACCAAGAGTCACATGCCCCACTGACTGAGCCAGCCACGCACTCCTCATCTTCAGATTTTTAAAGTGAAAGTTAGGATGCTAGAACTTTAGACTCAGCCAAGAAGGTTTTCATTTTGATGGTAAAAGTAAGACACTTGTTTCTTATGAACCATGCCTTCCTAGTGCTTTGTGTATATATATATATATATATATATATATATATATATATATATACATACACACACACACACACATACTTGGGATTCCTGGCTGGTTCAGTCATTAGAGAATGCTGTTGATCTCAGGGTTGTCAGTTTGAGCCCCACTTTGGGTATAGGGATTACTTAAAATCTTTTGAAAGAAGAAAGAAAGAAAGAAGGAGGGAAGAAAGGAAAAGTTAGGAAAGGAAGGAAGGAAAGAAGGAAGAAAGAGAGAAGAAAAGACAAAGAAACTTCTACTTATTCAACAAATATTTATTGAGCACCATCCATGCATCAGCAACATAGTAAGTGCTTTGGATACAGTTCAGGGAAAAAGAAAAGTATTCCTGCCTTCATGGGGCCTACATCCGAATAGGAAGACAAACTTTAAACAAAGAGCATTGTCAGTGGGCCAATAAAATGATAAAAACTATGGGGGCCAGTTGCAGTTTTAAGCGCAGTGACTAAGGTGGGTGGCAGATGGGTGGCTTTTTAAAAAAATTTTTTAATGTTTATTTATTTATGAGAGAAAGAGAGAGAGACAGAGTGCAACCCAGGGAGGGGCAGAGAGGGAGAGAGAGACACAGAATCCGAAGCAGGCTCCAGGCTCCGAGCTGTCAGCACAGAGCCCAATGCGGGGCTCAAACCCACAAACTGTGAGACCATGACCTGAGCCAAAGTTGGGTGCTCAAATGACTGTGCCCCTGAGGCGCCCCTAGGGTGGGTGGCTTTGAGTCAAGACTTGGGAGGTGAGAGCATCAGCTATGCAGGTGCTTAGGGGAGAAGAGGCCCGCTGACCGGCAGCCAGTCTGTGGCCTGAGGCAGGAGTGAGCCTGACCTGTGTGTGGAACAAGGGGACCAGTGTGACACAGCAGAGAGAGCTGGTGACAGTAGGAGATGGGACCAGAGGTGGGGGAGGGGCGCAGATGGTGCGGAGTCTTGCAGGACGCGGTCATGACTTTGGCCACCAGAGGGGTTTGAGCAGAGGCAGGACCTGACTAGCATTTGACGGGGACCCTTCTGGCGTCCATACTGAGAACACACATCAGGGGAGGGGCACAGAAGTGGAGGGACAAGGGAGGGGGCTGTTGCCGGGATCCACTCTGATTCTGAACACCAGGACTTGTTGACGGACTGGATGAGCAATGAGAGAGAGAGAGAGAGAGAGAGAGAGAGAGAGAGAGAGGAGCCAAAGAGGACTCCAAGGCATTCGGCCTGAGACACTGAAAAGAGGGGTCGGCCCTCAGCTGAAACGGAAGGCTGCAGGTGGAGCCGGGGTTGGCTGTCCAAGCCCAGAGTTTGAGAGGGAGGCGTGCCTGACCTGGAGACTCGCTTGTGAGCGCCGGCAGCACGTGCATTCTGTTTATTTCTCTTCAGTCAAGTGTAATCAACACACAGGGCTGCGCTAGGCTCGGGGGTACGAGGTAGCGATCCCGCAGTTCTGTACATCCCTCAGGGCTCATCACGATGCGTGTGTCCTCAGAGCCCGCCGCCTGCTTCCCCCAGCTCCCCACCCACCACCAGCTCGTGCTCTGTAGTGAAGAGTCTGGTTTGTTTGTTCGTTTGTCTCTCTCCTTCTTTGTGCATGTGTTTTGTTTCATGAATTCTACAGACGAGTGAAACCGTAAGGTATTTGTCTTTCTCTGGCTGACTTGTTTTGCTCCGTGTGACACTGTCTAGCTCCATCCGTGTTGTTGCAGTGACAAGATCCCAGTCTTGTTCACGGCCACGTACTAGTCCATTGCGTACCTTTGTACCTCCCACTCCTAAATAGGTCTTAGCTCCAGGGTCCCCTCCTCCAGAACTCTTCCCCTGACCAACACAGCACCCACTGCAAATCCAGGTCGGACTTAGATGCCATTTCTAGCACCTCGTGATTCCCCCCCCCCCCCCCAGTTACTCTGGCACCTGTTGTCCATTATTGATGTTTCTTTCATTTGGGACCGTGTAGTTTGAGGCTGTGAGATTCTGTGACGGCAGAGCTTGCCATTGGGGCACACAGACAACACAGTCCCCGGCTTCTCCCGGGACCTCGGTAGATATTGGGGCGAATGGCTTAATGGACAGGTGGTGAGCATACAACTCAGGGAAAATGGAAACAACTCGAGTAGTTGGGAAGAAGGTTGTAAAACTAAACGCTAATACCAAAAATTATCTCTGAAGAAAATATATGACATAAAATACGATCTTGTAATAACCATAATCTGGAACTAAAACTGCAGATGTTATTGAGGAAGGAGGAGAACTGGTTAGGAGAAGACAATGGCACATCTAGAAGACAAAAGATACATTTAAAGAAAGTTTCTTATGTTTGTTTATTTTTGAGAGAGAGAGAGAGACAGAGCATGAGTGGGGGAGGGGCAGAGAGAGAGGGAGACACGGAATCCAAAGCAGCTCCAGGCTCTGAGCCGTCAGCACAGAGCCCGATGTGGGGCTCGAACCCACGAACGTGAGATCACGACCTGAGATGAAGTCAAAGGCCTAACCGACTGAGCCCCCAGGCGCCCCAGAAAAGATACAGTTTTGAAGTTTAGAAAATATAGGCCATTATTTTTTCTTGAAGGTAACCACTAGGAGAATTTTAAATAGGGTACATACTTCCAAACTATAAAAATAAACACAAGGAAAATACAAACTTACATAACAGAAATCAGACAACAAAGGAACAAGCATTAAAAAATCATAAAGAATAGGGGCACCTGACTGTCTCCATCAAAGATGCATGAGACTCTTGAACTCAGGGTCGTTAGTTTAGAACCCCATACTGGGTGTAGAGATTACTAAATAGATAAATAAATAAACAAACTTTTAAGAAATCATAAAGAATAAAATAAGAAGTAAGCCCAAATAGATAATTTATAACAATCAATATAAATTTCTTAAACTGCCCTGTTACCAACACAGGGACACTCAAACATATTAAAACAAAATGGGGAACAAGAGGGTTAAAATTAAAGAGTGGGCAGAGGTAATTCTAGCAAAAACAAACGAAAAATAAAACGGTGGATTGATATTAACATACAACGTAGCAGACCTCCCAGGGGTGCACACACGGAAGGGACGGAGGAGTCCCTGACAGTGATAAAGAATACAGTCCATGGTGAAGAGGCGACCGTCAGGAACCCATCTGCCCCAGAAAGATGATGTTAAAATGGAGAAACTAACTGAAAAATAATAATTCTGGGTGATTTTAAGTTCATATCTCAGTCTTTCATAGATCAAGTGGGCAAAAAAAAAAAAAAAAAAAGTAGAAGCTTTGGGCGCCTGAGTGGCTCAGTCGGTTAAGTGTCCAACTTTGCCTCAGGTCAAGATCTCACAGTTTGTGAGTTCAAGCCCCGCGTTGGGGTCTGTGCTGTCAGCTCAGAGCCTAGACCTGCTTCGGATTCCGTGTCCCCCCCAAGTACACCCACAGCCGTGGAAGAAAGCATTAAAGTGTTACGCGCAGTGTAAGACCAGGCTTAGCGATGTTAAATGCAAGATCTGCTGCGCCTTCTTAATTCCATTAAGGACGCACTTTAAAAACGTGTGAAAGGGAGAGAAATTCTCTAAGTTGACAAAGTTGACATAAAGCGATATTAAAACCTGACAAAAATAGCTTATAAAACTGAAACAACCAACCATATTTAGTTCTTGTAAGATACAGAAATCTTAGCAAATTGAATCTGGCATTTTTTTTAAAAAGAGTCAAATAGAGTCTGTTCTGTGAAGACAAAAATGGGTCAGTATTGGAAAATGTTGTATCAACTTGGTTAGAAAAAGGCAAAAAGTAAAATTGAATCCTAAAATTCATAGTAACTTAGGAATAGAAAGAGACTTCCTGAACTTAGAACAGAGAATCTATCTGAAACTAATCTCCAAGGTTTTATGTTTTAATGAAACATTAGAGACAATTCTATTAAATTAGGAATAAGATGATGATGCCTGTTATCAATATTGCTATTTAACATGGAACTTTAGAGCCCTCACCAATGTAATAAGGCAAGAAAAATAAATGTGAAATAATGATACTGAGAGGAGAAAATACCCTTATTTGCAAAAATGACTGTCTTCCTGAAAAATAACCTCCATAAAATATATTTACAAATTAATGAAAAAAATAAACACACTATAGGAAAATTGAGCAAAAGACTTAATTTAGCAATTCACAAAAGAAGACAAATGGTCAACCCAAACAAAAGTAAATATTCCCTATTTTCCCATCCAGTTTAAATAATGAGATGATTTGGGTACAGAGAGACACTTATCCTCCATTCTTCAAAAACTGTGCCGATTTGCATGCTCACAATTTGAGAGAATGTTTTGAAAGCTTTAAAATGTACATACTCCTTGGCCCTGCATTTCCGCGGCCAGGGATTCCGTGTCAGAAGAAGACAGAATTGTCTTACTTAAATAAAGGGCCGCCTTTATTTACTTAAATAAAGGGCCGCCTTACTTAAATAAAGGGTGGCTCAGTCAGTTGAGTGTCCGACTCTTCAATCCAATTCAAGTAATGATCCCAGGATCGTGGGATCAAGACCTGTGTCAGGCTCTGTGCTGAGCTTGGAGCCTGCTTAGTACTCTCTCTCTCTCTCCCTCTCCCCCACCTTCTCTCTCTCCCTCTCTCTCTCTCTCTCTCTCTCTCTCAAATAAAAAGTAAAAATAATTTAAATAAGAATGGTTGGGGACAGAAAGAGAATTATATTCAAGAATGTTTATAATTGTCACTTCATTGAATACTATAATCTATTTGTAAAATAAAATACTATCTGGTCACTGAAGTAATGTGGAAGTGCTCACTTATAATTTCTGCATTGTTCACAATATCTTTTGAGTGGACAAAAGTCAAATCTCAAAATATGTGAACAGGACTAGCCCACTTTTACTGTATATATTATTTTTTGGTCTAAATGCATAAAACAGTAGTTTACTGAAAATGCTAATCATGCTTATTGCTAAACAAAAATCTATTAATTTCTTGTTCTGTTTTAACATTTTAAAAGGGTTTTGGGGCGCCCGGGTGGCTCAGTCAGCGATGCGTCTGACTTTGGCACAGGTCATGATCTCGCAGTCAGTTGAGCTCAAGCCCCACATCCGGCTCTGTGCTGACAACTTAGAGCCTGGAGCTCACTTTGGATTCTGTGTGTTCCTCTCTCTCTCTGCCCCTCCTCCGCTTGTGGTCTGTCTCTCTCTGTATCTTAAAAATAAATAAATGTAGAAAAAAAGTTACCAAGGTTTCATATATGAAGGGAGCTCAGCAAGTTGTGAAGGGAGCGACCGTACTGAATGACGAGGGTCCTTTCTTCTCTGTGACTCAGTTCAGAGAGCCCGGTGAGCTCGGCTTTTGGCCGTGTTTGTTCACTGTCTGCTGTGGATATTTGGTGCTTGATCTTAAGAAAATTGCTTGACGTTTTCTTGATGAAGAAATAGTAAGAATAGTTTTATAACACTCGGTGAATCTTAAACATCAATAACAGAAAACTATGACGTTGCTGTGCCCCTCCCCAAAATCAAATCTGAATTTGATCAATTTTCAAAACCCAACTACTAATTTGCAAAAAGCAGAGGAGGAGTGTCATGTCTCCAAACCCTACAGGAATACTGTGAGCAAAAGCCCAAAACCGAGAAACTCTGCTGGACCAATAACCCAGTTTCTTCAACAAGTATAAAACATGACACAGAAATATGAAATCTGATGATACACCAGCCAGGCTCAATCCTTATTACAGTCCTTATGAAAACAATTTTTTATTATATAATGGCATTGAAGAGAATAAAAAATTGTTTATGTTTTTAACATAAAAATAGGATATGAAATAGGATAGGATATGAAATACATAGGATAGGATTGCATTTGCTTTAAAACAATCGGGGAGGTAGCTGGGTGTGGGTGGGGCAGGACAGGCGTGTGCTGATGGGGGTGCCTGGGGACTGTCACACCATTCGGTCTACTTCTGTGTTTGTTCACATCTCCCGATCCCAAGAAAAAGCTGATTTAAAAAAAAATTTTTTTATGTCTTTTTTTTGAGAGACAGAGAGAGACAGTGCGAGCAGGGGAGGGGCAGAGAGAGAGGGAGACACAGAATCTGAAGCAGCTCCAGGCTCTGAGCTGTCAGCACAGAGCCTGACGCGGGGCTCACACCCACAAATCGTGAGATCATGACCTGAGCCAAAGCCGGACACTTAAACAGCTGAGCCACCCAGGCACCCCAAAAGCTGATTTTTAAAAAAGCAAGTAGTGTTCTCCTCTCTGTTGCAAAATCTGCACATAAGAAAACAGGACTGCTTTGCCAGCGGAGACTGGAAGTAAAACAGAAAGGCCAAGTCAGGAGGAAATTCAACAGCAAAGCAATTGCTCTCCCTCGATGTCCTGACACATTCGAAAATTGAGATAAGAAACTGCAAACACCATCCTTGGACCAGACTCCCCACCAGCAGAACCTCCTTCCTTTTCTCTGAGCAGCAGCCCAGAGGTTAGGAGGGCCCACGGGCACCCTGCCCCGGGGAAGGGACTGTGTAATGTAAGCACTTGGCCCAATGTGCAGCCATCGTGGTCAAAGACGGGCCGCTCGCCTTGTGCATGTCTGGGAAATTCCGTGGCCCCGGTGTCCTGATACCACGAGGGCTGTTGTTCCCGGTGAGGCTTAGGTAGAGTGGGGTCACAGCCAGGGAGCGGCAGGTGGGACCCAGACACCCCCCCATCTGCTGGCCCTCTCCCCACCTGCACCCAAGACGCAGCCAGCGCAAGCTCTGTGGCCCACCCCTCCCACCAGGTGCTGAAGACCTGCGCGCCAGCCCCCACGGTGATCGAGACCCTCTTCAACTCCTACCCTCAGCTCCCCGTGTCGGAGTCCTGGCAGGAAGTGATTCCTGAGGAAGTGTTTCTGGTAAGGGAGCCGCCAGCCCTGCCCCCCAGCACAGCACCAGGCGGTTCGATCCCCGCAGGTGCCGGTCTGCACACGGTACCCGGGGAGCGCAGAGCACAGAGAAGGACAGAGAAAGGCCAAGTGCCGGGTGTGTCTCAGGGTGCCCGATTTTCTGGAGTGACCTCGCAGCCAGGGTGTTACCACACTTGGGGTGCTGTTGGCCCCACGGAGCAGGACCCCTCCCCGTCAGGGCTTGAGTCATCCCCCGAAACCTGAATCCACAGGCTCCCCTCTGTCCCTGAGAGCTTCGATGAGGCCGAGGAGGCTGCAGGGTCACCTCTGTACCCACAAAGTCCACAGCCCCTGTTGATTAAGAAACAGTGAGGACGTGGGGTTTTTTTTTGCCCCAGAAACCTCTAGAACTCCCCGCGTGTCTCATCGATGAGTCCTGTGCACATTGCTCAACAGGAAGTGTGCTATGCGGGGAGGGGGGAGGGGCAGGCGGGGTTTGAGGAGAAAACCTGTGTCATCCGCATTGTCACCCAGAACGGGCTGCCTTCAGAGCCCCAGGCACCGCGCCTCTGAGAAGGATACACACCCCGCTGGTGGGGGGCGCTGCACGGGGAGGGAGGGGGCTTCCGGCCGTCAGGTCCCTGGCCACGGGTCGATCTTCCACCTGCCTCCTTTCCAGACGCACCAGACCTTCTACCGGTCTTTCTTCGCTCTGGCCCGCGCCCCGCGCTGTCTGCAGCACCTGTGCCGTGGTGCCATCCGGAAGCTGTTGGGCAAGAAGTGCTTTCACCTGGTGCCCCTGCTGCCCTTGCCAACGTCCCTGCAAAATTACCTCCTTTTGGAGCCAGAAGGCGTTTTGCATTGAAAACCAGAGGGCTGGGACCGAGACTCTGGTTCTCACTGCTGGCTCTCCGTGGAGGCGGTGCGCTGAGGGGCGCACCCCGGGGGCGGCACCTGCCACGGCCCCTGGCGGACGCACAGCCCTCACTGAGAGTCCCGGCCGCCATGGCATGAGCTGCTCACAACGGGCCGGGTTGCAGTCCTTGTATCAGAAAGTACTTCTCAGCGGAAGTTGAACTAAAAGATACACATATTTCCCCCAACGTTTGTCTCCTGCCTGCAATGGGTTAACAGCACCCGTGACGCCCCTCGGCCGCCAGACCCTCCGCCTCACGGGAGATGTCCCCCCCCCCGCCCCGGAGCCTGGCAGCCCGGAAAAGCTCTGTGCCCAACACGTGAGGGGGTGCATGCTGACAGAGGACACCTGCTTCCATAACAACGCGCCTTTCTGGAGCCCCCGGGTGCTTCCCGGCACATTACGGTCCCCAAGTGCCTAAAGGACACTGGAGGCGTGGCGAGCCCAGCGGTTTGATCGGCGTTAGTCTTCTGTCCCTCCGCAAAGCCCGGATGGTCCAGCTGTGGCAAACTGCAGGCCCGGCCCCAGGAACGGACGCGGGTTGGTCGAGGCCCCCCTCAGGCCACCAGCCTCAGCATCACATCAACAGAGGAGTTCTAAGTGTCAGGACTGTGGAGACCCTGGCTTACGTCCTCGCCGAGCCTGGAGGGGCTGCCCCTCCCAGTTAGCCAGCTCCTCGGGACAGCCAGCGGTTCACCCCCGAGCCTGCTTCTCAAATGCAACCCAGCCAGTCCAGAACTCCCACCACCCCCCTACCTCCTCTACGGGGCTGTCACGGTCCCCGCCTCTGTCCACCTGTCCTACGGGCCCCAGGGCCGGGTGCCAGACAGGTAGGGACAGCCCTCACACCGCAGCGCCTGCTGAAATGGTCCAAACTCGCCGACCCTAAGCCTGTCCGCCCGCCTGTTCTTTCCAGGAAAACCACCATCCAGGCGTTTGTCCACACCCCTTCCCCCAGCCTCCTGGCCAACCCTGGGGCTTCCCCACGTGCCCCCCACCATGGCTCGCCCTGTCCCTTCTGGGAATGGTGAATAATAAACGACCTTTTCATGGCTGTTGTCCTCTAATCTGTTTGCCTTAACGAGACCTCAGGTTTGTCATCAGTGCACCAGATTTTGAAGCAAGAACTCATCATGATCATCCTCTGGGGATAAGCAGTGGCTCCATTTTTTCCAGTCGGAGCCAGTGCGGTGCTGCCGGACAGACCTGGGGGGCGGGGCGGGGCGGGGCATGGCTCCCAGGGTTGTGCGTCCGGAAGGGAGCGCAGCCTCCCCAGTAGCTGAGGCGCAGGTGGGCTGCTGGGGCCCAGGCGAGGCCCACTGGGGGCTACTGGGGCCCAGGCGAGGCCCACTGGGGGCTGCTGGGGCCCAGGCGAGGCCCACTGGGGGCTGCTGGGGCCCAGGCGGGGCCTGCCGGCGACGCGGACATCCTGAAGCAGGTGGCCAGGCCGAGCCTCGATCTCGACACAGTGGGCCAAGGGGGCGATAGGACTGCACCCCCAGCACCTTCAACGGACCCGCCCTCATCCCGTCCTTTAGGACAGGCAACTCGCCCAGCCTAGAAAAGGCCTGTGTAAACATGGCCCCAGACCCCTCACACCCCCACCCCAAGCCCCTGCTCCACAGAGGGTCTGCGGTCTCCATCGCTTCCCCAGGCAGGGCGCCGGAGGGTGCAGGGTGTGATAGAGGAACAGAGACTCGTCCTCCTGGGGGGGCGGGGTCTCATGCTTTGGCAACCGGAAGAAGGAAGGACTGGAGCGCGTGGGGGCAGATCGGAGGGCCTTGGCTTCCAGCCGCGGGATTCTGAACCTCGAGGACCCACGGAGCAGGTGAGCAGATGTGGTCGCCTCGGGACTCTGGGGAGGCCGCTCTGTCCTGGAAAGGCAGGCAGCACACTGTGGGGCAGGTGGGAGCCCACGGTGGCACCCCAGGGAAGGGGCTGCCCGCTGGGCAGGAGCCGCTACTGAGCCAGAATCAGATGTGATTGGCTCCGGGCCCCTTCCTGCCGGGTCGAGAACGGGTGTAAGCCGGGCTTCTCCAACCGGAAAAGGACCTTGTTGAATTGCAGATTCTGACTCTGGGGGTCTGGGCTAGGGCCCGGATGGTGCAGGTATGTGAACCTGGGGGCGCGTGAGCGTAGGTAACACCCTGCTCCCCGGGGGCTGGTCCCACCGAGAGCAGAGATCACCCAGGGGAGGAGCTCAGTAAGTGGCCTCTGTTTCTATGACTGCATTATTCTTAGACGAAAACGGCCTGATAGAGGGATGCAGCGCGGAAGAGCCAAGCCGTTTACACGAATAAGAAGGGCAAGGATACAGGGTAAGAAATACAGCCACGGAGGAGCCTTCTGCCCTCCCTGGGCTTTGCAAATGAGAATCTGAGCAAACGTACTCTCCTTTGAGGATGTAATCCAGAGCCACCCCTCCGCACCCCGGCCACCGGGAAAACAGTCGGTTCGATTTATGAAATGCATTACCATTTAAATGTTGTGAAGTCCAAGACCACAGTAGAACTCCCTTAAAACATATTGGCTTTATATTTCCAAAATTCTAATAAAGGATAATCAATTAGTAGGTTTCCAGAGGCGCCCGGGTGGCTCAGTGGGGTGAGGATCTGACCCTGATTTCCGCTCATGTCATGATCTCATGAACTGTGAGCCGGAGCCCCACATCAGGCTCTGACCTGAGGGCTCGGAGCCTGCTTGGGGTTCTCTCTCCCTCCCTCTCTCTCTGCCCCTCCCCCCGCACACGCTCTCATTCTCTCTCAAAAATAAACAAACATTTAAAAAAATAAAATAAAATGTCGGTGTTCCCAAGAGTAGCTAATCCTAAAGTTCCTCGGGTTTAATCATTCACTCATCCATTCAGCCGTTTGCTCTTTGCTTTCACCAACTCTGGCTGAGCCTGCTGGCCACGCGGCCCAGTGCTTGGGGTTGAAGACCAAGACGGACTCACGGACTCCTCCTCCTTGGGCAGCTCGCAGCCAAGCAGAGAAGGCCCATGTGTCAGCAAGGCGGCTGGAGAGATCTGAGCACCGCGGGCTGGGCTGGAAGAGGAGGGGTCCCACCTGGCTTCGGGGCTGCGCTGAGCGGGGGCTGCCTGTTCAGTCCCGGGCAGGTGAGGGTCAGGCACCTCGCCATCCACCACCGTCCTCCTGTGTCCCGTGCACAATCGTGAGGCTCCCGTGACAAGCCCGCTCAGCCCGCCCCTCCAGCCAGCACCCCTGCGTGCCCAGAACCTGCAGACTCGCGCTCGTGGGCCGCTGGGACCCGGGGGCAGAGGGAGCCGCAGCGAGGTCAGGCATCCTTTGCCCTGCCTCCAGCTCATGGAGAACGCGGCATCACAGCCTCTGGAGAATTAGGAGAAAATGCACTGGCACTAGAAATTCGTTGGGGGGGGGGGGGGGGGGAGAGGGCGCCTGGGTTCTTGTGGCCATCCAGGTGGGCCAAGTACCGTTCCTGAGTTGGGGTCATGACTGGATAGGACAAAAATGCTGTGTGGTTGTTTGGGGCTCTGTCTCAATCGTCAAATGGCGTGGATTTCATTCCTAGTTTTTCAGAATGTGATTACTGCCAGCAATGTGCTTTGTTCGGCCAAAAAAACAAAACACCTGTCAAAATAGCATGTTGCTTTGATGACTGTGTTCTGTGCTACATGTATAAGGAAGTTCTCAAATCAGGGAGGCTTGCAGAATTCCACATAGATAAGAAAGAGAAAGGGGGGAAGGGGAGGTCACAGGACTAAGAAGAGAGAGAAACTAGGTGGAATAAATATCAAAAAAAGACATTCCGCTTCCTTTTTTTAAAGTTTTTATTTTTAAGTAGTCTCTGCATCCAACATGGGGCTCAAACTCACAACCCTGAGATCAAGAGTCACAGGCTCCACTGACTGAGCCAGCCCAGCGCCCCAAGACATTCTACTTTAAAGCTAGAATTACCCTGGCTGACTTCTCTCTCTTCCAGGGAACAAAATGTACCCTGGCGTTTTTTTTAATAAAGGATCTAAAAATGTTTTCCATTCTCAGGCAGTTTATGCTGGACATCATTACTTTTCTCTTGAGTATATTACATAAACTCAATTCTATAAGGCCTAAATTGTTTTTTTAACTTCTTATTTCATTTTTAATGATGGATTCACATGGTTCCAGAAGCAGAAGGTAACAAAAGAGTAAATGCTGTCTCCACTAAAAAAAGATAACAAGAATCGTTTCCTTCCGCTTTTACTGAGTATCTCTGATGATACTACTTGCCATCTGACCACTGAGAATTCAAATACAGAAGTGAGCGGTCCCGAGGGGGTCCGCCTCCCTGTGTCCCGGCTGTGCCCAGCACGGGGCAAAGGGATGGCCGGACGCAGTCCCCAGGGCACAGGCAGGGGTCCGTGGACGTGGCACCCTGTGCCTGTTAGGCTTAAAATTCTGAACACGGGATTGGGCCTCTCTGTAGTGTATTTGTGTCTTTAATTCTAAGCTGCGTGATAATCATCAATTCAGCAGGTTTTGAAGAAAATCAAAACGACGGACTCTTTAGGAGGCATTCGCTAATCCCAGGAACTACATATAATTGTCACATTTGCAATCTCTGAAATAACCCTTTAGACACACGCTGATGGGGCAGGCTGTTGAACTTCTGCAGAGAACACTTAACCCTCTACAAAAACGGTGTAAAATATAGGCTTGGAGAATGAGCTGGTCTGCTCCAGGGACCGGTCCTGATGCAGGGCAACTGAGAAGAAGCTTAATCACTACAACTGCAGATATTATTAGCTTGCCAAGTGCTTTTCATCTCTTAAGGGCTGCCCAAGGACCAAGTGATAAGCCAGGAATATTGCATCTTTTATTCCATTATTTCAAGAATAAATTACTCCTTACTCAAAATTTCCATGGGCGCTTGGGATATTCAGAAACCGCAAAGTTTCACCTGTGATCAGTACTGCATCTTATTTGTACACCTAAGTGTACTTTTCGAACTCCAGGACTTGGTCTCAAAACTGTCAACATCATTCTATTTTAAAACAAAAATTAATTTCATTCAACTGCCAAAATACGCCTGAGGTTACATTTCTGGAGCCCAGCAGGTGGCGCTATCGGCAAACGGTCTTACCTTCAGTCGCCAACAGGCTCTCCCCAGAATTACAGAAAACAAGATTTTTGCTCCCTTGATAAAGGGGAGGGGAACATAGAAAACCTATAGGATTGTGACATACCGTATAGGATTGCGCTGCTATAATAAAAATTCGGTAATTAAAATATCGATTGTGGAATTGCCTCCTTCCTTTGTACTAAATATGCATATTTTATAGGCAATGTGTTTATAAATAAATATAATTTTAAGATGACTCTTTTATGATGTCATAATGACAACCCAATCTTCATTTGTGTGTTAAACGTGTTCTTTAACAAAATTACACATTCACCGTGGCAAAACGTAACGAGCCCGGTTTCCAGCCTCCATCTAATCTAACAGAATTGTATTTTTGCAGTCCAAACACTCTGCTTAATCACGCCAATAAAAAGAGTAGATTTCTCTGTAATGCAATTTGTAAGCAATAAACATGATTGAGAATGCAGTATTTGCTGTCGACTATGTTTAATGCAGGGTTTTAATTTGGTGTGTAATTATTCATTTAGTAGGTACTTTTTCCATTCACATTTCTGTGCCCTGCTCTAAAGGAAGTTGGGAAGTTTGCAGAACGTTCTTCCGTGTACCCTATGCAAACCAGAGTTCCTGCAGATGCCATGGAAAAGGAATATTTTTTTATCTGCTAAAGACAGGAGGTCACATTAACTCGTAATACAGACACATAAAAATGTGATTATGGGTTCTAAACAGAACGCAGTGGGCTCCTAGTTAACACAATGAGATTTCTAGGAAGTGATGCATAAATTCTTCAAAAATGACACATTTCTCACGTTTCATTCCAATTAAATTACTGAGGCAGCTAACAGCGATGAGCACAAAGTACGGGGGTAAAATGAGGGTTTCCTCTGGTAACTGTATCACTGTGAAAGTATATTTTTATGAGAAGCAGTTAATATTAAGCTATTATTTTTCAACTGTGCTGGAAGGGATGTCTCAGCCTCTCGCGGAGCTCTCCCCACAAGTCTGCTCCTTTGTTTCTTGAGTTTGCTAATAGGAAGAGAGAATTGCTGGGTGCCCCCCGCCCCCCCCCGTCCCTGCAGTGGGAGGGGTCCCGGGGGGTCAGTCCCCAGGGAGAAGCAAGGAGCCCGCGCCTCACCCGCTCCCCGCGCCCGGCACCCACCCGCGCCCCCCTAGCGCTTGGGGCTCCTGCCCCCCCACCCCCACCCTCCGGCGCCCCGCTCGCGCCCCGAGATCTTGCGTGCCCCGCGGCCGGGGGCGGGGTGGGGGTCGCTGCTGGGCGCTGGGGGCTCCCGGGGCGGCCCGCGGTGGGGGCGGGGCGCGGGGGTCCCCCCCCGGGGCAGTGGGGTTCGGGACTGCTCCCCCCCCAGAGAGGACGGGGGGGGGGCGCGGGCCGCCCCGGGGAGGGGAGGGGGCGTCGGAAGACAAAAGGGATGTACAGCTTTAAATTCAAAAAGATGTTTTGAAAGCCGCGTCCTGGGGCTTGAAAGGCGCACGGAGGACGGCGCGGAGCGATCCCAATCAGAAACGCGATCTGAAGTCCTAATGAACTTGATTGCGCGAACATTTATAATCCCCCATGGCCCTAAATGAAATCAGACACAATCAGAAGATACAGGGCAGGGAGTGTTTACAGCCGACGCCGGGCGGCTGCGGGCCGGGGAGACGCGGCCCCGGTATTGATGTCGAAAATGATGGATAACGCGCGAATGGCAAATATACTATTTGTCTAATGGCTCGGCAATTAAATTCCCCTGTAAATGACCCATGCCTCATTTCATCCTAATCTATGGAATTTTGATTGAATTCGTCAGCTCTAATTGAAAAATACTGCACTTTAATGTCTGCATTGCAGTTTCAGGACGAGAGTGGTTTTAATGAGACAGTGCCCCCCTGACCCGGGAAGATTTGAGACTTTTATTCGGAATTTAAAGCCAGAAGATTGCTCGACTGAGCGCCGCGACTTCCTCCCCTGCATCCACGTCCATCTATCTCCAGACGCGATTTAACAAACGCACTTGGGGGGAAACGCGCCCCAGACCCTCGCGCCCGCGCGGCCTCCAGGGGCGGCCCCTCCCTGCGGTGAGAGCGCGCGGGGGCGCGGGGAGGCGGCGGCGCGGACGGCCTGCCCCCTCCCGGGGGTCCAGGGACACCGTCCCCGCTGGGACTCCGGTCCCCCGGCCCAATCGCGGAACGCGGCCTCCGCCTTCCCGGGCCAAACCCAGGCGTTCCCCCCGGAGGAGGAGGCCCAGCTGCCTGCGACACGGGCACCGCAAGAGGGGGCCGGCCCCCGACGCGCTTTATATGCAAATGGCGAGGCGAAGCCATCCCTGAGAAATTAGCTACTTGCTGAAGCATATTTACTAGATTGAAATGAGTTAAAGAGAAACATTTTAAGTCGTTTAAACGAGATAATTGGGCCACATTAAAACTGGAGATGTCTGCTCCTTTCCAAAAAAAAAAAAAAAAAAGCCGGGGGGGGCGGTAAAAGCACCTCCCCAAACTCCCTGCTGCTCCGAGGTCCCAGCTGCTCAGAGACCGGAAGTGCAGGAATGCCGGGGTTCAGTGCCCGCGGGGACCCTGGGGGGGCGCCCCTTGGGCGGGGGTCGCGGCAGCCCCGCTCCCCGGCTTGGAAGGAGCGATCTCGACCGCGGCCCGCAGGGGGCGCCCTCGAGCCAGGGTCCTGCCGCGAAAGCCGAGGCAGGCAGTCCTGGCGGCGACCGGCGTCCGGCCCCGCAGCCTCGTCCCTCCGGGTGCCCCCAGCCGCTACGGGAGCCCTAGGGACGCGGCGTTTGGGGGGAAACAAGAGGCCAAAATGCGTGGGTTGCCTGCCCCCTCCCCCCAGGAGCAATGCAGTTATAGTTTGTTTGGGTGGCGCTTTTATTTAAAGTAAAATAATCCAAAACGACTCAGAAGTCGTTTCCCCAGGAAGACCGTGCTTTGCGCCCTTCTGATGCTCAGCCTGGTGAGGACAGCCGGCTGTAGAGGCAGCTCCCGGGGCCAGGGACTGTCCCTGCGCCGCAGCCCCGGGTCGTGCAGAGGGCGCGAGTCTGAGCCGACCCTGGGGCGGGGCTTGGGGAAGTCCTCCCCACCCCCACCCCCAGGGGTCGTGTGCGGCGCAGATTAGGATGTATCCCTTTCCTCTGGGGGCCTGCGGTTTGTTTTTAAATGCTCAAGAGTCCTGTGCTCTGAGGCTGCGCGCAAATTGGCGTTCTCCCTCCGAGCGCAGGGCGTGCGCCCCAGGCCCGCCTCCTCCATCCGGGGCTGGCGGTCGGCGTGGAATCAGTCACCTAACCGAGCACCCGCTCTGGGCCAGGCCCCCTGCCAGGGAGTGCTACGTGATGTGAAGCGGTTCCTGCGACCACCCGTGACATAAGCGCTGCAATAATTACCCCCGTTTTTAGAAACGCAGTCGGGAGGCTGGTGGGAGAGATCCCGGGGTTCCCGCCCATTACGCAGAGGGAACAGGAGAGGCCGGCGCCCAGGCTGGTCAAACCCAGATGTCGGAGGGAGGGGGTTCTTATCCATCCACTTGCAGGATGGGGCCGCTCGGGATGAGTCAGAGTCAGGAAAACGCGGGCCTCAAAGAGAGCCGAGGTGGGGTTTCTATTATCACATCCAAAATCGGATCGTATTTCACGTTGTGCAAGCACGGAGGTCTGATTTTCCCCCACTTTTGTGACAAAGGCTTCTCTTGTGCCCTCGACGTTTATAATGAAAAGAAATTGGGAATCTGTTTCCTATGCAATTGTAGGCATGAAAAAATAGACGTCTCGGCCCTTCTGATCCCCGAGAAGGGGAGCTGGGGGTACCTCCTCCCCAGAAACCTCGCAGCCCAAACAGGGTCTGAAGCAGATGCCATTACTTCCATGGCCTATAGGGGGCGATGCGGATCCCTGAGCGCTCTGCATACCCGCATCGCTTTCAGGCTGTTAATCCTTTTGAAATTGTGAACCCTGAAATAAAAATGTTTCCTGTCATTCCCTCATTAGTTTATTAAAATATATAATACATATTTGAGTTCTGTTTACAGATAGGAAATAGCTTTGTTACATTATAAATTTAAAATATGCAATGTAAAATTTGTGTTGCAAAATACAATATTCAGTTTATTACATTTTAAAGTATAAATTTCCAAATAACATTCAACAATACTGAACGAACTGAATTTGAATAGTTTTTTGGGTTAGAATGAAGTTGAACGTGTAAGTCTCTCATTTTTTTAATGTTTATTTTCTTTTTGAGAGAGAGAAAGAGAGAGAGAGAGAGAGAGCATGAGTGGGGGGGGGGCAGAGAGAGGAATTTTTTAAAGTCTCTCATTTGTTAAGGTCCCTGGGGTTTTCTTGGGTTTCCGCTGCTGCTGTTCTATGTCTGTTGCACTTTAAGTGGGTCTGAGAAAAACTTAAGAACAAGGGGAAATGATAATAACCGAAAGATAAGCTAGGTCTATCAGCAGAGTAGTGAGCAGATTCTAAAATGCTCCTCGAAGAAATAAATGAATAAAATGAGAGGACATGATGCCCACGGAGGGGAAAGTCCCTGAACCCAGTGAAGGCATCCCAGGGGTCACATGATGTCGCTCGCCCTCAGTCTCTGAGCCATCATGATCAATTTCTGCTTCTCATGAAGCTTTGTGTTCATCATCGTCCGGGACTTCAGAGAACAGAAGTTTGGTCCGGGTGGAGACGAGCAGGACTGCTTCTGGCTTTGGCTCATTTCCCAGCCGAGCCCAGTTTTCCCACACAAGCCCCGAGAAGGAGGGCTGGAGGCAGAGGCCTGCGGGAGGCCCACTCCCCAAGCCCTGCCCGGCTCCAGTGTCACCCGTCACCAGCCTGGAGGGCTGCTCTGCAGGGGCCTGGTTTGAACAGGCCTTTGACTCCCACGGGGGGAGGGGGGATAGTAAGGTATGAACACAGCCTTTCTTTAACTTTGACTCTGTTCATCAGAAAGGAGGAAGGAAAGTGGGAGGGAGGGAAGGGAGGGAGGGGGAGGGGGGAGAGAAAGGGAGGAAGGGAGAGAGAAAAGAGGGAAGGAAGAAGGTAGGGAGGAAGGACGGGAGGAGGGAGGGAGGAAGGGATTCTCAGCGTTCGAGAGCGCGCGCGCACGCGCGCGCGCGCACACACACACACACACACACACACAGTTTTAATGTCCTACAAAGCCCAAAAGTCTGACGGAATGAAGACAGCATTCAAGTTTTCCGGATTGTTCCTGCTGGCCCTCAGAGAGCTCCTCTCCCCTCACTCTCTTTTCCTTCTGTGGTGACCGACATGTGCCCTCTCCAGCAGGCTGGCCCCTGGGTGAAAACACTTTGGGATGCCAGGGCTTGCCCTCTGCCCTTGCTCTTGGCTCCGTCTCTCCCTGAAGCTTGGGGGCCTCGGGTCACCCGCAAGGGAGATCACGGTTCGCAGCAGCAGGCAAATTCAGTTCCCTGTAACTTTTCAGAAGGCAGGTGCAGGAAATTCCAAGATTCTTCTGTTTCAAGGGCCCAGCGGGTCAGCATTTCCAATGATTCCTGCAATCCCCACCCAGAGGGGCTGTGGACCTAGGGAGCAGGGACAATGAAGGGACCTCAAAGCCAGGGTGGCAGCAGGGAGCAGAAACAACGGAGAACCTGGATGACTTGACTCGGGATGGCTTCACACTGTCCCAGCCCGGCAGAGGCAGGCGTCACTTCTCAAGTCCCACTGAAGGCGCTTGGCTTGCTCCCTTGTGGCCCACGACCTACCCCTGACCTCAGGTCGCTGAGCAAAGGCGACAGGTGAGGGGTTCCAGGAGAGTGGGAAGTGGTGCTGAGTCCTGTGGCCAGTCTCTGCTGACCTGCTGACCGTGGTGCTCCGATGACAAGGGTCAGAGATCTACACCGAGATCTTTCTCCAGTGTGGAAGGCCCCCGTCCCAGTGGCTTTGGAGCACGCAGGTGTCTTGTCCCTGCCTCCGTGAGTTGGGTGCTCTGTAGTAAGCGGGGGCGCGCTGGCTTTTCAGAAGGCTTGGAATCTATCGGTATCTTCCCTGACTTGTGGGTTAATAGGAGGGCTCTCCCCGGCCCCCACCAGCACACAGCCCTTCCGCCTTCTCTTGGGGAAAGCCTGACATTTAAGGTGGCTCTCCTTGACTTGCTGTCCCTACCAGTCAAAAGTGTCCTTTGGGGACAGCTCAAGGGGGCTAGGTTGGTCACTTACACACACACCTGCCTGGAGTTTTTCTCTTAGCTTATTGCTAAGTGACATTTTACAATGACCTCCCCCCCCCCCGAAATCCACAGGAGTGACCGGAGGCCACCCTCAGGCTCCCTCCCCCAGTTAGCCAACCCCTGTGCCCCGTGTTTACACCCAGTGCCTGTCCCCTGCCCCGGGACATCCTCTGAAGGTTATGTTTGCTAATCGGAAGGGGCAGTGACCAAAGCACCTGTGGGCTCTGCTTTGCAAGTATTCCTCCAAGAAGGAGAAACGGAGTTCCTCCTGGAAGCGTCGGCTCCTGTCGATTCCGCAGAAGTTAAAGTTGGAGCGGCGCCCGGATGTGGGTGGCTGCAGCTCCAAACACTCTCTCGAGTGGCTCCCTCCAGTGTGGTCTCCAAAGGGTTAAATGGATGAAGTCGAGGTGAACCCCTTCTTTTTAAAAGAGGACCCGGGGGTCTCGGGACTCCCAGCCATCCGGGGAGGGGCGCCTGAGTCCGTGGCCGGCCTCTCCCCGGACCCCGGGTCCCCTCTCCAGGGGCGGATGCGCTCAGGACGGCAAGGCTGAGCCCGGGCCGTCGTGGCCAGCCCGACGCTTCCCACTTCAGCATCCATTAGACGCCGGCCGTGGCCATCGGTCAGGAAGGGACCAGGGACGCTGGCGGATCCCAGGAGGCCTGCGGGTCAGGCGTCCCCGAGGCCCCGGCGCACCTTCTCACCCCTGCGTGCCCTCTGCCCGCCTCCCAGGACGCCGGGTTTGCGGCCCCGGGATTAGCATATCTGTGAAGTCCCGCAAACAATGCCCGCTGTGCAGGGAGATGAAAGTGGGGCGCAGGCTGGCGGGGGCGCCGTTTGAAGTCCCCAATACGTGGGGGCCGCGGGAATCCGAGGGAGCAGATGGGAGGAGAGAGAGGCAGGTGAGAAACGCCGTGCGGCCTGCGCCTCCCTCCTTGGCGCCCCGGGGCCAGAGGTTCGAGGACCGCACGACTCCCCAGACCCTGCTGGCCCGTGCCCTCGCCGCCCTTCGCCGCCGGCCTCCCAGCTGCAGCCCCGGGCCCGGCTCGCGCCCTCTCCCCAGCCTGGGAAAGCCGGAGCTGACCGGCTCAGTCCCTGCAGAGAATCCCCTTTGCACCCCCCACCCCCGGGCTGGGCGCTGCCAGCGTGGAGCGCGGGCGCAGGGCCGCTCGGGCCATGCAGCATCCTCAGTGGGTCACGCCCTCGCCACTCCAACCGGCAGGACCCCTGCTTGCGCCCTGGACACCTAGGCCCAGGCTCTGCAGCGGGAGCCCAGGGTGGGGTGCCAGGCCAGTGCGTCCACGCCCCAGTCCCCAGCCAACCGGGCGGTGCAGGGACGTTTCACCCCGGCCCCCAGAGCGCACGAGGGCCCGGGTCGCGGGCCACCAAGCCGCGATTCCGCCGGTCCCTCCGCACTGGGGTGGGGAGGGCGGCGCAGGTGTTAAGGGTCACATTTCCCGCCCTTGGGGCCCGCGGGGAACATTTTCCAACTCCGCCAAGTAAATGCAAAAAAAAAAAAAAATCCAAAAAACAAACAAACCAAAAACCCCAAAGTCTCCTCCCCTTCACGTTTCTGGTTTGTGGTTTTGTGGCCGCTACTTTGAGGGTGGGGGACAAAAAGCGGAACTTTCCACACAAGAATGTGGTGGCACCCACAGCCGGGGAAAGCGCTTCTTCTTCAGGGCGCTTTAGAAAAAGGCCCTGCCCTGCTTTCCGCCTGGTCAAGGAGCAGAATAATGAAACCAAAGACTTTCATTTTATAAACCACTTGGTCTTTGCTTGGGAAACTCTATTAATTGAATGGGTTTGCCTTTTTTTGCGGCCCCTTTATCATTATTTATGGGCTTTAAATTGTTTCAAGTTCCCTTGACGTTCAATTTACAAGTTTGGGGACTTTTTTTGTTCTGCCTTTTGTCCTGGAGGAAGACATCGTGTTGGAAATGCTTTGAAAAGCCAAACAGGAGAGGCTGGCAATGAAAGGGAAGCGGGCGAGATCCCTTTTAATTCCGTCCTGTTAGTGAATGGCTCTTTTACATAATTGCGGGAGCTATTTCAAAGCCAGCCAAGGGCTGACTTAGAACCACATGGAGTCTATTTTGGGCTTTCAGATTTAAAAAAAAAAAAAGCTGAATAAAATAGTTAAAAAAGATGAGGCTTCAATGCTTTCTGCTACTTGCAAATTGGTGTGTCTGATGGGGAATTTTTTACACAAGCACCCCTTTGTAAGTGCGTCCTGGCTTGGGAGGGGCTGTTGTGAGTTCGCTGGGTGTGAATCCCAATTGCTCGTCCATAAATAAAAGCCATCCCGAGCGATTTCCCAACTATCGCCAGGAGCAAGAGCTGCTGCAATGACCGAATGATCAGGCCACTCAAAGTCTCTATAAATAAAAACAACACGGTTGCCAGAGAAACCAGCCGTCCTCCGGGACTTGGGTGGCTGGCGTGCGCGCCGGGCCGCTCGGGCTGCGGGTTTCTCCGCACCCACGGGGAACCCGGGGCGCCCACGCTGCCCCCGCTCCACGACCGGCGGCGACCTCGACCCTGGCGGCTGCCTGGAAACGCGAGCCCGCCGGGCTTCCTCCTCCGGGCTGGACTCGCCAGGCCGACGCAAGTTTGCTACATGAATATTCATTTCCTTGTACACTTAGCATCTTGTACTCAGCCTCCATACACCTGCGTGCAAACGTGGCCTGGGACAGCCCCAAGCGTGGAGACAACTTAATTACCAGCACTTTTACTGACGTCTGAGGTTTTAAGTGGCTTAATAGGATCTTGACACCAGCTTGGCACTGGCCGAGGAAAGTGCTGGAGGCGAGGGCCAACTTCTTTGCTGGAGCTTTGGGGCGGGGGGGAGGGGGGGTAGTTCGAGGAAGTTGACTGGAGTTGAGGACCCACGTCTCCCTTCGGAGCTGTCCTTCCTTTTCCCCAATCCCAGGGAGCCGCCGGTGGGGGACCTCCCAAGGAAAAGTTGGAAAGGTCTGTCTCCTGCTCAGCCTGGGCCGAGCCGAGTCACCCAAGGGCTCTGCGCCGTGAGGCGGTTCGAGGTGAGCAGGTAGGAATCCGAGGATGGATAAACCATGCACCTGTCGCTCGCTACCCATAAATCTTTCCGAGGAGACGAGGGGAAACTCTAAAGGCTTTTATTATCGCAGTCCCCACGCTCTGAGCGCTGTGCAGTAGCTAAGGTGCCCCGAATGAATCTTGTTAATCACGGCGAAACACAAGGATCCTTTTATGACGCGCACGGTCGTTTTCTAAGTAGTTAAGCATTAGATGAGAAAATATTACTGCACTGCATTCGAGAAAAAGCACACTAGTAAATAAAATTCATATTGATGAGAATTCTCTGAACTCACTAATAAAAGAAGATTAGTATTATAACCCCTGCAGTCAATACTTTCAACAGCAATTTATGGATGCAAATAATATGCCATCAAATTATTTCAAGTGTAGCTATAATTCAGCGGACCTAAATCTTCTTGCTGAACTTTAAATGTAGAATTATCACAAAAAATAATCAAAGGGATCCCTCTCTCGGAGGGCAATCAGGCGGCGGAAGTCCCTAGAACAATATTTTCCCGGCGAAATCGCAAAGTGGATGGCAGAGCCGCGGAGGTGGGAGGAGCGGCGGCTCCCGCCGGCGCGCCAGTGCCGAGCGCCGCAGACACCCGGCTGCAGCATCGCCAGTCAGGCAAGGGGCTTGAACACCTTTTCTTGGTGTTCAAAAAACAAGGCAACCACACCAGAGACTGTTGCCTGTAACAATCTCATCATGAGAGGGAGTATTTATTATGCTCATAAAAGAAATCAGCCTTTTGCCCCGGGCTTCGATTTTTCTTTTCCTCTTCCTTTTCTTCTTTTTCATCTTTTGTAGAGTGGAGCAAGAGGGAGAGAGCCTGGAGACCCCACGGACACTTCCTTCCCCGTGGATTCCAACGATCCCCCTTTCACCCCGCCTGAGCCACCTCGGGGTCTGGGCGTGAAGGGAGTGGAGGTAAAACAGCCAGCGGCGTCCTAATGAATTCCTTTCACACCGCCTGCCGCCGGAGCCATCTATTACTGCGGCCTGAAGTGGGGAAACGCGCCCGCGCTCCAGACGTCTTTGTCCGGGTGGCGGTGGGGCGGGGGGAGGAGGCGAGCGGGCGGAGGGCGGCGGGCGGCAGGGCCCGCCGGCGTTCCCAGCACTCGGGGGCGCCGCCGGGGACGCCCCC
Source organism: Helogale parvula (assembly GCA_004023845.1). Classification (NCBI taxonomy): domain Eukaryota; kingdom Metazoa; phylum Chordata; class Mammalia; order Carnivora; family Herpestidae; genus Helogale; species Helogale parvula. The sequence continues at coordinate 637,486 of PJEM01000170.1, forward strand.
TCCTCTCCCTCCTCCAGGGCCCTTCGGGTGGCCAGGGGGTTTCTGGCCAGGCTCCCCGCGGAAGAGGTGGTCTGGAATGAAGACGTCCCCCTGGGGACCTTGGGGTTAGAGCGGTAGAAAGAAGAGGAACGAGAAAGAAGGGCTTCAAAGAAGAGGGTCGATAAATTCATAAAGATCGATTTATCTTTATCTCCCAATTAAATGTGCTTGTAAGTGATACATAGCACGCGTCCAACAGGGGCCAGCTCCCCGGCCACCAGGTCCTGGCGGGAGCTGACGTCTAGTGCCTGGTACAACAATGCCCTTCCCTCCTCTCCTCGCAAGCCAGGTGCTTGTCGGCGGTTCCGGGCGGACGTCTAGACCCGCGAAGTTGGAGCCGAGGCCCTGGAGGCGCGTGGAAAACCCCGCGCGCGCTGGCGCGCTCTGCACCGTCGGCCCCGGCGGCGGATGATTTCCCCTTTTAAAGAGAACACAAGAACTGAAGTTTTTCTTTTTTGTCACCGAGAAGGGGATACGAGCATCCCTGGCCCCCACTCCCTGCCCGCCAGTTCCCTGGCTTCCAAATTCTGGGGTTTTACCGTCATCGACACTGGGGACGGCTCGAGGGGATCGGCTCCGTCCTGCTGTAGGCACAGGGGACGGCGCGCCCTCGAGTCCTCGCGCGGGAAACCCGGTGGCGGCGCCGGGGTGAGCGCTCCCTCCGTTCTCAACGTGCTTAATTAGCGCCTATTTACAAAACGCAGCTTTTATTTGAGCAAACATCATAAAGCTTTCATCAGGATAATCTCACGTTATACAATCTGGAGGCGCAGCAACTCCCCCTTCCTCCCCGAGGATGGAGCAGATAAAGGACCCGCTTTATTATCATAATTATCGTGGCTGTTATTTTGGTGCGCGCAGGCAAAGTGTGTAAATAGGTGCGATGATTAAGAATGTCATGAAAAATGAGAAGGGATCGCTCACAGGAGGGCCCAGCTCGGGATGGGGGGACCAGCAGCCTCCTCGCCGCGCCCGGGAGCGCGGGGGGCGCACTGCGAGACCCAGCCGGCTCCCGCCGGCGGCTAGGGCCTTCCAGCTCCCGACCAGCGCCCCGGGGGCGGATGTGAAGGGGCAGGACCTTGCTCCCGCCTCCGGGAACCTCTTCTGGACCACGGGCGCAGCAGCAGCACCCAACGCTAGGGTGAGCCGCGGGCTGGTTTCTTTCCAGAGCTAGGAGGAAGACATAAAACGCCCTTGGCCCAGCCGCCGTAGGTCCTACCCCCGGAAGCAGCCCTTGGACGCGGCCTCGACAAGGCTGTCGGGCCGCGGGGCTCGAGCCCTGGAGCTTTGGAGGCAACAGTCCCTTTCAAGTTTGCGCGGCGCGGGCCCGGCGCGCAGGCTCCGGCTCTCGGGCCCGCGCGCTCCGCCAGCGGAGCCCGCTGCCCGCTCCCGGCTAGCTTGGGTGGAAGGGGCGGAGCCCCGTTTCCGCCCCGCCCTCTAGCGGCGCAGCCAATAGGCGGTGGCGCCCGGCCCCACGTGACGTAAGCCCGGCCGGGCAGCAGGCAAAATGTGAATGAGAAAGAGGAGCGCGATTTAAAGGTGCTGGCGGCGCCCGCCGAAGACAAGTGCGCCAGCTTCGCGCGCTCCCCAGAGGCCCGCGGGAGGCAACGGACTGCGGATCGGACAGACGGACGCACCGACGGCTTCGAGCCGGGACCAAGGGTGGCAGACGACACGCGCGCGGGCTCCGACGGGCAAGAGGCGGGCAGCGGCTCCAGCGAGCCCGCGGGGCCCGGGTGCCCTCTCCACGCCGGGGCTCACGGCCTCACCCCGCGCACCGCCCGCACCCGCTCCCGCCGGGCATGCAACCGGCTCAGGGCTGAGGGTCGGCGGCGCCTGCTTTCAGGGTCCGGCTCGGCCCCTGCGCCGCGCACCCGGCTGTGCTCCCGGCGCCCGGCGGGCTTCCTGGTGGCGGCGCGGCGCGGGGACTTTTCGCCTCTCGCTGGCCTCTTCCGAGCGCGTCTATGAGCGCAGCGTTCCCGCCGTCGCTGATGATGATGCAGCGCCCGCTGGGGAGTAGTACCGCCTTCAGCATAGACTCGCTGATCGGCAGCCCGCCGCAGCCCAGCCCCGGCCATTTCGTCTACACCGGCTACCCCATGTTTATGCCCTACCGGCCGGTGGTGCTGCCGCCGCCGCCGCCGCCGCCGCCCGCGCTGCCCCAGGCCGCGCTGCAGCCCGCGCTGCCGCCCGCGCACCCGCACCACCAGATCCCCAGCCTGCCCACCGGCTTCTGCTCCAGCTTGGCGCAGGGCATGGCGCTCACCTCCACGCTCATGGCTACGCTGCCCGGAGGCTTCTCCGCGTCTCCCCAGCACCAGGAGGCGGCGGCCGCCCGCAAGTTCGCGCCGCAGCCGCTGCCCGGTGGCGGCAACTTCGACAAGGCTGAGGCGCTGCAAGCCGACGCTGAGGACGGCAAAGCCTTCCTGGCCAAGGAGGGCTCGCTGCTCGCCTTCTCCGCGGCCGAGGCGGTGCAGGCGTCGCTCGGTGAGTCGGCGGCGCGCGCGGCCCGGGCGCGGGGGCGGGCGGGGGGCGGGCGCGAGCCGGCTCCGGGGGGCAGCTGGGGCAGAGGGGGCGAGGCCAAGCCCCCGCCCGACCCCCGCCCGGCTCCCCTCTCCGGAGCAGCGGGAGGACGCGGCCGAGCTGTGACGCGAGGCCTCCGGAGGGCATTTAGAGCCGAGCAACAAGCTAGGGGGTGGGGGTGCCTTAGCCCCCGGAGCCAGCTGCTGCGCGGGGCGGCCGATCTGTCCCGCGGCGAGTTTGGATGAGTCTGCCCCCCCCCCACCTCCCGCGCGCCGTGACCCGGGGTCCCGGATAGGTTTCAGCCGTTAGGGGCGGCGGATTGGGCTGCGCGTCACAGCAGTGCGTGTGCTCAGGGGCTCCCAGACCTATTAAACCCCTTTCCTGGATTCCCGGGAGGCTGTGCGTCTGCGTGTGTTGGGGCGTCTTGTGGGAACTTCTAAGGCTACAAAACTTCCCTTTGGCCAACATCATCTGTCTCAAAAAAAAAAAAAAAGAAAAGAAAAAAGACCCAGTCTGGGATCTCCATCTCCCTGTGCCCCCACTTTGGCTGCGATGAAATTGAGGTTCGCTAAATTTTCACTGGAGGGGGCAAGATGGATCATGAATTTTCCCCCTTCGGCCTCACCCAGCCCCCACCCCGGGGACAAAGAGGATGCTCTCTTGGGCCTCACGCCTCCTGTTACTTCTGCCTTAAGCTGCCGAAGGCTGGGAGGGTGTGGACGTGGCCTGGCGGCCCCTTGAGTGATGATTCTGGGCAAAGGGCCGTCGCCTGTCCTGTCTCCTCTCCTCCTTTGAGCTTTCTCACGCCCCGCCTCCTCCACCCCTCAAAGGCCAGGAAATCACAATGTGTTAATGTCATAGAAAGACAATCCGCGAAGGGAGCGAAAGGCCCGAGTGGCGGCGGGAAGGGGGAAAGGCAGGCCCGCGCGCGGAATGTAATAAAACGCCGTTTGGTTTTGCTTTCAGTCGGGGCTGTCAGAGGGCAAGGGAAAGACGAGTCAAAGGTGGAAGACGACCCGAAGGGCAAAGAGGAGAGTTTCTCGCTGGAGAGCGATCTGGACTACAGCTCGGATGACAATCTGACTGGCCAGGCGCCTCACAAGGAGGAAGACCCCGGCCACGCGCTGGAGGAGGCCCCGCAGAGCGGCGGCGCCGCGGGCAGCACCACGTCCACGGGGAAGAACCGGCGGCGGCGGACTGCCTTCACCAGCGAGCAGCTGCTGGAGCTGGAGAAGGAGTTTCACTGCAAAAAGTACCTGTCGCTGACCGAGCGCTCGCAGATCGCCCACGCCCTCAAACTCAGCGAGGTGCAGGTGAAAATCTGGTTCCAGAACCGCCGGGCCAAGTGGAAACGGGTGAAGGCCGGCAATGCCAATTCCAAGACAGGGGAGCCCTCCAGGAACCCCAAGATCGTCGTCCCCATCCCTGTCCACGTCAGCAGGTTCGCAATCAGAAGTCAGCATCAGCAGCTGGAGCAGGCCCGGCCCTGAGGGCCCAAGGAGCCAGGGCCTGGAGCGCCGTGGGAGAAGCCACAGCCCTGGAAGGAGCCGGCCGGATTTGAAGTCACCCCCCACTCCCCACCCAACTTGGGACATCCCCAGCACACCTAGAGTATATTCATTCAAAAGGCTGAGGACTGCTTTGGAAGGGGCTACAACCGTACCTGATGACACACTAAATATTTATTATACTATCCTGCTTTGTACATAGATATCTATATAAACTGTGGATCGCAGCTGCAGTATTTTAAAAGTTACAGGACCAAACTGCCCCGTAATATTCTCCGCCCACATTCCAGAAGAAAACAAAACGTGTCTGCTGTAGTCTGCCTCGCATAACAGGCCACCTTTCCATACTTTTCCAAAGGTAAACATGACACTCAAGAACCGACCCTCATTTTTGTTTCTCTTTTGGTTTTTTTCTTTTCTTTTCTTTTTTCTTCTTTTAGTTGACTGAGAAGCAGACGTTTTGGGGCAGCCTGGAAATTTGCTTTGCTTTGGTTCTTGCCTGGCTTTCTTTCCTGGGGTTGCACATCCTATCTGAGCCACGTTGGAAGCACGTCTCCGTTGTGTTTAATTTATTTCAGTGTAGCTTATTTTCTTATAAGTTATGACATTTAAGCAATCGCAGTCTTGTGAATAATAAAAAGGAGAGAGAGAGAAGAAAAAAAAAAAACCAGACCGATCTCTGGGTCTCGTAAGTGTGTCCAGATATGACTGTTCAGGGAGCACCCCTGGAGTGTGAGCAGGCAGCTGGATACCGGATGCGAGGCCCCCGTCCTGGCCCCCCCGGGCTGGCTGGGCAGGAGCCTCCCTGCACCTTACCAGTGTTTAACTGGAGAGCGAGCGCTCCAGTTGGGTTGTAAATTTAAGGGAACCCAGCTTTCATCTTAGAAAGCTGACGTCTCCCCTTTTGCATGGTCTAATCAATACCTAGGAGGCTGGCAAACTTCGGCCAGGGGAGGGAAAGGGAGGGCGGGTATTGGTGGCTTCCCACTAACTCCACATGCTCTACACCGGCCACAGCCAGGGAGGAGTCGCGGTCCCTTACAAACATCCCGATCCGAAAAGGAGCGGTGCTCGCTCCGAAGGCTGGGCCGAGCGCCCGTCCATCAGGCTCCAGAGAGGAGCTGAAACCCACCAAACCCGAGCTGGGCTTCCGGGCCGCGCTCGGCGCGGAGGCGGCGGCGGCGGCGAGCGCCCGCGGGCCGGGCACCTCCCTCTGCGGGCGGGGTCGGAGGGGCGGGACCCGACCACCGCCCCACCCCGAGGGCGCAGGGGCGGGCGGCGGCACAAAGCCGGGAGGAGGGGAGAGGAACGCGGGCGGGTGGGCGGCGGGGCCGCGGGGGTGCCCGAGAGCCCGGCAGCTCCCGGCCTCGGCCCGGCGGCCCACAGGGTGCGGGCAGGGTGTGCCCCGACGCCCAGGTCCCGCGCCCCCCACCCCCGGAGCCCAGCCCGGGACGCCCGCTCCTTTCCCGACCCCGAAGGGCCGGGCAGGTCCCCTGGAGGTTGTCGTGCGCGGGCCCGGGGCGCTCCGGGGGCGCGCGGCCAGCAAACCTGCGGCCCGAAGGGCGAAGAGAAGCCAGAGGCTTCCCCGACCTCGGCCTTCCCAGGGGGGAGCAGGTTCCCAAGCAGCGGCGCGGGGAACCCACCGCGGCGCTCAGCCCAAGAAGGGGGGACTCGTCGCCCTTGGTCAATACGGGTATTGGCTTAATTTACACCGCTGACCACCCGTCACCTCCCCGCGGCGGAGGGCCAGGGGACTGAGGCCTCCGCGGGCACTGCAGGCACAAGGTGAGGGACGGACGCGACCAAGTCACCGTTTCCCGCCGCTGTTCCCAAGATTTCCAGCGGCAGAAAATGGCCCAGACTTGCGTGTCGAGCACAATAAAACGGAGCGGCCGGGCCTTCGAAGGCCTCAGCTGGCTCTGCGGGGCGCGGAGAGTTTGGGGACTCCTTACTGTCCCTCACCTAGAGCCCTGGGGCCTTTCCCTGCCCTGACGCCTGGTCCGCGAGGCCCGGCCGCCCCCCACCCCCACCCCCACCCCGATCCCGCCAGTGGCCCGCAGGTGAGCGCGCCCTGATCGCCGGTTGGCGTCATCTGCTCGGGGCAGGTTTCCCCTGGCCACACGCCGCTACCTCGCATTTGAGGCCCGCGGAGACGCCGCCCCCTCCCCACACACCGGGGCCGTCGGTCCCTGGGCGGGATGGATCTGCGCCCCCGGCGGAACCTTGGCTGCTGGTGCGAAGTCCCAGCCGCAGAACCTGGGGGGCGGCGGCCTCCCCGGCGGGGGCACCCCCCCCACACTCCTGGCCTGGGGGAAGAACCTTGGGTAAGGAGAGCGGGGTACCCCCCGCAGATTCTGGAGTGCCCCCACCTCCCATATACCTTTCACAGTAACAGGTGTAACTCCTACCCATCTACTCCAAAAGCCCATGGTAGGCATGGAGGGCACAGAGGGACCCAGAGCCTTGGCCACACAAACCCTTCTTCCGGGATGTGAAGCTCTCTAGAAACTGGGGGCCACCTTCAGGAATCCTCACCCCCCGGGGGGCCAAGCTCCCAGGCTCTCCTAGCTGCACTTTGGAAGCAAAAGGAGAGGGCCAAGGGCTCCCCCAGCCTTGCGGAGGTGGCACCACTACCAACCCCTCTGCCCTCTGGGGAAGCTGCCCCCCTCCTGCCCAACCCCTGAATGCCGGGGCGCCCCCGAGAGCCCGGTGCGGAGGCCGAGCCCAGGAGACAGGCCGAGGGGAGGAAGATAAACAAGCGCGCTTGATGGCCGCTGTCATCATGGCCGTCATCACAGCTTTCATTTGGCTGCCTAATGAGTCACATCACAGGCAGAGAGAAAAATTGTCAATCGCCCGGGCCCTAATGAATTTTTTTGCAAATTGTAATCAAGCCAGGCCGTCTCAGCTGGCTGATTAATGAGACCCACGAGGCTCGGCCAGCACCTCAGCTTTTTATTCCATCCCGTCCTCCCTGCACTAAATTAACAGCAACTTGTCTGAGCTTCAAATTAACTCCCAATGATTAATTCTGATGGGGGGGCCTGAAGAATAGCTTGTTCTAATAGGCTCTGGCCTGAGATGCTGTTGGAAATTAATACACTTCCCCTTTGGCTGCCGGCTTTAATCCAAGGTTGGGTTTTGACATCACTATATTTGTTGTTACAATAAATTCCACTTACATCTGCAGATCAAATAATTACGCTTGGGAGTGCCACGGCCCTGCGCCCTCAACCATCCGCTAGAGCCCCCCAGGGAGCTGTCCACACCCTGGGTCCACCAACCTGGGCAGGGGGATGTAGTAGAGGGAGGCAAAGGAACAGCCACCCCACCTTACACCCTAGTTCTCCCGAGAGCTGGGAGACCCCAACCCTTTGGAGAACCAAGGGTACTTAGAAAACTCAAAGCCAGATCTATAGGGTTCTCCGGCAGAGCTCTCTTGAGATTGCTCTTGGGCCCCAAGCAACCTCCTCCTCCTCTCCTCCCTGCAGGGGCTGGGGATGTTTGGAGGCGCCTGGGCCACCAGCACTTGGATCTTCCCCTACACCAGTCCAGGAGAGGATTTTTGAGATACAGTGCATGCTTCTACACCCACCTTTCGCCTCCTAGTCTTCAGCCCCCAGGATGGTTCTGTGCAGGGTCCTTTCAGCTACATAGGGTGCCTGGGGTGGAGTGGGGGCCTCTAGGCCTGGTGTGCTTCCCAAGATCATCCAGAGACTATGGCTGTCTGAGCACGGTCTGCACTGGGCCTGTTGCTGGCCTGAGCACCTGCATTCCAAGATGCCTTCTCTCTTGGGGTCAAAGCTCCCTTAGCCTTGCGTCTGTTTGTTCGAGCTTAATTGGCTTAATCACTTCGGCTGTGACTGGCAAGCCTAGCTCAGGGCCTCCGAGGCTGCTCCCTCTGCCCCGGGCCTGTCCCAAGCGGAGTCGCTCGCCGTCCGAGCTGGCAGGGGGATGGGCCTCAGGATCTGGTCACCACCTCCCCAGATCCCGGGCCTTCCCGAAAGACTGGAGCGCGGCTTCCGGCGGCCTGCGGTTGAGTCCGCCTCCACTCGCTCTCCTCTGCCTGCGGGGAACTTGAGGCACAAGGCAGCTGAGTGGCCTGCCCACGCCCTGCCACGGCCTCCGCGGGAAGGAGGCTCGCGGGCCCGGGCCCCTGTTTCTGTCCCCGGAGACCCCAGGCCTCTGCTCAAGCGCACGCAGTCTGTTGGACCCTCCGGAGTCCCGGGATTTCCTGGAAGGCCGTGGCTGTCAGGGCCTCTTTCCCCCAAAGCGGGTCGGCGCCGGGCCCTCCGGTGACGGGGCTCTGGGGTCTGGGGGGAAGCCTGCGGTCTGGGGTGTACCGGGAGCGGCCCCGGGCGAAGGGAGGAGTCATTAATCTTCATTTTGGGCCCTTATGGTGTAAACAGGAGAAATATGATCTTAGTAACCAAACATGAATGCAAATCACACCGTCAGAGTAATAAAGCACCTAAACCCCGACACACAAAAGCAACACCATATGTATGAAGACAACCTGCATAAATTATAAATTACATCATAAAAACTGATTGCCTATTTGAATAGTTCAGAAGTGAGAGACCTAAGCTGACTTCCGCCCTCCGTGGCTTTCAGGGAAAGGTCAGGGAGCGCGTTTTCCCCGACGGGCCGCGGACTGGGGTGACTGGGCCTAGCCTAGAGTCTCCTGGCCCAGCCTGGTGGCACCGGGGGCGGGCGGCGCCCTTTACGCGGGGCGCGCCCCCCTCTCCTCGGCCCCCCGAGCAGGAAACAGGCCCGCAACCGTGGATGCCCTTCGAGGCCCGCGCGGGTGGCGCGAGAGGCGCCACGGTCAAAGGCCAGGCTGGGTCCCAGGAGCCCCCGCCCCCAGACCGAGAGGGGCTGCCCCTCGCTCCCAGCCCCTCCCCTCGGGGTGGGCCGCGCGGCGCGCGCGGGTGGGTGTGCGCGCGCGGGCGGGGTCAGCGTGTTTGCGGCTGTGCGATTTCCCCGCTGCGTCTAAGCCGGCCCTGCCTGCCGGTTTTCCCGGATCTTGGGTTCAGGGGCACCAGGGTCACCCACTGGACTTCCAAAGCGCCTTCCGAGGCACTCGGGTCTGCGCCTGGGGGCTTTCCGGCTCGTGGGCCGCCCGAAGTCCGTTCGAGGGGCCTGCGCCTCTGTGCCCCACCCTGGTTCTCCCCCACTGCGTGGAGGCCCAGTGTCTGGTCTCTGGCCCCCCACACCCCGCCCCGTGGTCGTGTCCCCTCACCCCGTTTAGCCTCTAGATCTCCCCACACACACCCTCCCGCCCTCCATTGTGCAGGCGCCCCCCGCCCCCCGACTCTGGTCTCCGGGATGACCCCCTCCCCGATGCACCACAAGCACCCCCGCCCCCACCACGGGAAGCCCTCGCACCGGGATTCGGGCCCAGCCTACCCCTTCCCACCGCCGCTCTCAGGCCCGCCCTCCGCCCTCTGCCTGGAACGGGCCCCACGGCCCCCGCGTGTCCGCCGCGGGAGCTGGCGACGCGCTGGCCTCGGGAGGGGGAAACTGAGGCCGGGACAGCGCAGGGAGAGGCCGTCAGGCAGGGAGGAGGGTCTGCGCTGCCCGAACCAACGTGCGCCCCTTGGGCCTCAAAGGACAGAGGAGCCGGCGGGGTTGCACCCGGGCCCTCCCGCAGCTCAGAGCTCGAAGGAGGCAGGGGGGCCGTTGGTGGGTGCGGCCGCCCATCCCAGTGCGATCCGGGAGCCCGCGCCACCTGGCTGGGGTCACGATCCCCGGCCCTGCGCCCGCAATCGGGGGCTCTCCCCAAAGGCGCGCCCGAGGCCAGAGACATCGGCCTGGGGTCCAGGCTCAGGCCTGAGGCAGCGCCTGGCGTTGGGGGCGACGTCACGCTGGGCGCCCTCCGTCCCTCCTCCACCCGCCTTCATCTCCTGATTTCCCGCCACTGGATCCCTCGGGGCCTTTGTCGTGCCGGTCGGTCTCTGGTGTGGCCGCGCGTCGTCTTAAAGGGCCCGGCCCCCCAGCTCGGTCTCAGCGGCTGCCCGAACGACAAAGGCTGAAATGGGATTACACCAGCCTGATCCCATTAAGCCTCCCTCCCCCACCCTCGTCCCCCGACCCCCGGCTGGGGCGCCGGCCGGCGGACTTAGATGCCCCGCACGTTCCCTCTGTCCCCGCCCCCAGCGCGACTGCGGCCCGGGCACCTGGTGCGGCGACCCTGCTGCGGCGACCCTGCGGCGAGCTGAGCGCCTCGGGGGTTTGGAAGTGGCCGCCAGACCCCAGGGTGGCAGCGCGGCCCGGGCTCTGAATGACAAAAGCCGAGCCTGGCCACACCGCGGAAGGAAACAAGGGGTTTGGGGGGGGGGAGGGGAGGGGACCCCACCGGGCCTTGGACTTGCCTCCCTGCGGGCAGGGGGGGCAGGGGTCGGTGCAGCCCGGGTTGTCCGAAACCAAGCTGGGTGGTTCTGTGTGGAAGCTTCCAGAACACCTCTTTCCCCACGCCAGCCAGGTAGCTAGCTGGGGCCCAGAAGGAATCGTGAGACTCTGTGCTCAGCGCTTTCCCCGCCTGCTCTCAACTCACTGCCGCAGGGGAGGCAGGGGTGAGGCGGGGGTCGGCAGATGTAGTAGCTACACGGCTGGAGAAAGGGGCCTCAAGCAAGGTGGCGCCCGCCGTGGGCCCTGTCCTGGATGCTCCAAACCCCGAGGCCCGTGGAAGGAAAGGTTTGGATGGTGGGGTGGGGGCTGGGGGTGCTTGGTCGTGTTTCAAGTTTCCCTTTTTCTTAACAGAGTCCAGCATCTCTATTTGAACTTGGCACAGGAAAGCGGGGGTGTCAGATCTTAGTAGAGACTCCCCTGAGCTAAGCTGGACCAAACCCATCAAAACCTTTGTTTCTTCCCCTAATGGCCCAGTAACCGTGGAGCTTTCCAGAGGGCTTGGTTTCCGGGGAGGTTAATGATGTAACACAAGTGAGGTGGAGGGAACACCAGGGCCACCTCAGCAGCCCACTTCCGGCCAGGGATACAGCTTCCAAGGCAGATCCCCTGGGTCCCCATCCTTGGGCCATGAACAGACCTTCGTAGGGTGACTCCTCCTGAAGCCTTGAACCCCGTCCCAACGCATGTGGTGCTACCTTAGATCCCGAGTGGGCAGCCCGCGGGGTGACCGTGGCTTGTTCTGACTCTTCAGCAAGCCGCCAGCAGGGAAGGTCTCCGTGGATGTGTAAATCATGACAAATGACTGGAGTCTCATTTCAGAAAGGCCTTCATCATTCCTGATGTTTGCAGTGGCTCCTTTGCACAGATGCCCATCTCCCTCCAGAGGTATCTGGTGGGATTATTCAGAAATTCGATAGGAGCCGGAGCATCGTAAAAGTAAAATAAGACTGTAAACGTTGTGATGTGACCGTCTTTGGCCACAGGATCTCCGGGTTGTGTAAAACCTGGCTGGACTAATCCTTGAGTTTTCCAGTAACGTGGGGGCTCTGTGCCATCCAGACTGTTGACCCCCCACGGAGTCATTTGGAACTAGACAGCCCTGTCACATATATGTATGTGATTATTGCTTTTAGACTTTGGAGTATTGATCACTTTTTAAATGTTTGTCAATAGTTTTGAAGCAGATTCCCGTTTTCTGTGACCATGGCTGGAATTTTCTCCCCAATAATTTCCATATTTCAGCATTTTGAAAGCAATAAATTGCCAGAAAAGAATGATAATCGCCCATCTTTAAATGAGAAATTGTTAATTTGGGATTTATAAAGGACTTTCCTGAATGAATAATCGTGAAGACAGATCTGTCGTCCTGCCTCATTTTGCAAAGTCACATTTGTAAAGTCAGGAGATTTCCATTCTTCCCCCTAATTACTCTCTCCCTGGAGAAGACAGTTGTGCAGGGAAGGGAGGGCCCCCCGGGGACAAGGCCCTGGGCCCCCAGGAGCACCTCTGCAAGCCACCCTCCGCGGACCCCAGCACTACGTTTGCAGAGCGCCTCCACCCATGGTCTGGCCTCGGTGGGACCATGGTCCTTGTCGCATGGGACTGTCCCAGGAATGCGAGGTACAGGTGACAGAAGTGCCCTCAGGGAGCTGGCAATGGCCCCAGTCTGTTAGCACTGTGCTAAGCATGGGGGACCCAACAGGCCCCTGGGGGCCGCACACACCCTTGGGCGTTCAGAGCCAAGGTAAGACAGCTAGTAACATCGAGGGGAGCCCGGTGCACCCCGAGGCTCAAGGCAAGCCCCGCATCCCCATGAGCACAGGACAGGAAAGGAACACAGGGTGAGGGGCCTGGGCGGGTGAGCAGGCGCTGCCCAGGAGTCCAGGGAGTGGCGACTGAGCCCCCCGGGCATACAGGAGCAATGTAACCCCTGCGAGCGGAGCTGCTGGGGTGGCTACGGTGGCGTCCCAGTTCTCAGGGTGCCCATGCTTAGCGCTGGCGGTGAACCCACTTTGTGGGGCATCTCTCTCTTCAGAGACACCTCCCTCAATTCCAGGGTTGGGGCGGCACTTACTGGGTTCAGCATCCTTCTGCCTTGGCTTCAGGACTTCAGAGCCCTCAGTGGGTCTCGGGGGCATGAGGGCCCCCGTGGTGGCCTGCCCTGGCAGCCCTGAGCTCTCGGGGGGCTGTGCTGGCCTGCTCTCCACCTGGCCTCTTGGACCTCGGCGACACCTTCTCAAAATGAATGAATCCTAAGAATAACTAATTACAATACTACTAATAATGATACCACCCACTCTGCTCTGGCCACCTGACGGGCAAGGAAATGCTGGGCTTTGCAGCCTAATGTGGAGACATTTAGCCGAGTCCTTGGTGACGTCAGAGCCCACATATCCCAAGCAATTCAGCACATTAAGCCCGTAGCCCGCCCATATCCCGGTTCTGCTCCTGCTTCAGCGGGAGGAATCTGATGATGTTTTCAGGAAATGTTCCTCCTGACATGATTTCTTTTCGGCAGGGGCACCTTCATCTTGAAATAATGATTTAGTAAGATGAGCGCTCTGGCTGCCCCCCAGCCCTTAGGTCAGAACCCCCTCTCCCTGCCCCGGACTCTTCCCCAGACAGGAGACTTCCCAAGATGCTTCACCCTGCCCGCCCCACCAGCTCTGTGGAGAAACATCAGAAGACACCGGAATCCGCTGGAGACCAGCCCACGGCTCGAGAGGACAGGACGCTTAAAGCCGCCAACGCTCCCCAAAGGAATTGATGACCCCAACCCAAGTCCCAGAAGACTTCTCTGAAACTGAGCACATGATTTCAACATACATCTGGAAAAATAAAAAGCCGAATGTGGCTGGGGAATTTTAAAGGGAAGCATAGTGAGGAGGGGTTCTTGCTCTAATAAGAGCAAACAACTATGGTCCATGGGTGACGGGCCCTCTTCTGAGCGCACAACATTCCTTCATTAACTGAATCCTCACAACAGCTCTAGGACGTAGGTATTTTGTCTAACCATGTGAAATGGCTGGTATTCACCAGCATTTGGGACTTACAAAATGGCAATTTTCTATTATTGTCAACCACATTTTGCCGATGACAAAACTATAGCACAGAGCGGTTAAGTATGGTCCCAAGTTCACACAGCTAGCGACTGGTAGGTTCGGAATTTATATCCAGACAGGCGGGCTGCAGGGTTAGTGCATATAAGATTACATTATATACTTGGGGCGCCTGGGTGCTGTACCTCGCTCGAGTCATGATCGCACAGTTTGGGGGTTCGAGCCCCATATGGGGTCTGCACTGATGGTCTGCTTGGGGTTCTGTCTCTCCTTCTCTCTGCCCCTCACCCACTTCTGCTCTCTCTCTCTCTCCAAATAAGTAAACTTAACAAAACCATTCTGTTATATAATCGACAGATCACATACTCAGACTCTAGAATATATGAAGATTTAACCAATCCTAAAGGAATCTCTGCAAACTTGTGGAAAAAGAAGAATTATTGCATATTTGGCATTTGCTAAAACCAGCTAATTAGGGAACAAGGCAGGAGGGATCTTTCCCTCCCACCTTACCATGGATCAATTACAGATGGATTACAGAGTTCAGTGCATGAGAGGAAACGTTCACAACCTAGGAAAGAGGATTAGCTAAATAATTATCAGCCGAGTGGGGAGGACACAAGGAAAGGATCACAAGGAAAGGGTAGCAAAGCTGTCTACATAAAAAACAGGAGCTCCTGCTCATTAAAAAGGTCGCCATAAAATAATTTAAAATATCAGGGAAAATACTTGTCAGAAACAAGACAAGGTGGAAACTGTTTCCACGTCGATGCCTGGAGTAAAGGGGACGGGCAGGAATGGGCTTTCGTGGGAGGTGAAAATCAAACTCGTTGATCCCGCAAATATTTATGGGGACACAATATGTCTGACACTGTTCCGGTCCTGGGATGTAGCTGGTCTTCTAGGGGGTGAGTGTGACATGAAACAAACCAGCAAGTGAATGTAATATAATACCAGGTGCTACGAAGACAACGAAGTGATCGGAAGGAAAGCAAGGCTGGGTAAAGAGGTGGGTGGAAGGTGCTATTTTAGATGGGAAGTCAGGGTCAACCTTGCTGATAAGGTGACAGTGGCTAGCTCCCTGAGAGAAGTCGGAAGCAGGAAATGCACAGATGTGGGGGAAGAATGTTCCAGCAGAGGGAGCAGCAATGAGACTGTGTGCCTGGAACGAACTGGAAAGGAGAGTGATGGGTGGGACACGGGGTCTTAGAGGCAGTGACCAGGCACCTGACGCCTTGGAGGTTTGGGGAAGAAGTTTGGATTTTATTTCAAGTGATACAAGAAGCCATTGGAGGGATTCGAGCAGAAGAATGCATATTTTTTCTTTAATTGCTGATAAGCCTATAAAATTGGTCAAACTCAAAGAAAAGTAAATTCAAACCAAAGTGAAGTAACGCTGCAATCCTTTAACGAAGTGTATAATATAAAAATAATATAAGAATTTGTAATATAAAAAGTTTGTAAGACGGGACACTGATGCAAGGAAACACCTCGATTCAGTAACTAGGGACTGAACAGCCATCAGGAGCCAGAGAGAGACGTGGGATCCAGGCTCACATTTTTAAATGTGTTAAGCAATAAACTTTACTATAAAAAAAATAAGATAACTATTATTACTACTTTTAGTCAGCACTGTGACTAGAGGTTGAAACCAAAGCAGTAAGATAAGAAAAATTAAAAGGCATAAGGATGATGAAGGGAGAAATGAAAGCATACACTTAAAAACAGTACAAATATAAGATCCTTGGGGAGAATTACAGCATTTTCTTGAGAGACACAGAAGCGTATAAAAATAAATGGAGAGAGACACAATGATTGTGGATGGAAAGATTCAGGGGCGTAAATGTGTCAATTATTCCCAAACTGGCTTATCAGAATCGAGGCCATTCTTATCAAAACTCTAGGAGGAATGGTGAAGGACTTGGTCGAATAACCGTGACATACCTGAAGATGAAAGTAAATGGAGGGGTGTTTCCTGTAAGAGAGAAATTCTCATAAAATTCGGTAATTAAGGAAGTGTAATGTTGTCACGGGAAGAGACACCCTGAACAGGGAAATGGAACTGAAAGCCCGGTGCATATGCCCCATGCAGGAACAGAATCGTGATTTCTCACAAAATTTTAAATCAGTGGCGCTGAAGCAATTGATCTCTCCAGAAAAAATGAATGATGCTTCCCTCACACACCACACACACAAATTACAAATAGATTAAAGATATTGGTGTAAAGCGAAATTTAAAAAAACTAGAAACAAATATAGAATATGTCATTTTTTAAAGAAAGATTTTTAAAAATGTTTATTTATTTTTGAGAGAGAGAGTGTGCACAAGTGGGGGAGGGACAGAGAGGAGGACAGAGGATCCGAAGCAGGCTCTGTGCTGACAGCACTGAGCCTGACGCGGGGCTTGAACTCATCAACTGTGAGACCAGGACCTGAGCTGAAGTTGCATTCTCAACCTACTGAGCCACCCAGCCACCCCGAAGAATAATTTTTCTAAAAGATTTCTTCAATAGGTTACAAAGCACACTGTTCATCAAATGAGAGCATTTTTTAAAAAGAAAAACCCACGATCTAGAAGAAAATCTTTGCAAGGAATTGGTATAAAGAATAAAAGAGCTGCTACTGGTGAAAAAGGAACAGATTAATCCGTAAATAAGAAGAAAACCACGTATGAACAGACATTTCATCAATGAGCAATGTAGTTGGCAAGTAAATTCATAAGAAAGTACGTGCTCAACCTCATTCGTAATCAGAGATATGTAATTAAGGCCACTATGAAGTATCAATGTCAAATACCACGTCTACCGATTGGCGGACATTTCAAAGCCTGGTCATGCGGAGTGGCAGCAAAGGGGTGGGGACCTGGACTCTCTCCTGGAGATGGCCGGAAGTAAACATGTGCGACCACGTTGGAAAACAATTTGTCTACCACACTGTGATGTCAGACATGTGCACCGTCGCGTGGCAATTTTACTTTTCGGAATTTATTCTAGAACATTCGTTCATGCAAAGACTTTCCAAGGAGGAATGAGAAACTGATGGCTTCCAGGAAACCTATTGAGTCAGACTTCCTGATGTTCTCCTTTCTCCCTGCTCTCCATACTCCGAGGCCCGGAGGCACCGTCTTCCCTCTCCCTCCACCTCACCCCTGCTCTCCCCTGCTGCGGCACCCCAGGCGGTAAAACCCAGACTGTCAGGCAGAGGTGCAGTGAGAGAGTCTGGCATCAAGGCTGTAAAAGAGAACGGCTAGTGATGGTCTGATAGAAACTTCTGCAAGTCAAGTAGTTTCCAATCTGTGGTCTTTCTTCTTCCCTTCCCTTCCCCACCCCTCTCCTCACTTCCCTTTCCTCGCTCACTTTCTCTTTTCCTTTTTCTTTCTTTCTTCCTTTCTCTTTCTTTCTTTCTTTCTTTCTTTCTTTCTTTCTTTCTCTCTTTCTTTCTTTCTTTCTCTTTCTTTCTTTTTCTTTCTTTCTTTCTTTCTTTCTTTCTTTCTTTCTTTCTTTCTTTCTTTCTTTCTTTCTTTCTTTCTTTATCTTTCTTTGTTTCAGAGAGAGCATGAGCAGGGGAGGGGCAGAGAGAGAGAGAATTTCAAGCAGCCTCCAGGCCCAATGTGGCTCAGTCTCACAACCCAGAGATCATGACCTGAGTTGAAATTAAGAGTCGGATGCTGGGGCCCCTGGGTGGCTCAGTCAGTTGGGCGTCCGACTTCCGCTCAGATCATGATCTCACGGTTCGTGGGTTCGAGTCCCACATCAGGCTCTATGCTGACAGCTGGGAGCCTGGAGCCTGCTTGGATTCTGTGTCTCCCTCTCTCTCTGCTCCTCCCCCATGCTCTGCCTCTTAAAAAAATAAGTTAACATTAAAAAAGTTTTTTTTTTTTAAAGAGGCAGATGTTTAACCAATTGAGCTACCCAAGCATTCCTCCAATTCGTTGTTTTCAATGATTGGAAGAGAACCAAACAGGTTATTAGCTGGCACGTTGTTTAAAATACTGTTTAACAATTAGAGAAGTCAGGTCACAGGAAGTTAAAATAAATGAAACGCTTGTGTTACATACATACCTGCATGGCAGAGAGGGCGACCAAGAAACGACCTTTCAGGACACAAGTATCAGGATCACATTTTGTGGGAGAGGATGAATGGAAGGACAACTTCAAGAAAAAAGAGGGAGCAATGGAAGATGTCTGAGTTTCAAAGACCTTAGTCATGTAATTTTATTGTTATTTGCTTAAATTTATTTTTGAGAGACAGAGAGAGACAGAGCGCAAGCAGGAGAGGGGCAGAGAGAGAGGGAGACACAGAATCTGAAGCAGCTCCAGGCTCCGAGCTGTCAGCACAGAGCCCAATGCAGGGCTCGAACCCACAAACCGTGAGATCATGACCTGACCTGAAGTCGGACACTCAACCGACTGAGCCACCCAGGCACCCAGGTCATGTATTTTTTTTGTTTGTTTGTTTAGAATTTTATTTTATTGTTGAGGGGGAGGGGGAGGGAGGGACACAGAGAGACAGGGAGACGCAGAATGTGAAACGGGCTCCAGGCTGTGAGCTGTCAGCACAGAGCCCGATGAGGGGCTCGAACCCACGAGCTGTGAGATGGTGATCGAGCTGAAGTCAGACGCTTCACCGACTGAGCCCCCAGGTGTCCCCAGTCATGTGATTTTAAGTGGGGTGATGGCAGACAGGAAGTTGTTATGGCAGACAGGTGCTCATGTTTCCCCGGCTGCATTTTTATTTGTACTTGTTTTTGACCGAAGGGTCACCAGCACACGGTGTCAGTTTCAGGCGCACCACAGCGAGTGACAGTCCCGCCCGTCCCTCGGAGCGCATCGCCACAAGCCGAGGCACCGTCTACACTGGACACATGTTTTAAAAACGGGAGAGCTTGAAGTGCTACAAGAGTCGGCTGTAAAATGAGACAAAAACCATGTTACCAACCATCATATTAGATATGGTCATCCTTCTTTGTATCTTTGACAAAATGCCGTGTTTTTTCCTGGTAAAATAGGAAGGATGTTAAGGAGCCTGTGCGTGGAATACAATGAAAGAAAATTTTTTTATTTACAAAACGACTGTCACTATTTTAAAATGTTAATATTTACAACGTGCCAAAATTATATCCTTTTGACCTCTTCTTTCTTTTTGAAGTTTATTTTTTTATTTTGAGAGAGACTGTGTGTGCACATGCACAAGTTGGGGAGGGGCAGAGAGAGAGAGAGAGACAGACAGACAGACAGACAGAGAGACAGACAGAATCTGAAGCAGGCTCAGCACAGAGCCTGACGTGGGACTCAAACTCGTGAACTGAACTGTGAGATCATGACCTGAGCCAAAATCAGGAGTCAGATACTTAGCTGACTGAGCCACCCAGGTGCCTCTATCCTTTTCAACGCTTAAGCCTGTGGTCAAAAATTGGATTTCACCTTTAAAGGATGGGAGGGGATACGTAACTTTTCCAAATTATTTTAGAGAGTGCGGAAGGGAGGACTCGGAGACCACAGACCTGTGTGATCGCGGGAACACCTGCTCTGGAGGATGTTCTTGGCCGCTGGTCGGTGATGGCGAAATCCGGAGACTCAAGTCAGGAGGAGAATGAATAAATCAGTTGTGAGCCGTTCACATTCCGGAACAGTGCGGATGGACACGCTTCGGTGACGCACCGCATAGGTACATCTTGGAGTGGAAAGAAATACGACCCCAGATTTACAGAGTTCAGACACAAACAAAACCAGTGTGGCGTCTGACAAAACTTTTAATTTTTATTCATTGTTACTTTATTTATTATTATTATTTAAGTTTTTTTTTTTTAATTTTGAGAGAGAGAGCACAGGGGAGGGGCAGAGAGGAGGGTGGAGAGAGTCCCAAACTGTCAGCACAGAGCCCAGTGTGGGGCTCAATCCCATGAACCATGAGGTCATGACCTGAGCTGATGCTTAACCGAATGAGCCACCCAGGCGTCCCTAAACTTTTTTAAATTTTTTATTTAATTTTTAATTTTTTAAAGTTTGCCATTTTAAAAAAATGTTTATTTATTATTGAGACAGAGAGGAACAGATCATGAGCAGGGAAGGGCAGAGAGAGAGGGACACACAGAATCCGAAGCAGGCTCCAGGCTCTGAGCTGTCGGCACAGAGTCCAATGCGGGGCTCGAACCCACGAACCCATGACCTGAGCCCAAATCGGACTCTTCCCTGACTGAGCCCCCCGGGCGCCTCAGCCTAATTTTTTTTTTAAAGCAAGGAAACAAGTGGCACAAAAATTCAAAAGCCTGGTACTTACAGGAGCGGTGCTGGGCTGGGGGCTATTTCATTATTCACCTTCATAGCTCATCATAGCGACTCCATTCTATTACCGCATTTTATCTAATTATAAATAGTTCCCAATTTTAATTTAGAAAGTCTTCAGACACACAGAAAAATTAAAAGCACAGCAAGCGAACACCTATATGCCCTTTGCCCTTCCCTTTTCCAGTTGTTAATATTTTATTTTTATTATTTGTGGTTGTTGAATTACTCTCCACCTTTGTGCATCTTCTGAGAATAGAGAACGACACTGACCCATGTCACTCGGAAATGATCACCTGCCCCGGACCATGGACAAAAATACTCCAGCAGCATCTGATGTCCAGCCCATACTTGAATTTCCTCTCATCCTAATTTGACACCTTCTTAAACACCCACCATCCAATCAAGCTTCATAAACTGTGATTGGCTATTACAAATTTTAGTGTCTCCTACTCTAGAATTACACACTCACACTGACTTTTTGAAGACCTCAGGTGAATATTTTATTCATTAATTTTTTAAAGGAGGCTTCGTGCCTAGCACGGAGCCCGACACAGTGGTTGAAGTCACAGCCCTGAGATCAGGACCTGAGCGGAGGTCCGGGACACTTAACAGCCGGAAACACCAGGCGCCCCCCCAAGACCTCACAGAACGTCTTCCCGACCAGGATTGTCCAAGTCGTTTTCCTTTCTGTCCTCCGTGCTTCCTGGAGGTGATTAATGAACTCGGGGCTCGAGGAAAAGAAAACACTGCATTTTATTGTAGAAGAGTTCTTCCTTTGTAGATAGTCAAGTCTGTCCATTCTTCTAAGCTTTCCGTTTTTATAGCTCAATGAGGCAAGACTTCTCCAGGATTATAAAAATACTTCATGTATTTCCAGTATATTTGTACCTTTCATTTTTACATATTGCTTTAATCGATTTGGAATTTAGTTTTGGATAGGATGAACGTTGGACCCTTTATGAAATGGTTCATATTTTCTATGGATAATTTTAGCATATTCTAAATCCCCATCTGTCTCTGGTCCGTTTTCTAGAACCTAGATATGACTCTGATCTCTTCGTTACAGGACAAGGAACAGAACGGGAGAGGGAAGTGCAGGAAGGCAGTCAGACGGCCCGTTGGAGGAAGGGCAAGGCCAGGGGTCCTCTGGGAGGGGTGCGTGTGCAGGAGAGGCCAGCGGAGAGCCGGGCACAGTCACCTGGGACTTTTGCAAGACAAGGGGAGCAACGGTTTTATTCTGGGGATGCTAGGAGCCGTCGGAGTTGAGAGCACAGGTGTTTCAGGAGCTGACTTACATTATAAAATTTTTTTTTATGTCTATTTTATTTTGAGGGAGAGACAGAGCATGAGTGGGGGAAGGGCAGAGAGAGAGGGAGACTCAGAATCCAAAGCAGGCTCTAGACTCCGAGCTGTCAGCACAGAGTCCTTCGTAGGGCTCGAACCCACGGACTGTGAGATCATGACCTGAGCCGAAGTCAGACGCTTCATTGACTGAGCCCCCCAGGCGCCCCCTGACTCACATTTTAAAAGTGTTATTCTGGCTTCCAGACAGAGCTGCAACCAAGAGCCAGCAGAGGCGTCCGAAGGGCAGCCTGGGGCTTGGGTAGGGGTGCTGACCTGGAGGCGGGGAGACGCGGGCAGCGCCGGGATGCATCTCTGGAGATGACGGCACAGGCCGATAAGGAGAGAGAAGTCCCGCCCGGCTCCTGTGCGTTTGGGCCAGAGGCTCGGAAAACGCGGTGCTCCTTTGAAGACAGGGCAGATGTGGGTAGGCTGTGTTGGAGGGAATCCTGGATTTCTGTTTTGAAAAAGTGCACTTGAGGTGACTGTTAGAGATCAGAGGCACTATCGTTGGCCAACACCTACCCCCAACCTGCGTATCCTCTTTGCCACCCACAGCACAGAGGCTGGAAACGTAGGTACGATACTTGCTTTTGCGGGTGTCTCTGAAAATGGCCATGTGACCAAGTTCTGGCCAATGAGACAGTCATGACGGGAAAATTTGCTGGAGGATGGTGGAAAATCTGGGAATGTCTTTGTTTTCCTGATGAGAAGGATAGATTTGGTCTTGCCATCCCAGGAATGTGAATGCAATGTCTGGAGCTGTGGCAGCCGTCTTGCTAACAACTGCAGCGTCAAAGAACCTGATTTTTTTTTTTCTTTTTACTCACACGGGTGAGCCAAGGCACCAGCCCCGGATTTTCTGCCTCAAAATATTTTCTGTGATACAATGAAACCTCTTTAATGCCTAAATGCCTGTTACTTGAGTATTTGATTATTTGTAGCCAAAAGCATCCCAAGCTATACAGCATCCAAATATCTCCTTAGCAGTGGAAAGAAGAATCTAGAAGTCAGGAGAGAGGGAAAGCTAGAGAAAACTTCAGAAGTCAGGGGCAAATAGTGAAAACCTCGGGCTTAGATCACTTAGGGAGGTCATGTAGGTAGAGAATAGGTCAAGGACTGAGTCCTGGAATTTCCAATATTTGGAAGTCAAAATAGGAGAAGCAGCAGCCAGCAAAGGAGACCAAGGGGGAGAAGCGATTGTGTGGGACGTGAGTGTGTATGTGCTTGCATGTCCCCCTTTGATTTGGGGGTCACATGCTACGTGGATGTGCACGGCTCTGCAACTCGAATTTTTGTAAAATTTGTTTTCCTTTTTTTATTTATTTTTGAGAGACAGAGAGAGACAGTGAGAGCAAGGGAGGGACAGAGAGAGAGGGAGACACAGAATCTGAAGCAGGCTCCAGGCTCTGAGCGGTCAGCACAGAGCCCGATGTGGGGCTCGAACCCATGGACTGTGAGATCATGACCTGAGCCGAAGTCGGATGCTTCACCAACTGAGCCACCCAGGCGCCCCACAAATTTTTTATTTAATGGTGTATCTTGGAGGCCTCCCTTGTCAGTACCTATAAATATACCTTATTCTTTTTATTAAAAAATTTTTTTTTCTGTTTATTTTTGAGAGAGAGAGAGACAAAGCGTGAGTGGAGGAGGGGCAGAGAGAGGGAGACACAGAATCCCAGGCAGGCTCCAGGCTCTGAGCTGTCAGCACAGAGCCCCACACGGGGCTAGAACTCACAGACTAGGAGATTGTAATCTGAGCTGAAGTCAGATGCTTAACAGACTGAGCCCCCCAGGAGCCTCAACCGTATTCTTTTTAATGGCCAATTTTCTCATGGAAATTCCACAATTTACGTGTCATTCATGAAAAAAAGGACTTTCATCCTGGTGTTTAACAAGTGGAATTGGTAAAAAAAATTTTTTTAACGGAATTGGTATGATCTGCTAAGCATTTGGAGAGAATGAAATCTTCGCAAATGGAAGAGGGTCTTAAAAAAGTTTAACTGCGACAAAGCAGCAGAACACAACGAAATGTGCTGTTAGAGAAATGGGGGTTTGTATCATCTGGGGAGAGGAAGGACTTTCTAAGTGTAGCTCTAAGGCCGAGACTCATAAAAGTAAACATTGATTTGAGGTCACAAGTGTCAAAATTCTGCACATTAGAGAATCGCCAAGTTTAAAAAGGAAATGAAACAATGAAACCATTTTGTAACATGTAAGGGGGGCGTGCCCCAAGTTCACACATCATTAAGAAAAAGATAAACACTCAGAAAAGGGAGCCAAGAACGGGCCAGGGGGGACATCAGCAAAATACAAAGTGTCATTAAACATAAAATATTGCAGCCCAGTCGCGTTCAAATGCAGAGAAGCCAAGGGATCCTAATTTTTGCCTTTAAAATTGGAAAAAAAGTTAAATGGCATGCTCGACCCAGACCGCGCAGGGCTGGGGGTCAGGCCGCCTCCTTCCCCGGCTGGTGAGTGTTTAAATCATATTAGCTATTTTTTCTTTTTGACATGAAAAGTAGTTCATGCTCATTTAAGTTTAAAGAAGTAGGTTATCGTGACAATTAAGGGCTCTGTGTGATTATTGATTGGATCTTGGATGAGAGGAAAATCAGCTATAAAAGACATTATTGGGACAATTGAGGAGATTTGAATATGGACGGCATATTATATCACATCGGTGGTAACCGTCTGGGGAGGGATAATGGCCTTGTAGTGACGACAGGACGTCCTTGTGGCTCTTTATTTAAGGGTGGAAGCCGCGATGTTGGGGATTTACTCTCAGAGGGTTCAGCCCCGTGCGTGTGCGTTGTCACCTGTCGTCTGTGTGTCGTGTGCCCGTCATCTGCAGATGGGTGGGTGTGAGGGTGTTGGTACCCGGTGCGTGCAGGTGAGGCGTCTCTGCGCGCTCCCTGAAACGCCCCGTTCTTCCACGTGGCTGTCGGCTTGCACAACTTCTAAACAAATACTTGAAGGGAGGGGCAGGTTACCAGACAGCTGGAAGAATATTATTTTATGTTTTTAGTAAAAGACACATATCTGTGTATTCAGAAGGCGTCGGGACTCCCATTCGAGCGCCACTGACTATCCTGGGCGGGCAGGGGTGGTGTGGGGGTGGTGACTGTTCATTTCATTTTCTTTCCTTATTTTATTTTATTTAAAAATTTTTTTAACATTTATTTATTTTTGAGAGACAGAGAGAGACAGAGCATGAATGGGGTCGGAGCAGAGAGAGAGAGGGAGACACAGAATCCGAAGCAGGCCCCAGGCTCTGAGCTGGCAGCACAGAGCTCGATGTGGGGCTCGAACTCATGGACCTGGAGATCATGACCTGAGCCGAAGTCAGAGGCTTAACCAACTCAGCCCCCCAGGCGCTGTTCTTTCCTTATTTAAATTTTTTTTTTTTTGAGAGGGAGAAAGAGCGAGAGAGAGCGAGAGAGAGAGGGAGGGAGAGCGAGTGATTGAGCACAAGCAGGGGAGGGGCGGAGAGAGAAGGAGACACAGGATCTGAAGCAGCTCCAGGCTCTGAGCTGTCAGCACAGAGCCCCACGCGAAGCTCGAACCCATGAGCTGTGAGATCATGACCTGAGCCGCAGTCGGACGATTAACCGCCGGAGCCCCCCCCCCCGCCGGCGCCCCACATAGATGAGTTTTAGTACTTCCGGTGAGCTCCTGAAGGACCAGTCCTGGTTCTCAGCCCTTCCCTGTACTAACGCACATGGCAGGTGACACCCATCTCACGGTCGCATGCTCGGAGGGCTCGGCCTGGGTCCCGGGACGTGGCATCCAGGCAGCTGCTCGTTTCTGGGAGGCCGCTTTCCCGAGTGAGGCTTGGCCAAGCCCAGATGAACGTCTTGGAACGAAGTGACCACATTTCTGTGCATTTGGAAGGGCCACGCGGCCGGCGCGCGGGCCCAGGCCTCGGCTGTCCTGGCGTCCGCCAGCCTGTGCGGAGCGAGTCACCGGCAGCCGCCCTGGAGCCTCGGCTGCCGAGTGTCCCCGGGAGTCGGCCCTGCCCGCACAGAGGGCCCTGGCCCAGAGCCGGGGAGCACCGGCTTCCGGCATCCCTGCTGCGCGTGCGCGCGGGCTGTGCGCGTGCGCGGTAGAGGCGGCGTGGACCTGTGTGTCGGTGCTGCGTGTGTGATGTGTGTGTGTAGTGTTGTGTGTGTGATGTGCGGTGTGTGTGATGTGAGTGTGTGGTGTGTGATGTGTGTGTGGCGTGTGTGTGAACCTGTGTGGCGAGTGTATATGACTGTGTGGCGTGTGTCCAGGGACGTGTGCGCGTGTGGCCCGCGGGCCGAGCGGGGCGGGGCGGGGGCGAGCGCGTGTGTATATGATTGTGTGATGTCTGTGGCGTGGTTGTGAAGGTGTGTATGAACGTGTATGGCGAGTGTATACGACTGTGTGTGTGTGTGTGTGTGTGTGTGTGTGTGGTGTGTGGCGTGTGTACAGGGACGTGTGCGCGTGTGGCCCGCGGGCCGAGCGGGGCGGGTCGATACCACATGCAAGTAAATACGCGCTAATTGCCCGCAGTGTCTTCGGGCGTCAGGTGCGGTGACTGGACCACATTTATGGGCCAATTAGGCGCCTCGCCGGACTCAGCGGTGACGGATTGCGGCTCGAACCTGCCTGGGCCGCGGGGCCCCGAACCCCGGGCTCACTGCTGGCGCGCTGCCAGGCCTTTGTCCCCGCACAGCCGCGCTGTGCCCGTGCCCGCGCCCCGCCAGCAGGGGACAGCCGGGCCCGCCGGGCCACCTCCGGGGGCAGGCCAGGGCACCCGAGAGGGAGCTCCGCACACGGACCGCCGGACCGGCACCGCCACTGAGGTTCCGCCAGAGTGGCTTTGGGGGCGGCTGTGGGGACGCGACCGTCCTGGGCGATGACTGGGGGGGTGGGGGCACTCGTCAGACCTAACACGGTTACACTGCGGCTTCGTTTCCTGAAAGTCAGGACGACTCAAAAGAATCTGTTGGTACAGGTGGCCCCTGGCGCCCGGGTGCCCCAGGCAGGGCGGCCCCTGGGGGTCAGAGTTCGTTCCTTTTTTCAGAAAAAACTTTTTCTAATGTTTTTAAATTTTCATTTTTGAGAGAGACACACACAGAGTGTCGGGGGGGGCGGGGGGGAGGGCCAGAGAGAGGGAGACACAGAATCAGAAACAGGCTCCAGGCTCTCAGCTGTCAGCACAGAGCCCGATGCGGGGTTCAAAGCCAGGAACCAGGAGATCATGACCTGCGCCCAAGTCGGTGGCTTAACCCCCTGAGGCGCCAGGCACCCCAGAGTTTGTTTCTTTTTTCACGCACTCCTTCACTCTGCGGACACGGGGCGGGGTTCAGGGGGAGACCAGACCCACCCAGCTGTGGAACCAAGTGCAGCTCGGGAGGGGGCGAATCATCCCGCAGAGAAAAAAATGCAGTGAAGGGCAAGGAGGGTGCCCCGGGCCGGGCAGGGAGGCTGGCGGAGCCCGGCTCCGGGGGGGTCTCTCAGAGACCCCAAAGATTAGAAGGAGCTGGCCACAAAGAGTGGGGTCCTCCCAGGGGAGGGGAAAGGTGGACAAAAGAGCAGGATGCCGGGGCTGGGCGGAAGCCACAGCCAGGGGCAGACCTGCTGTCACCAAAGCCAGGGGTGGACCTGCTGTCACCAAAGCGGGGAGCAGGGGAGGGTCTCAGCACTGAGCAGCAAGATCAGATCCCCAGAAGGGCTGTCTGGGGGCAAACCAGGCAGACTGGGGAGCTGCTGGGAGGCGGGGCTGGGAGGGTGGAGAGCACCTGGGAGGGGAGGGGAGGAGGCAAGGGGCCTTGGGGCAGCTTGGCCTTCTGGAAGGTTCTGTGTGCTGGGACAGTGGTTGATGGGTCTCTTTGAACCTTGTTCCTCTGGATTCTGTGAATTATGGTGTGCTCCTTGCCTGAATGCTTCCTGATTTTTTATCAGTTTGTTTCAGTCTTTTATGAACCAATTAACCCAACCGTTTCTCCGATTTTAGCATGAGCAAAAAATATATTAGTAAAAAATGCAAGCACTTTCTTCAAAGTCAGTGGCAAGCCATGGGTTTTTAAAATGTGCCTCAAAATAACTTCTTAAAAAGGCTTTCTTATGGAGACAAGGTGGACAGTATGAGGAAGAAAATAGACACAACACAGAACTCCCTGTGGAGACAGCGCTGCAAACGTTTAGGATCTCCCCCCACCATGTGAAATAATCATATAAAAATACCCTTTGAGAGACCTTATGTTCTTTATTAGCAGAATCTATTATATATTCTGTATCCTAAATTTTAAGTTACATGGTATCATTTCCCCACGGGATAAACACAATTGAAATGATAAATGTGTCTGAAAAGTAATTTATATAAATACCCACCTACTGTGAGACTTTGGGCTTGTTCCCCGTATTTTGCTATTATAAATACCACAGTCATGGACTTTTTTTTAATTTAATTTTTTTTTATTTGAGAGAGAGTGAGGGGGAGAGGAGCACAGGGAGAGAGTCCTGAAGCAGGCTCCACGCTGGGCATGGACCCTGACGGGGGGGCTCGATCGCACGAGCCTGGGATCACGACCTGAGCCAAAATCCAGAGTCGGACACTCAACGGACTGAGCCCCCCAGGCGCTCCATGATCATCACGTTACTCCTTGGCCAGATTCCTGGCATCAAGTTCGCTCATGGAATCAACACAAATTTACGGGGTGGAGGTGCTGTCCGGGCGCCGGGCTCCCGGGCCAGAGGGAAGGTTTCCGGAGCCTTTGTACACAATTCCATATCGCGCTGCAGAAATGCTGCTTCACTTGGTTTCCACCAGCGGCGTGCTAGTGACGGTCCTGCTGCAGCTGCGTATGATCGCGCTATCGTCGCTGTTAAATCCAGACTTTCAGTCTTGCTTCCGCTCCCTTGCGGATCTGACCGAGCTTTTCAGGGTACTTGGACCAAGCACCTCGGATTGCAAAGGCGAGCGGGCTGCAGGGCCGTCACCTGGTGGGACTGGACGGACACTCGGAGATGGACTCAGAAGCACTGAATGGGAGGCGGGGACAGAGCCCTGGGAAGCCTGCCCACCGCGCCCCTGGGCTGGGTATCGACAGAGGGTGTTTTGGGGAACCACGGGGTGAATGGGCAGGGACCGCTCGCCCCCTCTTCCTTACCGCCAGACCCTGCCCCACCGAGCCACCACACTTCCCAGCCTCCTTTGCAACCCTGAGTGACCTCGGCCTGTGTGGCTGATGGGGAGTCAACAGTCATGATGGGGCTTCGGGGGACACTGAGGAGGCGAGGCCCGCCTCCTTGCCCTGTCCCTCCTCCATGCGTGGAATGCGGATGCCAGCGGGGGCGGACGGACCCTCATGTGGGTGCCAGGGCGTAACACCCACCCACGAACCGTGGTTGACCAGACGGCCGGGAGGAGGCTGGGCCCGGACGTCCTTGCGGATCTGTCCAAGCCAGCCCTGACTGGCTCCCTTCAGGTGTCTTCTCTGGAGGAAACACAAGCCCTTCGTCCACTGAGGCCCTGCGTTACCAGACCGACACTCGTGAGTGGAACTGATCGCTCCGAAAACACTTTCCTTTTCCTCCCTCTGCTTTTATTCCCTAGGAGACAAGTAACTTCCGTAACATTGTGCATTCGGTCTGCTGAGGTGGCGTGCCCACGTTGCAGAGGGCCGTGTGACCTCGTGGCTGGGTGGCATGCTCCCCTTGGCACAGTGGTGGCTCCCCTCGCCAGGAGAAAGTCTCCGCAGGACATGTAGATGCTGACGTGACACGGGCTTATGTGTCTACTGACTGACCTGCAGGGGTGACAGAGGGGAGGACATCGGCCTGTCTGCAGCGCCTGGAAGGTGCCCCTCAGATGGCTGGCAGTGGAGATGTCTGCGCGGTGGCACTAATGTTCTGATTTTGGGGGGGGAGCGCAAATATAATACGTGTTCTGTATGAGAACGGGACTCTATTGATACCGAGGATATTAACAACAGCACCCTGGGATGGTTCCATCCCCGAGCCACCGGCTGAGTCCCCCTCACGCATCTGGGGACAGCGTGGTGCAGCCGAGACACTCCTCAAGCACGTGGGACTCCCGGGCTGGGGACACCGTGGCCCCTTAGAGTGGCTTGTAGATGCGCAAGTTGGAAGAGGTGCTCCCTACAGTCCCCTGGTGGCGCGTGCCGTGACCACAGCACGTGTGTCCCGGTTTCCTGGCGCGAGAGGCCGCCCAGGCCGTGTGCACTCCCTTCTGTCACCGCCTCTTCTCCTGGATTTACGTCGCCCGAGTGCCGAAATCCAATTAGTCGTGACGAATGACCAACCCCCCCCAGCCCCCCAGCCCCCAACAAAATCTCCAGGGAAGCTGTGTAGACATATTTTCATTTCTTTATTAGAAAGAGGCCTCTACACTAGAGCCACCTCTCTCCATTACTTTACACATTTTTCCTTTTTCTTCCCCCCCTTAGAATACTGTACAGCCGACACAAAAGAATCCCAAAGCAGGAAAATACAAACGGGCATATTTAATCAAAACAAAATCATATGGAGTAACAAGCAAGGTGAAATGTCTGTCAATGGTTTTAATTACAGTACAAACAATATAAATAAAGCATCATTGAGTCCTTGTGAAACAAACTTGCTGAATGAGGTAATATAAAAACCAAAAAAAAAAAAAAAGAACCGAAAGAAACCCACCTCCAGATAAACCCTGGGTTGCTCTCCATCCTCTGCACATGGCTCTTTACAGAAACAGGAAAACAGGGAGGTGACGGAGACTTAGCCTTCCCTGTTCCCGCCTCCCAATGCCTCTTGGTTGTCACTGTGGATCTCCCAGGCTCCCGTTCACACTCTCATGGCCACATGAGAACCCCATTCAAGGTCATGAGCAGGAGAGCAGGGGGCTGTCTGGGGCAGGAAGCACTCCCAGACCCCGCGCAGCCATGCCCGTGCCCGGCGTGGCCACCCCTCCATCCCTCCCCAGGGCAGCCGGCACAGGCCCCCCAAGGGTTTGCGGAGCACCCTCGGTCAGCGCACGCAGCATCCTCCCCAGCACGCGGGCGCTCAGACCAGGGCAGGGGTTGTGACCTCAAGGATTTGACAGATTGTAGACGAAAGCCCGGTTGCGGGGGGCTGAGAGGGGAAGTGAACTGCGGTCTTTTCAAGGTTTGGAGAAGCCATGGTTTCTAGCCCTGGAGATGTGTGAGCTGCCGTGAAGCAGTCCCTGCCCGGTCCTCACTCGGGTCTGCCGCTGCACCCGGGGCGGGCTGGAAGGATGTGATGTGCTTCTGCGAGCGGTCAGCGAGCTAACCCGGCTCTGGCCCGCGCACCCCTGGTGCCCCTGTCCTCTGACCCTCCAAGAGTCCGGGCCGGGTGCACAGGACCCCCGGGCCACTCAGGGGAACGTCAGGGCCAGTGGTCCTCAGCTGGGCTGCCCGCTCAGGATTTCAGCCCCCGGGGGCTCTTACCCGACGAGTCCCTAACCGCGTGGGCTTCTGGGGTCAGTGCCTCATCGTCTTCACATGCGTCTGGGCCAGCTCAGACAGGAGCTTCCGGGGCCAGTGTTGGCACCGTCTGGTTCGGGGACATCAGGGCAGACACTGATTTGGGGACAACTGCTCTCAGCACCTGGTCTTTCCATCTGGAAGATTCCCCCCAGCTCTCCCATCTCGTGTGGTTCCTTTCTTTTACCTGCATCTCAAGACAAAAGACAGGATGTCCCTGCTGCCAGGGAACATTCTAGACGGGACCCAACTCCACTTTGACAGGCGAGTGTCTATCCTACGGCTCCATCAGGACCCCTCAGAGGACCTTCTCTACGAAGCCACACATCAGGCCGAAATGAAACACAAGCCCCGAGCTCACCTCTCGCACACGGACCCCACGGCTGCCGGCCACGGGGCGCTGGGTGACACACCGCGGGTCACCACTGGGCACGCCTGCCTCACCCTGCCCTCCTCTGGGCACCGCAGGCCCTTTGGGCGGGAGGAGGACTCGGAGAAGGAAATTTTTACCAACCGGGTGCAAGCCCCGGAACCAAATGCTATCGTTTGAGAACAAAACCAGAGCCTCATGAACGCAAGGCAGCGAGAGTGGTTTTCAAATCCGCCTCCTGACTCCTTGCTCCGGGCGGTGCTTCCTACACCGGCCTCCTGCTGGAAACCCAGCTCCTGCGAGAATCTGGGTGTTTTGAAGGTCACAGACCAAAAACAGGCTTTCTGGTTTTACAGAACCCTGTGCTGATGGCTGAGGAAACGTCCTCCAACGGCCACTTCGGCCCAAACTGAAACCCCGGAACTGGAAAGAAGTGTCAATCTATGTTTCAAAAGCAGCAGACATCCAAAATTCAACAGGGAATCCATTCAAGTTGTTTAAAAAAAAAATCCATGTAAGGACAGCCTTTCTGCTCCGAGGGTAAAAACATCTGTGTTTTTGAAATACAAGTTCTAAGCTCTTACGTGTCCGTTCTTCCTTGGGAGAGGAGAGGTGAGGGGTCCGGTGGGGGCGTGCTGACCCTGAGAGCACTGTTTCTCTCTCCTCTCAAGGGTCCTGGCCATTCTGGGTCCCAGGGACTACTTCCTGGCAGCAATGGAAATGAAAGTCTGACTGTTTCCATCTACTCGAGGGACTAACCCGCCCCCACCTACGCTCCTCTGCGTAACTGGGAGGAACTGGACATTCTGACTGAAAGGCAGCCTGATTTAGATACTTGAACGCTGAAGGACCCATCCGGGTGTAGGGCGCGGCATGGAGTGGGCAGGGCCTGCACCCAAGCCCGCTGACCACAGGGTTTCCAGAAGCCACTTAGGAATTCCAACAAGAAACATGTCGATAACGGCCCAGTGTGAAAAATACAAGTCTGGATGCCCAAGGCCCGTTTTTAGCTTTTTGCTGAAGGATGAGGGTGAAAATCACTTTTAGACAGGACTTCACAGTGTGTGAAACCCCCATCTGAGGAGGCCAGTTAGAAATAAATTATATTTCCTGGGAAAGAAAGATGTGTATCTTCAGCACATTTCTATTTGAATTCCTTCCTGACTGCTTTTCAATTTGTTTGCTTGAAGGACATAAATACAGTCCAGGGGAGTTCTAGAAAGTCAGGCCGACCTTGGGGGGCGCGTGAGGGATGGAAATAGCGCAGATGGGGGGGGGAGAGCCCATCGAGGGGTAATGGATTTGCTTTCCAATTATCTTTGCCTTTTGAGAAGTTTTTGAGGCCTGACCATACTTACGCTTAGAGGCTCTGCATTGTAGCGAGGCTTCTGAACCTCCCTAGGCGGGAATGTGGATTTCTCATTTCTAGAACATTCTAAATGGGAGGAGGAGGGGTGGGCAGAGCTGGAGCCGTGGTGACACATGTCATCCTCAAGCACAGCTCGGGCTGGGGGCCAGGCAGGACCCAACGACCACCCTCGAGGGGGAAGATGGGTTCACCAAGTGCAGGGACCAGACAAGGCCAATGCCAGCCCCGAGAGGGAGGGGCGCTCCGACTGTCCAAGCTAAGGGAGAGAGGCCACTAGAGCCTTGAGCCTTGCCGGGCCAGGTGCTCCTCAGGAAGCTCTGATTTTAGGAGGAAATGGGAAAGGGACGCCAAAGTGAGGACCAAGTGTGAAGAGTCACAGCAACCTTTTGGTGGCTTCTAAAAAAAATTTTTTTTTTAACATTTTAAAATTTATTACTGAGAGACGGAAAGAGACAGAGCATAAGTATGGGAGGAGCAGAGAGGAGGAGACAGAATCTGAAGGAGGTTCCAGGCTCTGAGCTGTCAGCACAGAGCCCGACGTGGGGCTCGAACTCACAAACTGCGAGATCATGGCCCGAGCCGAAGTCGGATGCTTACCCGACTGAGCCCCCCAAGCGCCCCTCTTGGTGGTTAGTTCTAAAGGGAGCCGACAACACGACAAC
The DNA here is from genome assembly GCA_004023845.1 of Helogale parvula. Classification (NCBI taxonomy): domain Eukaryota; kingdom Metazoa; phylum Chordata; class Mammalia; order Carnivora; family Herpestidae; genus Helogale; species Helogale parvula. Next base: position 670,528 of record PJEM01000170.1, read on the forward strand.
ACGGTGTAGGAGACAGAAGGGGTCATCTTGGGCCTGAAGCGACCTTAGTGAATCCATGAGGCTGGGCCTCAACCTTCTCTCTGCCTCTGGAAAATCAAACTCTAAAAATGGAGGTTAAATGTCAGTGAGCGGGCAGTGAAGCTCACCTGCTGGGGGAGGGGCTCTTTGGGAAAAGGGGCTCACAGAGAGCCTCACCCCTCCTCGGACACTGCTCCCAGCATGCAGGGGTGGGGAAGGGCACAGGCGGGCCCCGCAGAGGGGAGGCCCAGAGGCTCAGATGGGAAGGGGACACTGTCACCGACTCCTAGGGCACTGGCCTGAGGACGCACTGCCGGCCTGGGGGCAGCTTTCCAGGCTTGGGCTCTGGCTTTCTGCTCTCAGCATTTCTGCTGTAAATGAACACTCCCGGTTCCTGAGCACCCGGCCTCCGGCTGGGGGTCTGGCTGGCTGTTGTCACACTGGTTGGCAGCCGACCAGTCATCAGATCCCGCAAGGCCAGCCCAGTTTCACAGATGAGGAGAAAGATCCCCAAAGCTGGGGGCCTGCCCACGGCCGCACAGGAGGACAGCGAAGCCTGGGCTGTCTTCCTCACGGGCCCGCATTCTCCCCTAGTGCTGTTAGCGGCCGCTCCTTTACGGCTGCAGAGAATGACCCTGAACGTGTGCAGTTACGAAACTGCAGAGACGGGGCAGAGGCTGGTCCGAAAAGACCTCGCCGGGCTAGACGAAGCCTCAGGAGACAGCGGTGCGGGAAGGGCCGCCCCCGGGATCCTAGAGCGATCCGCAAGAGCCCCCCAGGCCGCCTCCTGCCGTCTGGGATAATCACGCACGGCGTGCGTTTACTGGGAGACATGCAAGTGCACGCGCCCACGGGGCCCCAGGCCCGGGAACCCGTCACCCCACACCCCCCGCGCGCCTCCCCTCCTGGGACGACAGGAGGCGGGCGGGGCCTGGCGAGCCGTCTTCCCAGGCGGTCCGGAGACCTGCCCTCACTCTCACGGGGTCAGCGGCAAGGCTCCCGTCTCTGCAGGGCTTCTGGGGCACCGAGGGAATCCGGCCGGAAGGCGCAGCTACCCTAGAGGTGCCCAGGTGCACGGGTGGCCTCGCGGAAAGGGAAATGTGAATTCTGAACAGAAGAGGCTGGATTCAGCCGCGGTGCCTTCAGCTCAGGGTCACTTCGCAGAGCTTCCATAAGCGTCGACAAAGACCACCCCCCCCTCCCCCCGCCCCAGTTGGTTATTTCTAACTCTAGCCCTTGGTTTTTGCTTCCAGGCCTTGGTGTTAAGTAAGGCTTTAGGATGGGGCTGACAGCGTGGTTGGCGAAGAAAGCACTTCTGGGTTGACACTGAAATACAGAGATTAGCCACCGGTCATCTTTATTTTAGAGGAAAACCCTTGAACCCACGACTGCCTTTCCTCTGTTGCCAAAACTTGGGCTCAGGAAAGCAGGCGGCCTCCTGGAACAGATCAGCATGAGCATGGCTGAAAATAGCGGAAGAGGGGTCAGGGGTTCTGAGGAGGAATCGATGAGGTCCCCGCGCCAGGAGAGGGAAGAGGGGGAAAACCCAGGCTAGCATTCAGATCGTGAAAGGCTAAGTGAAAAAAGGAGTCGTTTGGGAAAATATTATATTATAAACACATACAATAATATGTACACACTCATATACATCTCAAAGAGAAGCCTTACAAGGAATTGTTTCTTTTCAAAAACGAGGCTTCGCTATATGATAGGGCATTCCTAGAGTGGGAATTAACTACAATGAAATAATTTAAGAATTTCATTTATACTACATCTGCGTTCACGACGTAACGTCTATGCTAGAGGCTGTGCGGAGGAGGATGTGTCCAGGTGGAATAAAATAGTAAGGAGTTCTTCAAAAATAGGCAATGACATTTTTTCCCCCATTCACATTTAAAATAACGACACAGAGATGAAACACAGAATTAAAACCCGGGGGGAGGGTCAGGGCCCTCAGCCTTCGAAACCTGCCATTCCCAGAGCCCGCTGGGCTCCACGCAGCCCAAGCAAGGTTCCAAGTGTCTATGAAACACGGACCCACATATGAATTCTGTGTAAAGCTTTATTTTTTCCCCACCTACTTGAATTTTTTTTTAAGTGAAAGAAGAGGAAAAACTTACAAAATAGAGGGACTGATATATGAGAGCAGGGGACCTACCCGGGGGGCTGCGGGCCTCGCGTGGCCCTCGTTTCCAGGCCACCACAGTGCAGGGGCGCCTTCCCTCTCCTCCGACACACAGCTAGAAGCGCCCAAGCAAAGCCACCCCTTTCCTTCTGAACCTAGGGAGTCACGATTCGGCCACGTTGAAGGTGGCTAACGTCTGCTGCCACTTAGTGACAGCAGGTCAGGGGACGTGCTAATCGACGGAGGGCCTGGCCGCCAAGTCAGGCCTTAGCGATCCTGCCGGCTGGCAGGCGCCGCAGCCCCGCGGGCGGCCAGTCCTGACCTGCCTCTGCAGGGCGCACGGGTCTGGGGTTCGGAAAAGCGTCCCCTGCGTTGCCACAGCCCCTTCCTCTGGGTCGGCAGAAGCGCTAGCAGATGGAAATGACGAGAAACCACACGCCCCCTTCCTCCTCCCTAACATGCCTCAGTGTCGGTTGTTTTTTTCCCTCCTCGACTTTAAGAAGCGACCTGTGCCCCACCTTCGTCTGGGGCGCTCCGTCTTAAAGGCTGTCACTTCAACGCAAGGGTCTGCTGCGGGGAGCGTCTCTCACAAACAACGGCCCGTAAGCCTCGCATCGCACTAGCTGCACATCATCAGTTCACATCCGGTTCAATTTATAAATTAACAGAGGTGACATCCGTCTGTGCAAAAATCAATGCATATTTACGAACTTCTTTTATTCAGATAGATTTTCACAATCTTATCTAAAGACGTAACACAGGAGCCTGGGTGACACTCTGGGATGGCCCAGGAGTGACTAAGCCCCAAGACCTCCACCTTGGCAAACGGAAGGAAAACCTCTCTGATGTTTGGGGCAAAAAAATAAAAATAAAATAAAATAAAAATAGCCTTTTATGCCTTCGGTTAGTTTACTACATGTACTCGAAGTGTTATTATTAGCTTGGATTCGTGATTTCCTTTTGAATTTCCAAGTTACCCTTATTTATTTTTTCCTATTTTGCTTTTGCACCAAGGAGAGAGACGGCAGTCAAAGAAACACGCAGCAACTGATTTCCTCTCTTTGGACTGAAAAATTAAACAGATACTAAATTATGACAGTGAATTTAGAAAGGAGGGCTCCAAGGGCTCGAAAGAACATGTCTGGGATAATCTGATGCTTCTGAGAAGTACTGCAATCACATCGGGGCAGGCATCGGAGCGTGCGGCGTAGCTACCTCTTCGGCTAATATGCTTTTTTCTCGGTGATGACTAATCATGTTCTATTAAACAGCGGTAATGCTGGAAGAACTCTAGTCTACAAGCGTAATGAAGCCAGTATTCTCCCTGGACAGATTAGCTACAACTGATTTGACACATACCATCATAGGGCCTTCAGACCTGACAAACTCTGCTTTGCTTCTGATTTATGCCGTCAAGCTCCTCGGAGAGGAGATGGGATCCGAGTGTTCTGTTCGGTGGAGGTGAAATGTACTGATGTGCTTCACTGCTGGTTAGGGAGGGCGCCCTTCTCCTCGCCCCGCGCCTCCCCTCCCCCTCGACCCCGTCCCCGGGCCGCGCTCCGTGTCCACAGGCCGCCGACCGGCCGCCTGGCCGTGTGCTATCATCAAGAAGCCAGGCCCGGCCGGCAGCTCCCGCCGTCGTGGGGAGGGGGTGGGGGCGCTCGGGAAAAGGAGTCGGTCCTGCAGCCTCCTGGCCTCCCTCTTCGCCCCTGAGGACGGTCAGGCTTTTGTGACTGGGCGCGGGGTGAGGGCGGTGGGCGGCGCCCGCCAGGAGGAGAGCGGGGGCGCGGCGGGACTCACGTGTGGCGGCTCCGGGGTGAGGTGCGGCGGCGCCGCGGTGCTCAGATGACGGTGGGCACCCGCCCGCCGCTGTTGTTGCGGTTGTGGTTCTTCCGGGACAGGTTGGGGGTGGCCATGAGCGCGAAGCGCTCCTCGGGGCAGCCGTACTGCAGCAGGACGTCGATGCACTCCTGGCTGGACGCCTGCCGGGCGTAGGCCAGCGCCGTGTTCCCGTGGGCGTCTCGGGCCATGGCGTCCACCCCGTACTGCGGAGGCAACGGGAGGGCCGTCAGGGTGACGGTGGGGGGGGGGCGCGGGGGGAGGGGGCGGGACCCCGGGGTGCGCTGCGGAGGAACTGGATGGGGATGAAGTCGGCCCCACTCGCATTCTTTTAAAGAAACCCTGTGCTCTGAACACCCAGGAGCCCCTCCTTCTGCAGGAGACCAAGGGTGAGCCTGGCTTTGCTGGTTCGAGTCCGCCTTTCCCATCGTGAAAACAAAATACCACCACCTCTTGATCTCCGAGGCGACTCCCTTTCATCAGGGGAAATCTGTGTGTAATACACAGGGCGCAGAGAGGCCCCTGTCACCTCTATTCAGGTCCTACCGTGGGTAAGCGTCACCATCTGCCCCCTCCGGGGGCCTCTCGGCAGGGACTCACGGTGGCCGAGCCCTGAGGTGTGTGGGCTGGGCCACCGCGGGGTGCGGGCGCCTCGGGAGCGACCCTGGCCACCCGGGCAGTGCCCGCGGCCACACCCTCTCCCTTTCCTGTCGCCATTCAGGCCTCATGAGGAAAGCTTCCATAGAAATCTAAGAACAATTTTCCCTTGGGGCACTTGGGTGGCTCAGTGGGTTAAGCATCAGACTTTGGATCAGGTCATGATCTCATGGTTCGTGAGTTTGAGCCCTATGTCCAGAGCCTGGAGCTGCGTTGGATTCTGTGTCTCCCTCTCTCTCTGCTCCTCCCCTACTTGCGCGCACACTCTCTCTCTCTCTCTGTCTCTAAGAGAAACAGTAAAAAAAAAACACACACACACACACAAAACAAAAAACTTGCCCTAGAACTTAACCAGAAGAGTCCAGAGAAAGCCCTTTGATAAGGTCCTACCATCGAACTCTGTGTCCAGTATTGTTGCGTCTGGTAAAGGGTAGGAACCCTACAAACTGGCTGCATTCTCCCTGTCCACCCCCCTCCCAAAGATGACAGCAGTGCAGGATAGACACTCGCACCCCACGTGGCCCGGGGGTCACGACACAGAAGAGTTCTGCAGACACCCCCAGGGACACGGAGGGCCAGGCAGAGCGGGTCCGGGGACCCCCTCCTTCCCTCTGATCAGTCCGCAAGAGGTGTCCTCGCGCAGGGGAGCCCGAAAGCCAGGGGCCTACACACTTCAGCCCTAAACCCCCCACCCGCACGGCGTCCCATCCTAGGCCTGCCGCCTCCGGCCAGAGCCCGGCGCCGCGGCCACGCTGCCCGCGCGGGGACCTACCCAGATGAGGAGCTGCGCCAGGACCACGTTGCCCTTCCGGCAGGCCAGGTGCAGCGCCGTGCGGCCGTCCCCCTCCCCGCAGGTCTCGTTCACCTCGTCGCGGGAGCCGTGCGCCAGCAGCAGGATGACGGCCCGCAGGTCCTCGTCGGCGGTGGCCCGCAGCAGGTGCTGGCCCAGGGAGAGCTCCGTGCAGGGCAGGGGGGCCAGGAAGAGCTTCTGTTCGTACTTGGCCCGGATCCACCGCTCCTTCTCCTCCCTGCAAGAGCCCCCACACAGGTTTGTCACAGTCTGGGGGGGGCGGCCGGGGCCGGGACCGCTCTGCTCCAGGTGCGCGTGGCCGGGGGCTTCGGGGAGGAGGTGAGAGAGCAGAGCCGAGGATCTGTCCAAGGAAGCCCCCTCGGGGACAGCTTTATCTTCCCTGCCCAGCAGCAGCGGCTGGGAACTTGTCAGAAATGCAGATTCTCAGGTTCTGCCCCGGACCTCCAGAATCAGAGCCTCTTGGGGAGGGGGGGGTGTTAACAAGCCCGGCAGGGGGTCCCGATG